>CM038142.1:52715949-53215935 GCA_021437245.1 Aegilops speltoides
GGCGTAGCTTCGATCTGCTCCGGATGGCCAAGAGAATGGCCCGCGATGCAAAGCCGCCGAATACGAAGATCTGCCCGGGGAGAAAAGTCTCACCTTGGACAGCGTTGTTGGTCGAAGATGCCATCAGGCCTATCAGCGACGACACAGAGGAACTCTCAATGAAATCACCAATGTCGGTGTCAAAACCGGCGGATCTCGGTAGGGGTCCCGAACGTGCGTCTAGGCGGATGGTAACAAGAGACGAGGACACAATGTTTTACCTGAGTTCGAGGCCCTCTCGATGGAGGTAAAACCCTCGTCCTTCTTGATTAATATTGATGATATGGGTAGTACAAGAGTAGATCTACCACGAGATCAAGGAGGCTAAACCCTAGAAGCTAGCCTATGGTATGATTGTTGAGATGTATGTTAGCCCCACGGACTAAGGCCCTCCGGTTTATATAGACACCGGAGAGGGCTAGTGTTACACAGAGTCGGTTACAATGGTAGGAGATCTACATATCCGTATCGCCAAGCTTGCCTTCCACGCCAAGGAAAGTACCATCCGGACACGAGCCGGAGTCTTCAATCTTGTATCTTCGTAGTCTGGGAGTCCGGCCGATATTGATAGTCCGGCTGTCCGGACACCCCCTAGTCCAGGACTCCCTCAGCTAGGGTTACACAGAGTCGGTTACAATGGTAGGAGATCTACATATCCGTATCGCCAAGCTTGCCTTCCACGCCAAGGAAAGTCCCATCCAGACACGGGACGAAGTCTTCAATCTTGCATCTTCATAGTCTCGGAGTCCGGCCAAAGGTGATAGTTCGGCTATCCGGACACCCCCTAATCCAGGACTCCCTCACCCACTTAGTATCTTTTGTTGAGCTTTCATACATTTATAGCTCTAGTGCATCCGTTGCATGGCAATTCCTACTCCTTGTATTGGCATCAATTGATGGGCATCTTCATAGCCCGTTGATTAGCCATGTCAATATGAGACTTTCTCCTTTTTTGGCTTCTCCACACAACCTCCATCATCATATTCTATTCCACCCACAGTGCTATATCCATGGCTTACGCTCATGTATTGCGTGAGAGTTGAAAAAGCTGAAGTGCGTTAAAAAGTATGAACCAATTGCTTGGTTGAAACCAGGGTTGTGCATGATGAGAGTATTTTGTGTGACGAAAATGAAGCATAGCCTAACTATATGATTTTGTAGGGATAAGCTTTCTTTGGCAATGTTATTTTGATAAGACATGATTACTTTGTTAGTATGCTTGAAGTATTACTATTTTTATATCAATATTAAACTTTTATCTTGAATCATTTGGATCTGAACATTCATGCCACAATAAACAAAATTACATTGAGAAATATGCTAGGTAGCATTCCACATCAAAAATTATGTTTTTATCATTTACCTACTCGAGGACGAGCAGGAATTAAGCTTGGGGATGCTTGATACGTCTCCAACGTATCTATAATTTTTGATTGTTCCATGCTATTATATTACCCGTTTTGGATCTTTGTGGGCTTTACTAAGAACTTTTATATTATTTTTGGGACTAACCTATTAACCGGAGGCCCAGCCCAAATTGCTGTTTTTTTGCCTACTTCAGTGTTTCGCAGAAAAGGAATATCAAACGGAGTCCAAACGGAATGAAACCTTCGAGAGAGTTACTTTTGGAACAAACACAATCCAGGAGACTTTGGGTGGACGTCAAGCAACAAACGAGGAAGCCACAAAGCAGGGAGGCACGCCCCCCACCCTCGTGGGCCCCTCGTGGCTCCCCTGACCGACTTCTTTCGCCATATATATCCACATACCCTGAAAACATCCAGGGGCACCACGAAACCCTATTTCCACCGCCGCAACCTTATGTACCCGTGAGATCCCATCTTGGGGCCTTTTCCGGCGCTCCGCCGGAGGGGGAATTGATCATGGAGGGCTTCTACATCAACACCATAGCCTCTCCGATGAAGTGTGAGTAGTTTACCACAGACGTCCGGGTCCATAGTTATTAGCTAGATGGCTTCTTCTCTCTCTTGGAATCTCAATACAAAGTTCTCCTCGATCTTCTTGGAGATCTATTCGATGTAACTCTTTTTGCGGTGTGTTTGTTGAGATCCGATGAATTGTGGGTTTATGATCAAGATTATCTATGAACAATATTGGAATCTCCTCTGAATTCTTTTATGTATGATTGGTTATCTTTGCAAGTCTCTTCGAATTATCAGTTTGGTTTGACCTACTAGATTGATCTTTCTTGCAATGGGAGAAGTGCTTAGATTTTGGTTCAATCTTGCGATGTCCTTTCCCAGTGACAACAGGGGTAGCAAGGCACGTATTGTATTGTTGCCATCGAGGATAAAAAGATGGGGTTTATATCATATTGCTTGAGTTTATCCCTCTACATCATGTCATCTTGCCTATGTGTTACTCTGTTCTTATGAACTTAATACTCTAGATGCATGCTGGATAGCGGTCGATGTGTGGAGTAATAGTAGTAGATGCAGAATTGTTTCGATCTACTTGTTGCGGACATGATGCCTATATACATGATCATGCCTAGATATTCTCATAACTATGCACTTTTCTATCAATTGCTTGACAGTAATTTGTTCACCCACCGTAATACTTATGCTATCTTGAGAGAAGCCACTAGTGAAACCTGTGGCCCCTGGGTCAATTTTCCATCATATAAGCTTCCGATTCACTTTATTTTGCAATCTTTACTTTCCAAGATATCACAAAAATACCAAAAATATTTATCTTATTATTATCTCTATCATATCTCACTTTTGCAAGTGGCCGTGAAGGGATTGACAACCCCTTTATCGCGTTGGTTGCAAGGTTCTTATTTGTTTGTGTAGGTACGAGGGATTTGCGTGTAGCCTCCTATTGGATTGATACCTTGGTTCTCAAAACTGAGGGAAATACTTACGCTACTTTGCTGCATCACCCTTTCCTCTTCAAGGGAAAACCAACACAATGCTCAAGAGGTAGCAAAGGCCAACGGACTCACCATTTTGGAAAGGGTTATGAAGACAAAAGTAACTTTCTTCCAGCATGTGAAGTTCCTAATTGGTAGTGGTACCTCTACTAGATTCTAGGAGAACACATGGCTAGGGGAGATGCCTCTGGCTTTACAGTACTTTTCTCTATATAATATTGTGCAACGTAAGGAGGATTATGTCGCCATAGTATTAAATTCAGTACCACTTAACATCCAATTTAGGAGATCTGTTGTAGGGGAAAGTTGGAATGCTTGGTTACACCTAGTCCGTAGGTTGATGGATGTTCAACTTTCATACTAGGCGGATACAATTAGTTGGAAGTTAACCACAAATTGATTATTCTCTGTGAAATCCATGTATTTGGACTTAATTGATGCCGGGCCATTATCGAGGTCTTTGCACATATGGAAGATTAAAGTTCCACTCCGCATCAAGATCTTTATGTGGTTGTCCACAAAGAAGTCATATTGACCAAAAATAATTTGATGAAAAGGAATTGGGTTGGTAACCCCAGGCGCTGTTTTTGTGATCAAAACGAAATGATTAAACACCTCTTTCTAGAGTGTCCACTTGCAAAATTGTTATGGCGATCTATTCATATAGCTTTTAACATCCAACCTCCAACAAGCATAAACATGTTATTTGGACGTGGCTTAATGGAGTAGACATACCCATGGCTAAACATATTCGGATAGAGATATGTGCTTTATTATGGGCTATATGGAACACTAGAAATGATATGATTTTTAATGGTACACCATTCACCAATTTTTTGCAGGTTATTTACAGAGCTACGACCTGGATCCGTATGTGGTCGTTACTCACTCATGCGGACTATAGGGAGCCTATGGTTATTGGGTGCAACCGCTGGGATACGGTAGAATAGGCTATCTTCAGCCAATTTGGATGGAGAGTTAATAATAGGCTAGGTGTGTAGGCATCGTAGTCCGTTCTTTATCGCCAGATGTGGGGCTTTACATACTTCTTTTCTCCTTCTTTGCTTGGATTTTGAGCTTACTTAGATGTTAAGACTCTGTTTCGATTTCTAATAATATGGCTGCATGCATTGACTGATGCAGAGGCTGGAGGTATTCCTCCTTTTCCAAAAAAAAGGATAGGCAAAATTGTACTTGGAGTGCTACCGGAGTTGTCATCAAGATTTTTATTTTCTTTGTCCTCTTCCCCATTAAACGTGCAATAAGCATAGCCTTTGTGGTATGGATGTCTTGCATATTACTTCATTTTTTCTTATTAAAGAGAATATCATTTCCTGCTTTCCATATGTTCCATAGAATATTGAAAATAGTTTCTAACTTAAGATCTGGGTGTTGGGCATTCACGATCATTTGAATGATATCAACTGGATAAGAAAGGTTTTCAACATATCAGTTCTTAAGCCCAACGACAGAGCTACGTTAAGGCTGAGCCCCCCCCCAGCCAAAATGATTTTTCTTCATCAATACTGCTATACAATATGAGTCAAATTGGTTTTTCTTTTGTTGCTTCCTTGTGTGGTTTGATATAATTTGGGATTTTTTGGTGATGACACTACATTTTCTCTCTCTCAGTGGCAGTTGCTCAGTTGTTGATTAAATTTGACTATACACATTATAAATTTGTTTTCTCGGTAGTAGTTGCTCACTACAGAACTTTTTTGCCGCCCCCAACCCCGCCCCAATTTTTTTGTCTAGCTCCGCCACTGCTTAAGCCATATGTATACCAAACAGATCTTGAAAAATTAGAAAGAAGAGATGTAAATCAGATTCTATTTGACCACATCTACAACATTCCTTTTTAATATGTTTTAGCATATCTGGAAGCTCTTAATCCTGATGCCACAACTCTCCTAATGAATCCCATGCAAAAGTCTTAACTCTTGGAGCCATGTTTTTACATTTCCAAATCTGGTTGAAGATACGAGCTTCCTGATCCGAATGAGAAGCTTTTCTCCCTATAGAGCTATCTTGGATTTCCTGCAGAAGAGCTTTGCACTTTTTGTTGTACAATCAACATTGGGCGTGTGAGTCCAATACATAGTATCCTCAAGGTTAGAATTGATAATAGGAATATTTAAAACACTATTCTTAAGGAATGATCAAAATAAGTACTTATCTTCTATTCATCCCAAACTTCAGAATTGGGCTTCCAAAGGCCCCTCATCGAAATTGCTTTACGTATGACTAACTTCATCGGATTTGCATACGGCATGGTGATCCTACGTCTGTTCCTAAAGTAATGACTTGATCCAAGGGTGACCGACTAATGCCGTACAACAGCGGATGGAAAGTTGTCATACGTGTAGCACTGCTCCTAATAATACTGGGAGAAGGATCTTCCACATTAGACTTGAGGTGATCATGAATATTCTCCCAATCTTTATAGATTAGCCCAGATACAAGAGTTGCCACTAGCAATTTGAATTTGACTATCTTGCGTAGGAAGCCATCGTTTCATTCGGTTCACATCCAACACAGGGCCTCGGGCCAAAGATGGGTATCAGTAGAATTGGACATCGCCAGCCTGGCCCCAAGTTGTGCGCTTTAAACAAGAGAGCTATATCTCGCCTACCGCGAGATGGAGTACCGTCTCACCATAGGCAATCGCCGGATGGGCCGACCCAATATGGGTTATGGGGGGACCAGGTTTAGGAAACTTCTATGACCAATTAAGACCAGTTTTAAAAGTCTGTGTTAGTTTCTATCATTTTCTTCTGATTTTCGGTCTTCAGTGTTTCTTTACCGGGTTGTTTTCAATACATGTCTTATTTTCTTAGTACACATTCTACATCTTTCATATACATATGGAATATTTGTTTTACACACATTGAACATTTTTCAAATCCACATTTTGAATATATTTTCAAATACATGTTGACGGTTTTTCAAATACATGATGAACTTTTTTTACGAAATATATAAAAAACATACATTGTATAAACATTATTTAGAATGGCACATACAATTTTTTGAAACATGTGAATATTTTTTAAGTGTTGTTAAGATTTTTTGAATGGTACTAATTTTTTTCAAGAATTTCAAGAACATTTTTTAACACTGCATGAATATTTTTTGAATGTATGGATGAAATTTAAAATATAAAATACTCCATCCGTAAAGAAATATAAGAGCGTTTACATCACTAAAGTAGTGATCTAAACGCTCTTATATTTCTTGACAGAGGGAGTATTTTCTAGTTTATAGAAATGTAAATGGAATTAAAAGAATATTTTTTTTAAACAAAGTAATAAAAATAACAGTGTCCTTCCGTGCTGGGCTGGCCCATTACGGTGGCACCATAGGCGAGCGCTTCTTTCTTCTCGCTTGAAGCGAGAAAATAAGCTCCCCTATATCTCTCATAGTGAGAGATAGATTGATCTCTCGCTGATTGGGCTAGAAAGTTTAGTGGTCTTTAAATGCTGTGAAGATTTTTAAACGTGCGAACATTTTTGTAGATGTCACGAACATTTTTCAAATAGTACGAATATTTTCTGAAAATTAGCGAGCAAAGTTTTTACATTGCATGACCATTTTTGAAATGCATGACGAACCTTTTGAAAATTTAAGCAAAATATGTTTCATTTCAGAAATATTAAGAAGTAAGAAAGTAAAACATACATATTTAGGCATTTAAAAATATAAAGGGAAAGAAAAAGTAGGAAACAAAACCGGAAAAAAAACATACTCCCTCCGTTCCTAAATATAAGCCCTTTTAGAGATTCCCATATGGACTATGTACGGAGTAAAATGAGTGACTCTACACTCTAAAATATGACTATATACATCCATATGTAATCTGTGTTGAAATTTTTAAAAACGCTTATATTTAGAAACGAAGGAAGAACATACATACATATTGTAGAACCTGTTGGTGTTAGCTGGGCCTGACCTATTAGGTCTTGTACAACGCTAGATGCTTAAAGATGTGTTTAGGAAAATAAACTGGATTTTTCTGAAGCTTAGTGCGTATTTCACCCCAGCGTCAAGAAATTGGTTAATTGATAAAGATACATGAATTTGGTGCCTGCCCGGAAAGAATGGATTGCGACCCTTGGAGAGCACAATTCAAATAAAGATACTTGGCTCTACATAAGAGATGCCTAATTAAATGTTCACCCTCTATATATAAGCATTGATGCTTAAACAATGATTTATTTATCTAAGAACCTCCCCTAAGCGCCTCATAGGATCGCGCGCTATACGCGAGGCGGGCGTCTGTCTCGCAATAAGCGATCCATATAGACGTGCACCGTTTATACTCCTCTCCTCCTGCGTGAGAGTGAAGTCCACCAACATACTACGTTGACAGTTGACTGTTCCACTCGCGGAGCTTTGATCAAATCACGAGAGTGAAACGGAACCACGTGGCGCCAGAGAAAGCTCAGCCGCACTGTCCGACACCAACACGTGCATCGCCGCACTTTTTCTACATCAACACCACCTCGAATTGCCTCAGGTTCGTGTATAAAGTACAGACCACAAGTAGTAGAAGACCACAGCAAGCAAACTGCAGCCAAAAACAGAAAGACGTATGAACGGCAACACTGATGAAAACAATATCGACTCGTGCGCGAGTGCCAAATAAAAAGAATATCGTCTTTGCTAGCTAGCGAGGGAAGAAATCAGAAAAGAATGAAAGATTCCCCACGCACGGGCCATCTGTGCCCGCCCGGATTAATCCATGCTATGCTACTGGTGGTAGTACGTCGCGGTGGACCACGGCGTGTTCCTCGGTCCGGAGACACGCCAAGGGCCGTCTAGCCCGGCTAGCTAGATACCTGGAGGAGAGGAGGCTGGCGGTGCATGCATGCATGCATGCATTGGCATTGCATGGCCGTGGAGGACCCCGCGGCCGGCCGGTCGACACCATCCATGCTTCTTGATCGTTCGTTGCCGCTGGGCTTCCACCATCCTTTTCCTAGCAAAGCTAGGCTAGGCTAGCCTATGCATGCTAGCTAGTTGCTGGAGACCAGCCCCAGCCAGCGGTCTTATCCTCGCCAACCCCAACCAAACCTTCTCACTCGCTCACTTCCCTCTCGACCGCTTTCCCTGCTTCTAGATCTCCACCGCAGCTTTTGTTCCCCACGGACTCCAAGCGTGTAACTGTGAGCGCAGTGTGATACAGTAGCCGGTGCCGCGAGGTGATCGATCGATGATCGGTTGATCAGCTGAGGGAGGGCGCAGGACGACAGGGTGGCTGGTCAGCCACAGCGCCACGCCGACGGTTATGCAACACGGCACATGCAGCGGCGATGGACTGGATCGGACGAGTGACAGCGTAACGGAATCGAGCTGCTGGGCCGGCCCGTTCGTTCGTTCGTTCGTTCGTTTCACCTGGCTTCTGCTGATGGCGGTCGAAGTGATCTAACTACAGTAGCGGTGGATGCGTACGTGATGCGTGCATGCATGCGCGCGCGGGAAATCTTTGCCCCGGCCAGCCCCGCCGAGCGCGCGCGCGCAGTCTGTACGGACTGCCGCTGTGCCAATCAGTTGAGCAGCTCACCCGGTTCACACCGTGCGCAACATTTCTGTCAGTAGTAAACTATAGTACTGATCGATGATGATGATTCGAGCCGACACACCTTCGTACCCCCTCCCAAATCCGAGTTCCGAGACCTGCAATCCTGCTACCTAAAGCTCTATCCTTCGTAGTGAAGCAACAAAAAGAGGGCGTACTCTATGCATGGGCGCAACACGGATTAGGCCAAGCAGCATTTGCTGACCGCGACCGGTAAGGCAAGTACGTACGCTATCCATATCCAAGAGCTATAGTATACGCACCTTACGTACGTTACGTACGCCCTAGGTATACGTAGCAAGCAAAGCAAACGAATTCTACGTTTTGTCATGTATATTCCGATGATCATCATCGTCATCTTTTTAATACTTATATAGACGTGCCTGTGGGGAGCAGGCAGCCCCTCTGGCATCTTGTCTCTTCCTCCTCTACCCCCCTCGTTACCACCACTTAAATAAATTCTCCGGGTCGAGACATGACAGGGGGGGTTGGTCGCCGGTTTGCATGCCTTTTGGGGCGCAGGCGGTGCCCCGGTGAGCAGGGGAGTTTTCCGGCCGGGCGCGGCGCGCTGCCCACTTGTTGATTTGATCCCACGACCACGAGGACGACGCCGGGCCGGGGCAACCCACCGGTGCGTGCATGCATGCCGCGACACCACCTCGTGCCGTGTCCGCGCCTTGCTCCGGCCTTTTCACCTGATCCCAGCGACGTCTCTCCTTGTCTTCATACACGTCGTCCACCGAACACAAGGTGCAAAGATGAGACGAGATATAATATGATATGGCACCGATGATGACGGTACATGTGAGAATTCCTTGTCGATCCACCTCTGGAAACATCGTTCATTGCTCAGCATCGTCAGCGAAAACAAATGTACTTATGTGTATTATATCTACATATGGGCAATATATTATATATTGTGTCCTTGCATCTATTTGCATTGTCTTGATGCACGAGATGGGTGCCTAGCTAGCTGTCGGATGAGTTAGTGGCTCCGGTCATTTCCTAATGGCTATGCAAATTAATTCCTAAATTGGACAACAATTTACTTAACCTAGTGGTAATAGCTAGTACGAGAGCATCAATTTATTAAGCGCATAGGCTCGAATGTTCTAAACAAAACATCATTACACGTCATAAAGTTGGCTATCAATGCAAGTGACGGCCTAAAGAATTAGCTTACCCCCGACATGAAGCCAAAAGTGTACAAAGTGTGCGTGCATATGCCTCTTCGCGATGCCATTTCGGCCGTGTAAGTTGGTGGAAAGTCCACTACCGATGCAGTGATGCCTAAAGCTGCAAACAATCTTGTTGTTAATTTCGTTGTGCAAGAGTGTTGTTTGCTCCCGGTTTGTTTTACTAGTAGCTGACACACATTATTTAACAAAAAATACTATAGTAGCTGACAGGGACTAAAAAACAGAGGTGGCTCGATCACGAGATCGAGTGGTTGGGACAATGTGCTCCACGTACAGTGAAGGTCTATCTAGCTCGCTACTAATTGATTCTATTTTGTGCTACTACGTATAGTGAACCGAATGATTGGGTATGGGCGTAGGTATTTAGTTAGTTGGATTTTCCATGTTAAAATATGTAACCAACTTTTCGCTTTAGCTCAAATTCTTCAGCAAAAACTCAAGAATAGATATCATGTTGAATTTTATGTACATAATCATGAAGATCGCAACTATTTCGAATAGTAGGGTAATCCTCAAATGTTGAATTTGATACCCTCTCGTCTCTCTGGTATCATGTTGATTTTGAGAATGGATATCATGTTGAATTGTACTCCCTCCATCCCATAATATATATAAGAATATTTTTGACACTAGTATAGTGTCAACATGCTATCGGAGAGTCTGATTTTCTTAAACACTTTTCTTAAAAACAATACTCACTCCGATCCGAATTAATTGGTGCAGCCATTATACAATGTTCAGGGAGTATCAAATTTTAATACTAGTCTCAAGAAAATCAGATTCGAGTGGTAGTATTAAAAATATGTTAAACACTTTTCTCTGTCAGCTCATCACTTTGGACTAAATTGTTGCGTCAGGTGTATATTCGATATCTCATTGTGTACCGCTAATGACGAGATATAATTTGCCCAAGTTGATCAACCATTGATTCGCGGCTGTTTTTCAGGGCATACGTCGTACAGAGGTCGAAGGTGCAATGCATTTGTCCAAACCTTACTAGTTGATTAACCTTTAATAATGGTGGCCTTTTGCCCAACAAAAAAGTAAAGCTGATGCGTAAGGGTTCTGTCAGTAGTGAACTAAGCACGAGGGCACAAACAAAACACAATTAAGGGCATCCTTTTCTCTATACAACAACAACGTTACAGGGTCTTCAACTATCTCCTCTTTCTTTCTCTAGATTAGCTGGCTGAGTCTTCTTAATAAATATTATTGGTTCACCAATGAGAATGTAATACGGGGTATTGTGTATTATTTTCCAAAAGAAAACCATACCCCAAGACTACATAATCAGTCAGTTAGCACAATTAAGGTTCCCGGAGAACCCAAAGGAAAAAAACATACATAGGCTCAAGGTTGGCCCTCGGTGGGTCACTTCTCATGAAGAAAAAACCATGTGGCTCAGAATCACTTCAAGGCAATTTTACATAAGGGGACGAGACAGAGCCGAGATTTCAACTGGGCTCTCCATTTCAATGAGTGCCATCTGTCCAGTCTTGGTGACAATTTTACTCAGGCCGAGGTGCTTGGTGCCATCTCTCAGCTCCTGAGCGACAAGGCAACGAGCCCCGACGGATTCACTAGTGCTTTATTCAAGTCTTGTTGGGAGATCATCAAAGTCGACAATATGAGTGCCATTAACTCCTTTTAGAGTCTCCACACTACTTATCTCCACTAGTTGAACTCGGCAAATATTATGTTCCTTCCTAAGAAGGACGGTGCAGAGGATATCTCAAACTTTCGCCCCATTAACCCCATTCATGCTTTGCCAAAATTATTGCCAAGATCATGTCAATTCACCAGCAACCGTTCATGAATGAGTTGGTCCTCCGGTCTCAGAGCGCATTCATCAAGACTAGAAGCATTCACGACAACTTCATGTATGCCTGTGGCTTCGCTTGATGCTTGCACCGAGCCAACACGCCATCCTTGCCGCTCAAGCTTGACGCTAAGAAGTCCTTTAACTCAATCCGATGGGACTATTTATTGGATTTGTTGCAACACCATGGCTTTCCATCGAGATTCAGAAACCGGGTTGCGGCCCTTTGGGCCACCTCCTCCTCGCGCATCTTGCTAAATGGTATTCCAAGTTCTCCCACTAAGTTAGAGAGTGGCTTGCGGCAAGGGGATGTCCCCTTTGCTCTTTGTCACCGCCATCGATCTGTGCAACAACTGCTTGCCAAAGCCACACACCAAGGCCTTCTCCATCGGTTATGGGGTCGTGTCACCACCATGCATTGCTCTTTACACAAATGACGCATCTATCTTCGTTGCCCCCATCAAAGAGGATATTGAGAAATGGTCTTCTATTTTGGCAAATGGGGCGGGGGGGGGGGGGTGTCGTCATGGGTTTGGATGCAAATCCTAAAAAAAGCAATATCACTCCCATCCATTGTTACAACATCGACTAGGATGATATCCTGCATGGTTTTCCGACGATCCTTTTTGGTTCCCCCTTGCCCTATATGAGTCTTCCCCTCTCTACCACAATCTAAAAAAGTCTAATTTTCAATATTTGGTGGACAAAGTGGCCAGCAAGCCCCCCTGGCAAGGTAGGAACATCAACATAGTAGGGCAATCGGCCCTGCTCAAATTTAGCCATTTATCATATCACTGCACTCGACGTGCTCCCGGGAGCCAAGTTTGGCATGACCAAGATCCAGAGGGATTTCCTATTGGCATGGACCGACTACTTCTCAAGTGGCCAATGCAATGTGAACTAGAAAATTGTATGCTTCCGTAACAACCTTAAGGAGCTGACATGGTCGCCCTCAACAAATCTTACTTCCGCTCAGGTTGCATTGCCTCTGGTTTGCTTGGGTGGATCCTGAAAGAGATTGGTTTGGCTTCGACATCCCATGAGATGACAAAGACATGGATCTATTCTATGCTTCTATGCTGCCATGACGATTACCATTGGAGATGGGATGTTGACGAGCTTTTGATGGCCAAAAGACAAAGGACATCACTCCAGGCATATTCACCCTTTATAAGTGTAAAACTATCTACGACGCCAATGCCTTGGCAAATAATGAGTGGATTTGTGATGAACCACAAGTATAGGGGGTCAATCGTAGTCCTTTCGATAACATAAGGTGTCGAACCCAACAAGGAGCAGAAGGAATCAATAGGCAATTTTCAACAAGGATTTCATTGTAAGTGCAAGATAGTTTTGATAGATAATGTGATAGAAAGATAATTCGTAACAAGGTAACAAGTAGCAAGGTTTAGTGCTACTTGTGATAGGTGTTGGTATTTCCCAGAAGAGGAAGGGTGATGTAGTATAGTAGCAGAAAGATTTCCCTCAGTTAAGAACCAAGGTTTTCCGAAGCAGTAGTAGATTCATGCAAACAAATACTTGCACCCAACGCGGGCAAGAGGGTTCTCAATTCCCTTGTACTCGTTAATTGATAGGATTAATTCCGATAGTGGTAGATATATAAATTGTAAAACAAAATAAAAGTGAATAAACTGTAGCAAGGTATTTAGGGTTTTAGTAATGTGATGTGAATGTCATAGATTTCACTAGAGGCATCTCCCACATGAGCATAGCAATGGTGGATTAATTACTGTTGGCAATTGAGAGAAAAGTTCATAGTTATGATGTTATTCCTGGCATGATTAGAAAATATGCATTACGTCCATGACAAGTAGGCAGAAATAATTTTGCATCTACTACTATTAATCCACCCATCGACCGCTATACAGTAGGCATCTTAAGGTATTAAGTTCATAACAAATCGAGTAATGCTTGGAGCATGATGATATAATGTAGACAAAGTAAGACCAACCAATATGATCAAACCCCATCGTTTTACCCTCAGTAGAAACAATACAAATACGTGCCTTGCTACCCCTTCTATCACGAGATGAGGACACCGCAAGATTGAATCTACTACTATGCACCACTTTCACTGAATATAAATCAATCTAGTTAGCCAAACTAAAAGGATAGATCGAAAAGCATTACATAGCTATAACAATCACACATAATAAAGTTTAGAAAATACTCAATTACTTTCAATGAATAATCTGATCATAAACCCACAATTCATCGGGTCCCAACAAACGCCCACAAAAGAATTACATAGAATTGATTTCCAAAGAGAACATTGTATTTAAGATCAAAGATAGATAGAGAGAGAGAGAGCCATGTAGCTACTACTATGGACCCTGAAGGTCTGGTGGGGAACTACTCACACACCATCCTAGAGGCAGCGAGGTTGATGTAGAGGCCCTCAATGGTCGATTCCCCCTTTCGCAGAGTGCCGGCGGAGGCCTCCAGCTGAGGTCGCAGAAGAACAGAGGCGTGCGGCGGCAGAATAATTGTTTTGGGTCTCGCTCTTGTGGTGTATGGATTTTAGGGAAATTAAAGGCTTGGAATTAGGTTAAACGAAGTTATGAGGGGGCCACAAGCTCAGGTGGTGCGCCCCCCCTAGGGGCACGCCA
Organism: Aegilops speltoides; assembly: GCA_021437245.1. Taxonomy (NCBI): domain Eukaryota; kingdom Viridiplantae; phylum Streptophyta; class Magnoliopsida; order Poales; family Poaceae; genus Aegilops; species Aegilops speltoides. The sequence continues at coordinate 52,730,111 of CM038142.1, forward strand.
TGTGACCTTGTGGCTCGCTCGTGCATCATCTGGTCTCCCTCCAAGCTTCTAGGGTCTCTCCCGGTCCAGAAAAAATCACTGTAAGTTCTTGTCATTAGCGGTAACACCTTTGGCTTGGAGCGTCTTGTACCATAGTTTTATTTTGTTTCCTTGTTAGCCCACAATCATTGTTTGCTGGACACACCTTTTGAGATAGACACACATTCATAATGATTTGTTAGAATACTCTATGTCCTTCACTTATATCCTTTGAGGTATGCAGTTGCTCTTGTGCTTCACTTATATCTTTAGAGCATGACGGTGGTTATATATTTTATAGAAATGATTGCACTCTCATGCTTCACTTAAATATTTTTGAGAGACTTAAATAGGAAGTGGTAATATGCACGGGTTATAAGATTAGTCTGAAAATGGTAGGCATATAAGAACGATAGAATAAAAACTTTCATGTAGATCACTAAATATGAGGCATATGGTTTAATAATATTGATGTCGTAATATGAAAGGGTATTGGTTCATGATCACTGATTAGTAGAATATCTATGTTAAAGCTTGTTATGAACTACTCATTTTAAGTGTCCGACATGGCATGGTGGGGAGGTTTGAGCATTTTTACGTCTGATTGAAATCCTTGTGCTGTTTGAACCGGGGCGCACGATGGTTAACTCCTACCAACCTCCTCCCTAGGGGAATGCGAGTAGTACTTTGCTTCGAGGACTAATAAAACTTTCGCAATAAGTATATGAGTTCTTTATGACTAATGTGAGTTCATGGACTATACACACTCCCACCTTTCCGCATATTGCTAGGCTCTTTGGTACCATGCATTGCCCTTTCTCACCTCGAGAATCGGTGCAAACTTCGCTGGTGCATCCAAACCCCATGAAATGATACGCTCTATCACATATAAGCCTCCTTATATCTTCCTCAAAACAGCCAACATACCTACCTATAATGGCATTTCCATAGCCATTCCTATATATATTGCCAAGCAACTTCCATCGTCCCATCTTATGACATCTGTGTTCATGGTTATATTGCTTTGCATGATCATATAGAGCTGACATGATGTTTGTGGCAAAGCCACCATTCATCATTGTAGCACGTGTTATGCTAGATCATTTCACATCCTGGTATAGTGTTAGAAGCATTCATGTAGAGTCATATTGTTTTCAGTTTATTGAGTTGTAAGTAAATAAAAGTGTGATGATCATCATTATTATAGAATTTCCTAGTCAGCTAAAGGATGATGAGACTAATGAGTCCTCCAAAGAATGAGGATGAGGTTCCGGACTTAATAAAAGAAGAGGCCAACAAGATCCCCAAAATAAGAGAAAAAGAGAGAAGGGTCAATGCTACTATCCTTCTGTCACACTTGTGCTTCCAAGTAGCACCGAGAGTCTCGTGACTTGTCACTTTCATATACAAGTAGGAATTTTTATCATTATAGAACTTGGCTTGTATATTCCAATGATGGGCTTCCTCAAATGACCGAGGTCTTCATGAGCAAGCAAGTTGGTTGCACACCCACTTAGTTTCAGTATTGAGCTTTCATACACTTATAGCTCTAGTGCATCCGTTACATGGTGATATGTCTCCAATGTATCTATAATTTTTTATTGTTCCATGCTATTATATTATCAATCTGGATGTTTTATATGCATTATTATGCTATTTTATATTATTTTCTCAGATCAACTTATTAACCTAGTGCCAAGTGCAAGTTGCTGTTTTTCCTTGTTTTTGCCTTTATAGAAAATCAATACCAAACAGAGTCCAAATGGAACAAAACTTTTTGATGATTTTTCTTGGACTACAAGACACCCTGGAAGCTTCGGGAGGAGGCCGGAAGGGCCACGAGATGGCCACAAGCTTGGAGGGCGCGCCCTTGGGGGCACCCCCAAGCTTGTGGGACCCTTGTGGAACTTCCAACCCTAATTTTTCATCCAAAAATAACCAAATATTCCTCGTAGACCAGGGGGCACACCAAAAATACTTTTTCGCCGCTGCAACTTCTTTCCTCATGAAATCCCATCTTGGGGCCATTTCTAGTACTCCGTCGGATGGGGATTCGATCACGGATGGCTTCTACATCAACCTTGCTACTCTTCCGATGATGTGTGAGTAGTTTACCACAGACCTACGGGTCCATAGCTAGTAGCTAGATGACTTCTTCTCTCTCTTTGATCTTCAATAAAATGTTCTCCTCAATGTTCTTGGAGATCTATTCGATGTAATCTTCTTTTGCGGTGCATTTGTTGAGATTCGATGAATTGTGGGTTTCTGATCAGATTACCTATGAATATTATTTGAGTCTTTTCTGAACTATTTTATGCATGGTTTATATAGATTTGTATTTCTCTCCGATCTATTGATTTGGTTTGGCCAACTAGATTGATTTATTTTGCAATGGGAGAGGTGCTTTATAATGGGTTCAATCTTGCGGTGCTCAATCCCAATGACAAAAAGGGACATGACACACATTTGTATTGTTGGCATTAAGGATAAAAAGATGAGGTTTAGTCATATTGATTGGATCTATCCCTCTACATCATGTCATCTTGCTTAAGGCGTTACTCCGCTCTTGTTAACTTAATACACTAGATGCATGCTGGATACGGGTCGATGTGTGGAGTAATAGTAGTAGATGCAGGCAGTCGTCATAATTATTCTCTTTTCTATCAATTGCTCCAACAATAATTTTTTTACCCACCATATGCTTTCTTTCAAGAGAGAAGCCTCTAGTGAAAACTATGCCCACTGGGTCTATCTTTTGTCATATTATTTTCAGATCTACAAAATCAAAAACCAAAAGATACCTTGCTACAATTTATTTACTTTTATCTTATTTTGCAATTTTACTTATATTTTATATCCGTCTCTATCATATCTCATCCTTGCAAGTAACTGCGAAGGGATTGACAACCCCTTTATTGCGTTGGTTGCAAGTATTTCTTTGTTTGTGTAGGTGAGATAATTGAAGACTTGTGTGTTCCTCCTACTAGATTGATACCTTGGTTCCTAACTGAGGGAAATAATTATATCTACTTTGTCGCATCACCCTTTACTCTTCAAGGGAAAAACCAACACAAGCTCAAGAAGTAGAAGGAAGATTTTCCGGCGCTGTTGCCAGGGAGGATCTACATCAAGCCTGCCAAGTACCTATCATAAACTCTCATCTCTTGCATTTACATTATTTGCCATTCGTCTCTCATTTTCCTCTTCCCCACTTCTAAAACATTTTTAGAAAAATACAAAAATATTTGCCTTTTATTCGCCTTCTTTCCGTTTGCCTTTTCCGTTTGCTTATGTGGTAGATTACTTGCTTTGAAACTCTCATCATGAGTGACTTTTGTATGGCATAAATAGATGATGGTAGAACTCCTAAAATTGAAAGTCCCACTAATCTTGATGCTAAAACTTTTGTCCTGGCGCATGGGAATGTTATAGGAAAACATGTCATCCAAGAATTCTTTAATTGCATTGGCAATTTAGCTTGTGATGATTCTCCTATACTTAAAAGAACCAAGACTTATGCAGATGCTATTTCCGCACTTGTTCTTAAACTTGAGAGAAAAAATATCCGCACTCATCCTACATTACAAAGATTATTTTATGAGTTGCCAGTTATAAAAAATCCAAGGCTAAAAATATAGCTACCCTTGTCCTCATAAATGAATTTGATCACATAGTGCGAGAAGCTAGAGTGATCTTTGATTTTTATGGTATGAACCATGAAAATCCTGTAATAGATGAGATCTTTTATAATAGTGATTATATGTTAAGGCATTTTCTTTGTAATAATCACATCTTTGATGAGAATTTTAAAAAGGAGGTCCCTCCTTTGAGTATGATTCAACAAGTTTTCAGTGATATTAACCAACAATATTCTTGGATTGTGGCTAGTAATCAAAAGGGATATATGGACGAGCAACTTGCTAATGCGAAAATTTCTATGGATTATGTGTTTTATGTTATGTTTCAAAAACCTTCAGATCAAAATATGCCTAAGGAAAAGGAGAAGAAAGATAGCAATACCTAAGATCTATGCATTATGCCTAGCTATGGGCGTAAAACGATAGTGCTTGTTGGGAGGCAACCCAATGTATTTTTTGATTTTTGATTTTATTCTAATAAATATGCCATTATGCTTATGTTATGATGGTTTTCTTGTGTTCTCAATTAGTGTTTGTGCCAAGTAAGACCTTTGGGATGATTTGGAAGATAGTTGATTTGACTCTGCTAAAAAACAGAAACTTTTGCGCCTAGTTCTAGAATTTTCTAAATTCACATAATGTTCTTTTGCTCTGAATTTTCGACACAAGATTGATATATAAATTTCCCACGTTGTCCTAATTTTCAGAATTTTTAGAGTTATAGAAGTATGGTCATTGTTCAGATTACTACAGACTGTTCAGTTTTTCATAGATTCTGTTATTATTGTGTTGTTTGTTGAATTTGATGAATGTATGGTTAGTATCGGGGGTATGAGCCATGGTGAAGTTTGAATAAAGTAGATATAAGGCCAATATGAAATTAGAATGAGTTTACAACAGTACCTAAAGTGGTGGTTTTACTTTATTATACTAATGGATCTCATGAGTTTTCTGTTGAGTTTTGTGTTGTGAAGTTTTCAAGTTTTGGGTAAAGTTTCGATGGGCTAAGGAATAAGGAGTGGAAAGGGCCTACGCTTGAGGATTCCCAAGGCACCCCACGGTAATATTCAAGGACAACCAACCGTCTAAGCTTGGGGATGCCCCGGATGGCATCCCCTCTTTTATCTACAATCCATCGGTAAATTACTTGAGGCTATATTTTTATTCACCACATGATATGTATTTTACTTCGAGTGTTGTGTATTATATGAGTCTTTGCTTTATTTGATTTTTAGTTTTCACAATCATCCTTGCTGGACACACCTTTTGAGAGGGACACACATTAACCATGAACTTATTAGAATACTCTTTGAGCTTCACTTATATCTTTTGAGCTAGGTAGTTGCTCTAGTGCTTCACTTATATCTTTTAGAGCATGGCGGTGGTTATATTTTAAGGAAATTGATGAAATCTCATGCTTCACTTATATTATTTTGATAGTCTTATAAATACTACGGTAATTTGCTTGGGTTATGAATTTAGTCCTAGTATGAGGGGTATTCAAGAGGGATATAATAAAAACTTTCATGAAAATATTTGAATATATGAGAAGTTTGATTCCTTGCATTTTTTTGAGACATAAAGATGGTGATATTAGAGTCATGCTAGTAGTAAATTATGGAATAGTAAGAATATTTGTGTTAAGGTTTGTGATTCCCGAAGCATGCACGTATTGTATCCAGTTATGCAATGAAATTTGAGCATGATTTATTATTGGTTGTCTTCCTTATGAGTGGCGGTCAGGAACGAGCGATGATCTTCTCCTACCAATCTATCCCCCTAGGAGCATGCGTAGTAGTACTTGCTTCGAGACCTAATAAATTTTTGCGATAAATATGTGAGTTCTTTATGACTAATGCCGAGTTCATGGATTATATGCACTCTCACCCTTCCATCTTTGCTAGCCACTCTAGTACGACGCAACTTTCGTCGGTGCACTAAACCCTCCTTAAACCTTTCCTCAAAACAACCACTATACCTACCTATTATGGCATTTCCATAGCCATTCCAAGATATATTGCCATGCAACTTCCACCGTTCCCTTTTATTATGACACATACCATCATTGTTATATTGCTTTGCACCCACATATCCGTGAAGGGATTGACAACCCCTTTATCTCGTTGGGTGCAAGTATTTGTTTGTTTGTTTAGGTGCGATAATTGGAGACTTATGTGTTCCTCCTACTGGATTGATGCCTTGGTTCTTAAGTGAGGGAAATACTTATCTCTACTTTGCTGCATCACCATTTTCTCATCAAGGGAAAAAACCAACGCAAGCTCAAGAAGTAGCACATGGCTATCCCTACTCCTCACATTGATATCGATTGGTAGGCCTCTCCATTACCTATTGACCCCGCTGAGTTGATGCGATAATTTCTTCCTTTTTGACTTCCCTTATTAATCTCTACCACCGCATTCTATTCCACATGTAGTGCTATATCCATGTCTCACACTCATGTATTGAGTGGAGTTGAAAATGCTGAAGCACGTTAAAAAGTATGATCCAATTTCTTGGTTTGACACCATGGTGCTCATGATTTATATTTATGTGGTGAAGGAGGAGTCATGCCATGCTTACACAATTCAATGAACAGGGATAACACTCATTAAGCATCGTATATTTTGATAAAGTAATGATTATGTTCTTTTATTCATGGATATTATTATGTTGATACCAATTACTTCATCATTTCTCAATATTTATACTGCAAAGAGACTCAACATAAAAAAATTGTTTTTATCATTTACCTACTCGAGGACGAGCATGAATTAAGCTCAGGGAATTTGATATGTCTCCAACATATCTATTATTTTTGTATTGTTTCATGCTATTTTATTATCAATCTTAGATACTTTATATGCTAGTTGCTTTTTTATGCTTGTTTTTGGTTTTACAGGGAATATGTACCAAATAGAGTCCAAATGCTATGATACTTTTTGACAATTTTTTCTGGACATAAGAAACCCTAGAAGCTTCAGGGGAGGACCAGAAGACCTGCGAGGAGACGGTAAGGCAACTGGGTGCACCCTGGGAGGGGGGAGTAGGCGCGCCATGATGCCTTGTAGGCCCCTCGTGGCTACATCTGACCTAATTCCAGCGCTATAAATTCCCAAATATTCCAAAACATGAGAGAGCCACCTAAAACAATTTTTCCGCTGCCGTAAGCTTCTCTTCTTCCTTGATCCCATCTGGAGTCCTTTTCCGGTACTCTGCCGGAGGGGGAATTGATCATGAAGGGCTTCTACATCAACCTTGTCGCACCTCCGATGACGTGTGAGTAGTTCACCACAGACCTACGGGTCCATAGTGATTAGCTAGATGGCTCTTTCTCACTTTGATCTTCAATACAATGTTCTCCTTGGAGTTCTATTCGATGTAATCTTCTTTTGCGGTGTGTTTGTTGGGATCCAATGAATTGTGCGTTTATGATCCGATTATTCATTGAAAGTAATTGTCCTTTCTGAACTTTATTATGCATGATTATTATAGCTTTGTATTTCTCTCCAATCTATCTGTTTGGTTTGAATGATTTATCTTCAGTGGGAGAGGTGCTTTTTAGTAGGTTCAATCTTGTGGACTCCTCATCATAGATCGGAGAGAAATACAAAGCTATAATAATCATGCATAATAAAGTTTGAGAAGACTCAATTACTTTCAATGAATAATCTGATCATAAACCCGAAATTCATGGGATCCCAATAAGCACACCGTAAAAGAAGATTACATAAGATAGAACTGCATGGAGATCATGGAGAAGTTTGTGTTGAAGATCAAAGAGAGAGAAGAAGCCATCTTGCTACTAGCTATCACTACAAAAAAACACTTTCATGATGATAGTATTTGTCACAGTAGGCCACATTTTCTGTCATGCACGTACATCCATGATGATTTTATGACAGAATCAAGATAGTCACACCTGTGCTATCGTAGAAGTGTTCCATGACAATACTCAAATTATCATCACGAAAGTGTCCACTTCCATGACGACAATTGGCGCGTCATGGAAGTGGTTTCATCAAGGGCAACCGACAGGTGGCATCCACCGTAACGGGTCGTTGTTAAGCTATCGGGTCCGGTTTCGGATCCGATAACTCGATAACAGCCCGGGCCAATGTCGGTTTTCCACGTGTAAAATTCTCATTGGTCGAAGGAACCACGTGTCAGCTCCTCACCGCGATAGATGTCAGCCGTCCAATGGACAGGAGGCGCCTATGATACATCGACACGTGGCAAGGCCCAATAGTGGCCCATTTAGGTTAAAAGGCCGGCCTATCAAAATAAGCAGGCCAGCCCATTATCGGCCTACTTGCATCTGGCCCATTCACAACCACAGTCCGTACAAGTTACACAAAATCGGCCCGTCAAAGGCCCATTATGTATTTGACACCATCCCAGGCCATCACCAGTTCCAGCTCGTTAACAGCCTGCTGTGTCTTTGGGCTCAATTTTGGCCCGAGTTTCTTTTGTACTGTTAGCAGCCCATTATAGAGATGGGACAACATCCCGCAGGTACGTCTTTCAGCCTTTTGTCGGCTTATTGGGTACTTGGGCCAATTTCTTGACCATTTTTTCTTTCGGCCTATTAACGGCCCGCATAATAGTTGGGCCTTTGACGGTCCCACCTGACTTTGGGTCCATTAGCGGCCCACATTCTCCATGGCATAATTCCATCCCGACCAGACTTTTAGCCTATTAATAGCTTGTATTGTACATTGGGCCCCTTTTGGCCTAAAACGGTTTAGGCATCTTTATGGCCGGACATGGAAATGGGACGAGACAAAACTGACGCTTATTTTGCCATGCTAGAGGCCCGCGAGCCGTCTCCATTATTGCGACCCTATCGTGCTTTCAGCCTGTTAACGGCCTGGTAAGAGCCCTTTTTACGATGGGCCCACATTCGAGGACAAAATCCATTATATCTAACGGGCCTAATTGATTGGGCCATCCGGGCGATTATGAGCCCACATAGATTAGGATTCACTAACTATTTAGTTGATAAGCCCAATTAAGGCCCGCTACGACTACCCACGTCTATTTGTTCGGGTGGTGTTCAGGTAATGATTGGGCGTGTTGGCCCCCATTTCAACAATAGCATATACCAAGAATTATCCTACTCTACACTATACTGATAACCCGCAAGTATACGGGATAGTTGTAGCCTCTTTCGATAAGTAAGAGTGTCGAACCCAACGAGGAGCTAAAGGTAGAACAAATACTCTCTCAAGTCCTTTCGGCCACTGATACGACTCTACGCACGCTTGACGTTCGCTTTACCTAGAACAAGTATGAAACTAGAAGTACTTTGTAGGTGTGATAGGATAGGTTTGCAAGATAATAAAGAACACGTAAATATAAACTAGGGGCTGTTTAGATAAAGATGCAATAAAGTAAGTATAGCGAGTGTGGAAAAGTGGTGGTAAGAGTTGTGAAATTGTCCCTAAGCAACTGACTACGTTACTAGACCGATAATCACTATCGCAATTCTATTTGAGGGAGAGGCATAAGCTAACATATCATCCCTTACTTGGAATTCTATGCACTTATGATTGGAACTCTAGCAAGCATCCGCAACTACTAAAGATTCATTAAGGTAAAATCCAACCATAGCATTAAAGCATCAAGTCCCCTTTTATCCCATACGCAAATAACCTACTTACTCGGGTCTATGCTTCTGTCACTCACGCCACCCACCATAAGCAAATCATAAACATATTGCAAACCCTACAACGGGAATCCCTCATGCTTGCACGACACGGAGGGCACAATAGGACAACACCAATAATAAAACATGCAACTCAAACCAATCATAACAATTCATCAATCACCGATAGGACAACGAAAATCTACTCAAACATCATAGGATGGCAACATATCATTGGAAAATAATATGAAGCATAAAGCACCATGTTCGTAGAGGGTACAACGGGATGCGAGAGAGTGGACCGCTGAATATAGAAGGGGGAAGGAGATGGAGATGTTGGTGAAGATGATGGAGGTCTTGGTGAAGATCGCGGTGATGATGATGGCCCCCGACGGCGTTCCGGCGCCACCGGAAGCAAGGGGGAGAGAGCCCCCCTTCTTCTTCTTCTTCCTTGACCTTCTCCCTAGATGGGAGAAGGGTTTCCCCTCTGGTCCTTGGCTCCCATGGCGTGGGAGGGGCGAGAGCCCCTCCGAGATTGGATCTATCTCTCTGTTTCTGCGTTCTCAGATTCTACCCCTTCACTGTTTCTTAAATATCTAGAGATCCGTAACTCCGATTGGGGTGAATCTTTTGCCCAGATCTTTCTCATAAAATTAGCTTTCTTGCGCCAAAAGAAGAGAGTCAACCGCCTTACGGGTGGCCCACGAGAGCCCAGGCCGCGCCCAGGGGGAGGGCGCTCCCCCCTGTCTCGTGGCCACCCTGGACACCATTTCGCGTTGATTTTACTTCCCAAAAATCATAAATATTCCAAAAAAATCTCCGTCCGTTTTTATCCCGTTTGGCCTCCGTTTGATATTGGGTTTCTGTGAAACAAAAGACATGCAACAGACAGGAACTGGCACTGGGTACAGGATCAATATGTTAGTCCCAAAAAATAGTATAAAAGTTGCCAAAAATATATAAAAGTTGAATAATATTGACATGGAACAATCAAAAATTATAGATACGACGGAGACGTATCAGCATCCCCAAGCTTAATTCCTGCTCGTCCTCGAGTAGGTAAATGATAAAAAAGATAATTTTTGATGTGGAATGCTACCTAGCATAATCCTGATCATTTGTCTAATCATGGCATGAATATTAAGACACAAGTGATTCAAAGCAATTGCCTATCATTTGACATAAAAACAATAATACTTCAAGTGTACCAATAAAGCAATCGTGTCTTTTCAAAACAACATGGCCAAAGAAAGTTATCCCTACAAAATCATATAGTCTGGATGTTGCTCTATCTTCATCACACAAAGTATTTAATCATGCACAACCCTGATGACAAGCCAAGCAATTGTTTCATACTTTAGTAGTCTCAAACTTTTTCAACTTTTATGCAATACATGAGCGTGAGCCATGGATATAGCACTATAGGTGGAATAGAAAATGATGGTGGGGATTATGTTGAGAAGACAAAAAGGGAGAAAGTCTCACATCAACTAGGCATATCAACGGGCTATGGAGATGCCCATCAATAGATATCAATGTGAGTGAGTAGGGATTGCCATGCAACAGATGCACTAGAGCTATAAGTGTATGAAAGCTCAAACTGAAACTAAGTGGGTGTGCATCCAACTTGCTTGCTCATGAAGACCTCGGGCATTTGAGGAAGCCCATCATCGGAATATACAAGCCAAGTTCTATAATGAAAATTCCCACTAGTATATGAAAATGAAAGCATAGGAGGCTCTCTCTATGAAGAACATGGTGCTATTTTGAAGCACAAGTGTGGTAAAAGGATAGTAACATTGCCCCTTCTCTCTTTTTTCTCATATTTTTATTTTCTTTTTTTATATCTTTTATTTTTTGGTGGGCTTCTTTGGCCACTTTTTTTTATTTGGGCTTCTTTGGCCTCTTTTATTTTTCATAAAGTCGGGAGTCTCATCCCGACTTGTGGGGGAATCATAGTCTCCATCATCCTTTCCTCACTGGGGCAATGCTCTAATAATGATGATCATCACACTTTTATTTACTTACAACTCAATATCTAGAACAAAGATATGACTCTATATGAATGCTTCCGGCAGTGTACCGGGATGTGCAATGATCTAGCGTAGCAATGGCATCAAAAAACGGACAAGCCATGAAAACATCATGCTAGCTATCTTACGATCATGCAAAGCAATATGACAATGAATGATCAAGTCATGTATATGATGATGATGAAAGTTCCATGGCAATATATCTCGGAATGGCTATGGAAATGCCATGATAGGTAGGTATGGTGGCTGTTTTGAGGAAGATATATGGTGGGTGTATGGTACCGGCGAAAGTTGCACGGCACAAGAGAGGCTAGCAATGGTGGAAGGGTGAGAGTGCGTACAATCCATGGACTCAACATTAGTCATAAAGAATGCATATACTTATTGCAAAAATCTACAAGCTATTGAAAACAAAATACTAAGCGCATGCTCCTAGGGGGATAGATTGGTAGGAAAAGACCATCGCTCGTCCCCGACCGCCACTCATAAGGAAGACAATCAATAAATAAAACTGGGCTCCAACTTCATCACAAAGCGGTTCACCATACGTGCATGCTACGGGAATCACAAACCTCAACACAAGTGTTTCTACTAATCCACAGTCACCCACTAGCATAACTCTAATATCACCACCTTTATATCACAAAACTATTGCAAGGAATCAAACATATCATATTCAGTGATCCACAAGTTTATGTAGGATTCTATGAATAACCATGTGAATGACCAATTCCTGTCATCTCTCTAAATAGATATAAGTGAAGCAAGAGAGTTTAATTCTTTCTACAAAAGGTATGCCCATGCTCTAACAAATATAAGTGAAGCAAAAGAGCATTCTACACATGGCGGTTTTCTATGTGTAGAGAAACAGGCAATCCAAACTTCAAATGATATAAGTGAAGCACATGAAGCATTCTATAGATTCATACTCAAAAGATTTAAGTGAAGTGCAATGAGCATTCTATAAATCAACCAAGGACTATATCATACCAGCATGGTGCATAAAATAAAAGTGAAAACTAAATGCAAAATACGCTCCAAGACTTGCACATAATGCACGAACGAAACGAATACGAAAACATACCGATACTTGTTGAAGAAAGAGGGGATGCCTTCCGGGGCATCCCCAAGTTTAGACGCTTGAGTCTCCTTGAATATTTATTTGGGGTGCCTCGGGCATCCCCAAGCTTGAGCCCTTGCCTCTCTTCCTTTTCCTCACATCGAGACCTCCTCGCTTAGACACTTCATCCACACAAAACTTCAATAGAAAACTCGGTAAGATCCGTTAGTATAATAAAGCAAATCACCACTCTAAGTACTGTTGCAAACCAATTCATATTTTTTTTTGCATTGTGTCTACTGTAATATAACTTTTCCATGGCTTAATCCACTAATATAAATTGATAGATTCATCAAAACAAGCAAACTATGCATCAAAAACAGAATCTGTCAAAAACAGAACAGTCTGTACAAATCTGAACATCCACCATACTTCTGTTACCCCAAAAATTCTACGAAAATTAGGAAAAATAAACAAGTTGTATAGAAAGACAGTGCAAAAGTAATCAGAACCAATTGACTTTCCAGTTAAAAATTTAAAATCGTGCACTACAGCCAAAGTTTCTGTCCTGCACCGTACAAACCAACAAGCAATGTAAACATCCTAAAGGCAAACTGAGGGAGTCCTGGACTAGGGGGTGTCCGGACAGCCGGACTATCATCGTCAGCCGGACTCCAAGACTATGAAGATACAAGATTGAAGACTTCGTCTCGTGTCCGGGTAGGACTTTCCTTGGCGTGGAAGGCAAGCTTGGCGATACGGATATTTAGATCTCCTACCATTGTAACCGACTCTGTGTAACCCTAGCCCTCCCCGGTGTCTATATAAACCGGAGGGTTTTAGTCCGTAGGACAACACAACCATGACAACAATCATACCATAGGCTAGCTTCTAGTGTTTAGCCTCCTTGATCTCGTGGTGGATCCACTCTTGTACTACCCATATCATCAATATCAATCAAGCAGGAGTAGGGTTTTACCTCCATCGAGAGGGCCCGAACCTGGGTAAAAACATCGTGTCCCTTGTCTCATGTTACCATCCGCCTAGACGCACAGTTCGGGACCCCTACCCGAGATCCGCCGGTTTTGACACCGACATTGGTGCTTTCATTGAGAGTTCCTCTGTGTCGTCGCCGATAGGCTTGATGGCTTCTTCAATCAACAACAACTCAGTCCAGGGTGAGACTTTTCTTCCCGGACAGATCTTCGTATTCGGCGGCTTCGCACTGCGCGCCAAATCGCTTGGCCATCTGGAGCAGATCGAAAGCTACGCCCCTGGCCATCAGGTCAGGTTTGGAAGCCTAAACTTCACGGCAGACATCCGCAGAGACTTGATCTTCGATGGATCCGAGCCACAACCAAGCGCGTCGTGCTGTCACGATGGGCACGATCTAACTCTGCCGCCGGACAGCGCTTTGGAGGCCGCACATGAATCCGCTCCGACCTATGGTCCGGAGCCAATCGCGCAGATCGAGGACGGATGGCTGGACACCGCCTCGGGAGCTGCAACCGCTACGGCAATGGAGCCGAATACTGACCTTGTCCCTTATAAAGCTCGTGACTCCGAGGCGCCGGACTCCCTGCCGGACTCCGAACCTCCTGCGCCCCGGCCAATCGAATCCGATTGGGCGCCGATCATGGAGTTCACTGTCGCGGACATCTTTCAGCACTCACCCTTTGGCGACATCCTAAATTCGCTGAAGCATATCTCGCTATCCGGAGAGCCCTGGCCGGACTACGGCCAGGATGGTTGGGATATGGACGACGAAGAAATTCAAAGCCCACCCACCACCCACTTTGTAGCCACTGTCGACGACTTAACCGACATGCTAGACTACAACTCCGAAGACATCGACGGTATGGACGACGATGCCGGAGACAATCAAGAACCACCGCCCACAGGGCACTGGAAGACCACCTCGTCATACGACATATACATGGTGGACACCCCAAAAGAAGGGGACGGCGAAGAAGCAGCGGAGGCAGATTCCCTAAAGAAACAGCCCAAGCGCCGACGCCAGCGGCGCCGCTCTAAATCCCTCCACAGCAAGAATGGAGATTCCGGCACAAGAGATAATAACACACCAGAAAGTGCCGAAGACAACCCCCTCCAGCAAGATTCAGCGCAGGAGGATGCAGAAGCAAGCCCTCACAAGAGAGCGGCAGACGAAGAGGTCGAGGATGATAATTACATGCCTCCCTCGGAGCCGAGGCAAGCCTCGGCGACGACAATTCAGATTTACGAGGATCCCGTCGAACAAGAGCGTTTCAAACGCAGGCTAATGGCCACACAAATAGCCTAAAGAAAAAGCAGCAGACTTCAAGCTGATCAAGACCTGCTGGCCGACAGATGGACCGAGATCCTCGCGGCCGAAGAGTATGAACTCGAACGCCCCTCCAAGAGCTACCCAAAACGCAAGTTGCTCCCCCGACTAGAGGAGGAAGCATACATACCTTCATCACCAGCGCACAATACGGCCGACCGACCCCCCCGTGGTCGCGACAGAGAGGCATCCAGGCCCTCCATCAAGAACGTACCCCGGCACCGCTCGAAAAGTATGAAGCCACGAGGGAACACACCGGACTTGCGGGATATATTGGAGGACAAGGCAAGACAATCCAGATCTATCTACGGATCACGTGGGCGCCCCACGACCCATGACGAATACCGTCGCGCCGGATACAACAACTCCGGCCGGGCCGAACACAGCAGACAACGCTCTCTTGAGCTACGTCGTGATATTGCTCAATATAGAGGCGCCGCACACCCACTATGCTTCACAGACGAAGTAATGGATCATCAAATCCCTGAAGGGTTCAAACCCGTCAACATTGAATCCTACGATGGCACAACAGACCCCACGGTTTGGATTGAGGATTATCTCCTTCATATCCATATGGCCCGCGGCGACGATCTCCACGCCATCAAATATCTCCCGCTCAAGCTTAAAGGACCAGCGCGACATTGGCTTAACAGCCTGCCCGCAAAATCAATTGGGTGTTGGGAGGACCTGGAAGCCGCATTCCTTGACAACTTCTAGGGCACATATGTGCGACCACCAGACGTCGATGACCTAAGCCACATAATTCAGCAGCCAGACGAATCGGCCAGACAATTCTGGACACGGTTCTTAACAAAGAAAAATCAAATTGTTGACTGTCCGGATGCAGAGGCCCTCGCAGCCTTCAAACATAACATCCGCGACGAGTGGCTGGCCCGGCACCTCGAACAGGAAAAGCGGAAATCTATGGCAGCCCTCACATCACTCATGACCCGCTTCTGCGCGGGAGAGGACAGCTGGCTAGCTCGCAGCAACAACCTTAGCAAAAATGCTGGCAGCCCGGATACTAAGGACCACAATGGCAGGTCCCGTCGAAACAAAAACAAACGCCGCATTAACGGCGACAACAATGAGGATACGGCAGTCAACGCCGGATTCCGAGGCTCTAAACCCGTCGTGGAAGAAGCCATTCAAAAGAACCACTCGGTCCGTCCAATTTGGACCGAATACTCGACCGCTCTTGCGGATACATGGCACCCCAAAAGCCAGCTAACCACACCAACAGAGATTGTTGGGTATTCAAGCAGCAGCAAGTTAATTGCGAAAACCATGACAAGGGCTGCACGGTGATGACGAGGAAGAGACCCGCCGCGAACGAGAGGACGAAGGGCTTCCCCACAAGCGCGGACGGTAAACATGATATACGCAACCCATATACCCAAGAGGGAACGGAAAGCGTGCACTGAGGGACGTATATGCGATGGAGCCAGTCGCCCCGAAGTTCAATCCATGGTCCTCTTGCCGATCACTTTCGATCGAAGAGACCATCCGACCAAGATCCGCCATGGCGGATTCGCGCATTGGTTTTAGACCCAATCGCCGATGGATTTCACCTCACGAGTCCTCGATGGACGGCGGCAGAGCTCTGAACCGCTTTATCGGGATATAGTGCGCAAGATGGGCATAGACCCTCAAGGATTAAACCTACAAAGACGACCTTCAAAGGCGTCATACCGGTGTCGAGGCCAATTATGTACAGCTCACCACACCGAAGTGGTCTTTGGATCACCGGATAATTTCAAGCGAGGAGTTAATCTTGACATAGTCCCGTTCGCAGCGGCTATCACGCTCGCCGGACGAACCGCTGTCAAGAAAGTTCAACGCGGTGCCGCATTATGCATACCTCAAGCTCAAGATGCCAGGCCCTCATGGAGTCATCACGGTCAATGGAAATACGAAACGCTCCCTCCGAACGGAGGAACATACAGCGGCTCTCGCGGCTGAAGTACAGAGCAGCCTTCTAAGGTAGTTTTCGAGTCCGGACATTAAACGACCGGACACGGCCAAACGCGCCCGGAGCAACATCAACCAAGACCACTCGGCACGTTCCGAGCACACGTAGCAATGCGGCCCCAACCCCAGCCCTCGCATGAGTGCAAGACCAGCTCTCCGCGTACATCATTACGCTATGGAGATACCATGGGCATAGGGGGAGGGGCACGACCACAACAGACCCGGAGTGCGGCTCAACCACACCAGGGGCTCCCAAGTGCGTCGCTCTTTTTATTTTTTATTTTTCCTTCTTTTTATACACAGGACTCCGTTCACCAGAGGTCCTGTCCGGAGGCGAGCTGCCGAACTCACAATGCAACAGCCAGGGAGGGACAAAGGCTGCGACGAACAATCAGGTGGTCTCCATTATGAGCATTAAATTTGTTAAATCCACCACTCCGCAGCCTACCCCTGGAAGGAGACACGTCTAATTAGTCCAATCCTTTGCTTACCGCACTATTTGTATCATTCCGCACTCATAGCAGAATCACTTGAATAAATACTGCAGCACCTTTTGCCTATAATTGCATTACTTTACATATATGTTCATTAATGACATCTTGCATCCGTATATTTTGGTACGGCCGAATACACCAGGGGCTTATGTTCCCCGCATTATGGTGTGATAAGTCCGAACACTTTCACAAGTGCGGCACCCCGAACTTATAGCATTATATGAATCAGCTCCGAATCATGTCTTGGGTCAATAGTTGGGTTTGCCCGGCTCCCATGTTTTGGTACCTTACGTTCCGTTTTGTCGGCTAAGGTAGCACTGGGAGAACCACTGCGATTGCGCCCCGGTTGAGCTGGGCGAGCGCCTCAGTGGAGAAAGCTAAAACTGACTGTCATGATAAGGCGAGAGACTGGTCGCTGTTCGAGAGGTTTTTTCGAGTCCCTAAAGACTTACGCCGCTTCAAGCGAAGAACTGGATAATGTCCGGCCAAGGCATGGATAGCGCCCCAAACTCGATCTTCTGAATACTAGGGGCTTCACCGAAATTTAAAATTATAGAATTGTATGGCTAAGTGAGAGTGTTCAAGCATTATAAGTCCGGTTGCCTTGTTCGTCGTGTTGAGCGCCTCCCTAGATGGACCCAAAATGGGAACAAGAGCGCTCAAGTTTATCCCGAACACCCCAGCACTCGTGGCATGGGGGCTGAAGCCAACGACTTGCCATCTCTCAGATTTAATAAACGGCCGCACAGAAGGTAATATTTTAAATTAATAAGTGTTGCTTAGCACATATGAACTAAGTTTTCAGCGCACAGGATAACACATAGTGAGTTTACTCAAAAATTACATCTCTGGGGCACTCATCCGCAATCTTGCGGGCACCCTTCAGGACAGTCTTATAGTACATCTCGGGCGTGCGATACTCCTTGCCCGCTGGCGGCGGGTCAGTGATAAGCTTCTCTGCATCCAGCCTGCCCCAATGCACCTTTGCGCGGGCAAGGGCCCGACGAGCACCTTCAATACAGGTGGAGTGCTTGATGACCTCCACCCAGGGGCACGCATCCACCAGCCGCCGCACGAGGCCAAGTAGCTCCTGTGCATGGCCTCTCCAGCCACAGCCGGACTATGAGGCCCTTCATGGCCTCTTTCGGCTACCTTGTGGAGCTCGACCAGCTGCTTCAGCTGGTCGCTAGGGGGCACCGGATGGCCGGCCTCAGCGTACTAAGACCAGAAGACCTTCTCCGTTGAGCTCCCCTCCTCGGCTCGGTAAAATGCGGCGGCATCAGATACACTGCGTGGCAGATCTACAAACGCCCCTGGAGAGCCCCGAATTCGGGTAAGTAATAGGTAATTTACATTAACATGCTTGCTTTGCATGAAAAATGCCTTACCCGCCGCTATCTTCTTCACCGCCTCAATCTCCTGGAGGGCCTTATGGGCCTCGGCCTTAGCGGCCTTGGCACTTTCAAGAGCCGAGGCAAGCTCGGACTCTCGAGTCTTCGAGTCACGCTCCAAACTCTCATGTTTTTCCATGAGAGCATGGAGCTCTTGCCGCACCTCCGCCACCCGCGCCTCCTGTTTCTCTCGCTTCGTCCGTTCCGCGACTGCATTGAGTTCGGCCGCGGATACGGCCTCCTTCAGGGTTGCCACCTCGTTCGTGGCCCCTGCAGTACACATGTTATCCTTGTTATTTTCATTGCAACCAAAATCCTTTTCTGTAAGGTACAAATTCAAATATGGTATTACTCACCTTCTTTGTCCTCGAGCTGCCTCTTGGCAAGGCCGAGCTCTTGCTCGAACCGCTCGAGGTCCTGCTTCAACGCACCGACCTCCGCAGTCAGTGCGGCAGAGGTCAGCAGCACAGCTTGCAAGCCCATATTGACACAATTTTTAGCATTCCTGTGTATATCTTTTTTAGATCCTCAATCCGGTTTTTCTTCCCGAACACCGAACCGAGCATCAGGGGCTACTGTCTATGCGGTATTACATTACATATTTTTAACTTCTTACCTCAAAGCCTGTTAGAAGGCTACTGCAGGCTTCGGTCAGCCCGCTCTTGGCGAGCTGAACCTTCTGAATCACCGCACTCATGATAGTGCGGTGTTCTTCCTCGATGGAAGTGCCTTTGAGCGCCTCCAAAAATTGTCCGGCGCCTCCGGTTGGACGGAGGCCGCCGGTGTCACAGTCTTGCCCTTCTTGCGAAGGGGCCGCCTGCCGGACTCCGGAACCACTGCGGGTTCCGGCATGGAGTCGGCGCCAAAGTCCGGAGGCTGCCTTGTGGCGCCCCGAGCCTCCTCTCGATGGGTCCTTCCCGGGATCCCACCTCGGCGTCCTCAGCGTCGCGAGGGGTGGAGGCAGTCGGGAAGGAATCTACATTCGACGGAGCCAACGACCCGCTCGACGAAGCGGGGAGATCATCATCGGCCGGACTACAGGCAGTGTGCGTCATTAGAAGGACACTATGTGACACAAAAGAGAAACTATAAATCCTTTAGGAATCCGGATACTTACGATCTAGCCGGAGGCCTGGCCCTGGAGGGCCACTCTTCGTCACCAATGTTGGCATTGGCAGAGCTGTACGGGGGAATAGTCCTTCCCCTCTTGGACCCTTCGGCCTCCCCAGTTGGGGAAGCCTTCCTCTTCCTCTCTCCTTCCTCTGGGAGAGAGTCCTCTTTCTCCTCCTCGTCTTCGGGGGAGGAGTCCGCCTCGGAGCCATCGGACGATGAGTCCGATATCACCTGACGCCGGGAACTTTTTCGAGTTCCCGTGGCCTTCTTCTTGGCCTTCTTCTCCGACACCACATAGAGTGCCGGAACCAGCAGCCCCATTAAGCGAGCGTCCGCTGGGTCTTCGGGAAGGGGAGCCGGACAGTCTACCTGTCCGGACGTCCTCTGCCAGTCCTGTCAAAGGCAATGGGAGTTTTTAGATCCCACATAGAGTCAAACTATGAAAGAAAACAACTGTCCCATAGAGGATAACGAAGCTTACCTCACCGGCCGGGCGCTTGGTGCTGAATCCGCGATCTTCCGTCGCGGACGTGGGGGCTTCTCCGCCCTTGAACAGCACCCTCCACACGGCTTCATATGTCGTGTCGAAGAGCCCGCTCAGAGTCCGGTGCTGCGCTGGATCGAACTCCCACAGGTTGAAGGCCCGTTGTTGGCAGGGGAGAATCCGGCGGATGAGCATGACCTGGATTACATTGACAAGCCTGAGCTTCTTGTTCACAGGTGCGGAGCAGGATCGAGTCTGTCAGCTCGTCCGAACTGCCCCATAGCAAGCCCTTCTCTTTCCAGGAGGTGAGCTGCATCGGGATACTAGATCTAAACTCGGGGGTCGCCGCCCATTTTGGGTCACGCGGCTCGGTGATGTAGAACCACCCCGATTGCCATCCCTTGATGGACTCCACGAAGGCCCCTTCAAGCCAGATGACGTTGGGCATCTTGGCCAGCATGGCGCCTCCGAACTCCGCTTGGACGCCCTTCACTACCTTCGGCTTGACGTTGAAGTTCTTGAGCCACAAGCCGAAGTGGGGCTGGATGCAGAGGAAGGCCTCGCACACGACGATAAACACCGTGATGTTGAGAATGAAGTTTGGCGCCAGATCGTGAAAATCTAGGCCGTAATAGTACATGAGCCCCCGGACAAAGGGATGCAACGGGAAGCCCAGTCCGCGGAGGAAGTGGGGAAGGAATACGACCCTCTCATGGGGCCTGGGGGTGGGGATGAGCTTCCCCTTGTCGGGCAGCCGGTGCGCGATATCGCCGGAAAGGTATCCGACGCTGCGCAGTTTTGCGATGTGCTCCTCCGTAACGGAGGAAGCCAGCCATTTGCCTCCCGCTCCGGACATGGTCGGAGAAGATCGAGACGGGATGCACGGGCTTGGGCGCTGGAGCTCGAGAGTGCGTAGAGATGGATAAGCAAAGGAGGAAGAAGGCGTAGGTAAAAAGGGTGGATCCTTATCCCCTTATATATGGGCGGACGAAAACTATGCGTCCCCACCGGCCTGGTAAAACTCGCTTATCTCCCAAGCGCCACCATCAATGGCGCGGCAGGGTTACCCACGTCCGTATTGATGAGAATCCCGGAATGAGGGGACACGATCTCTGCTTCGACAATACGTGCCAAGGAAACCGCTTCGCTAAACGCGATGAGGTGGTATAATAAAAAACGATTCCAGTAAAGGCTTGGTGGTGGTGTGACGTCATGCCACAAAACACGTCAGCAGATTGAACTTGTGAACATAATATTCTCTCTACGGTGGTATGTGGAATTTATTTTGCAGAGCCGGACACTATCCTGGTGTTCACAATCTTCTATGAATTATTCGGAGGAGGAACCCGCCTTGCAATGCCGAACAATATGCGTGCCGGACTCATCGTCATTGAAGCCTGGTTCAGGGGCTACTGAGGGAGTCCTGGACTAGGGGGTGTCCGGACAGCCGGACTATCATCGTCAGCCGGACTCCAAGACTATGAAGGTACAAGATTGAAGACTTCGTCCCGTGTCCGGATAGGACTTTCCTTGGCGTGGAAGGCAAGCTTGGCGATACGGATATTTAGATCTCCTACCATTGTAACCGACTCTGTGTAACCCTAGCCCTCCCCGGTGTCTATATAAACCGGAGGGTTTTAGTCCGTAGGACAACACAACCATGACAACAATCATACCATAGGCTAGCTTCTAGGGTTTAGCCTCCTTGATCTCGTGGTAGATCCACTCTTGTACTACCCATATCATCAATATCAATCAAGCAGGAGTAGGGTTTTACCTCCATCGAGAGGGCCCGAACCTGGGTAAAAACATCGTGTCCCTTGTCTCCTGTTACCATCCGCCTAGACGCACAGTTCGGGACCCCCTACCCGAGATCCGCCGGTTTTGACACCGACACAAACCTTAGCACATTATTTTTATAATACAAAGGAAATGTACAAGGGGATAATTATTTTTGATGAAAAGTTTCTGTAATCAAGATTCACAAAGTTTTCGTGAGCATGAACAAAGTTCAAGGCTAGCTCCCACTTCAACAATGCTTGTCTTTCTCACTTTCACTTTCCTTTTTGAAAAGTTTTTTTAGATTCCCCTCTTTATTTTTTTGTTTTTAAACTATATAAAAGCACTGAACAGAAATAAATGACTCTCTAAAACTTCCGGGTTGTCTACCAGGCAGCGGTTTCTTTAAAGCCATTAAGCTAGGCATTTAGTGCTCAAGTAATGAATCCACAAGGATCCCAAGGTATATCAAAGCCAATTTTAATTAACAATGATTTGTAATTTAGTAGTGAGCACAAAGTAACATGTAGCATGCAACAACGAAGTCTAACTCTCTTCATATGCATCGGCATGTCATAAAAGAACAATTCATGCACACCAAGTAAAGGCCAATGCATAGTATAAGCAGTTTCTTGCAATTTCATCGTGTTGGAAACATAAAGAGGCGGAGATGTAGGTCCTCTCTCATAATAATTGCAAGTAGGAGCAGCAAGCACATGCATATTATATCTATTAAAATCATCATGTAAAGTAGTAAAACGCAACCCATCAATATAATCCTTAGTAAGCACAAACTTCTTCGATATAGTGTAGTTTGGAGAATTCAAAAAGATAATAGGATTATCATGCGTGGGTGCAATAGCAACAATTTCATGTTTAACATAAGGAACTATAGCAAGTTCATATCCATAAGCATAATTCATATTGGCATCTTGGCCACAAGCATAGCAAGCATCATCAAAAAGGGACATTTCAAACAAATTCAAGGGATCATAGCAATCATCCTTTGGTAAGCATGAAGGGGAATTAAATAATGTATGAGCTGGAGGGTTACTCTCATTAGAAGGTGGGCACGGGTAGCTAATCCGCTCTTCCTCCTTTTGTTCTTCGCTCTCCTCATCATCTTTTTCATCCAATGAGCTCACTGTTTCATCAATTTATTCTTCCATAGCTTCCTGCAAAATATTAGTCTCTTCTTGGACAACGTTGACTTTCTTCATAAAAGCATTAATATAGTAATTGTATTCATAATTTTCATAGCAATATCCAAGTATAGCAAGATTTTCCGGCCTATAACCATCATCATCAAAAGCTTCATACTTTTCAAACAAAGCTTCAATATCATAGGCATCCTTAAAAGCAACAAATTCTTCTATTTGTTCCACATCATAGTAATCATATATACCATTAGCATAAGAAGCTAAGGTTTCATTATCATTAAATTTGCATGAAAAGGGGAGGTGTGGAGCCTCCATCCTAGAGCAACAAGTAATATCATATCTCAAGCATAGATTCTAGGCATATCAACGCAACATAACAAATTGATCCCATAATAGTTTCCCCTTTTGTGTCGAGCGATAATCCCTAAAGTATTCACGTTGATCCAACATGTCTCCCATTATAAAGTTGAATGGGGTTTTCTTAGGATTATCAAAGTAGTACATAATATCTCTCACATAATGAGAATCGGGGGTTTTAGGAGTTACCCCATCTACATGAGTAGCAAGTACCTCTAATTTTTTTGTATTTTGTGTTCCATATCCATGACTAAAGATAGAGAACGACTTAGAATAGCAAATAAAAATTACTTAGTGATAAAGCAAACAAGCACACACGAGAATATTCACCCCACGCTATGACTCCCCGGCAACGGCGCCAGAAAAATGTCTTGATAACCCGCAAGTATACGGGATAGTTGTAGCCTCTTTCGATAAGTAAGAGTGTCGAACTCAACGAGGAGCTAAAGGTAGAACAAATACTCTCTCAAGTCCTATCGGCCACTGATACGACTCTACGCACGCTTGACGTTTGCTTTACCTAGAACAAGTATGAAACTAGAAGTACTTTGTAGGTGTGATAGGATAGGTTTGCAAGATAATAAAGAACACGTAAATATAAACTAGGGGCTGTTTAGATAAAGATGCAATAAAGTAAGTATAGCGAGTGTGGAAAAGTGGTGGTAAGTGTTGTGAAATTGTCCCTAAGCAACTGACTACGTTACTAGACCGATAATCACTATTGCAATTCTATTTGAGGGAGAGGCATAAGCTAACATATCATCCCTTACTTGGAATTCTATGCACTTATGATTGGAACTCTTGCAAGCATCCACAACTACTAAAGATTCATTAAGGTAAAATCCAACCATAGCATTAAAGCATCAAGTCCCCTTTTATCCCATACGCAAACAACCTACTTACTCGGGTCTGTGCTTCTGTCACTCACGCCACCCACCATAAGCAAATCATAAACATATTGCTTACCCTACAGCAGGGATCCCTCACGCTTGCGCAACACGGAGGGCACAATAGGACAGCACCAATAATAAAACATGCAACTCAAACCAATCATAGCAATTCATCAATCACCGATAGGACAACAAAAATCTACTCAGACATCATAGGATGGCAACACATCATTAGAAAATAATATGAAGCATGAAGCACCATGTTCAAGTAGAGGCTACATCGGGATGCGGGAGAGTGGACCGCTGAATATGGAAGCGGGAAGGTGATGGAGATGTTGGTGAAGATGATGGAGGTGTTGGTGAAGATCGCGGTGATGATGATGGCCCCCGACGGCGTTCCGGCGCCACCAGAAGCAAGGGGGAGAGAGCCCCCTTCTTATTCTTCTTCCTTGACCTTCTCCCTAGATGGGAGAAGGGTTTCCCCTCTGGTCCTTGGCTCCCATGGCGTGGGAGGGGCGAGAGCCCCTCCGAGATTGGATCTATCTCTCTGTTTTTAAGTTCTCAGATTCTACCCCATCACCGTTTCTTAAATATCTGGAGATCCGCAACTCCGATTGGGGTGAATCTTTCGTCCAGATCTTTCTCATAAAATTAGCTTTCTTGCGCCAAAAGAAGAGCGTCAACCGCCTTACGGGTGGCCCACGAGAGCCCAGGCCGCGCCCAGGGGGGAGGGCGCGCCCCCCTCGTGGCCACCCCGGACATCGTTTGGCGTTGATTTTACTTCCCAAAAATCATAAATATTCCAAAAAAACTCCATCCATTTTTATCCCGTTTGGACTCTGTTTGATATTGGGTTTACGAAACAAAAACATGCAATGACGAGAACTGCACTCGGAGCTTTGGATCAATATGTTAGTCCCAAAAAATAGTATAAAAAGTTGCCAAAAGTATATAAAAGTTGAATAATATTGGCATGGAACAATCAAAAATTATAGATACGACAGAGACGTATCATATACCCTCTCAAAAAACTACACTATACAATAAAGAGATTAAAGTATAGAAACGAAGAATAATCCTACACTATTCAATAAACAAATTATAGCATATTACATCCATCGGGCATCATAGTTCGCCACTAGTGATAATAAGGTGTACCCAAATAGCAAATTGCATACACCAGGCAAATAAAGCTCATACATCATGGACACGCATCAATAGAACTTGCCATTTGCACTATAATCTCTTCAAAAAATAGGATTGGCCAGATTCAGATAGCAAAAGTTTCAGTCTGCAAAATCTCCAACTCCTTTGTGGTTGCCTTAGTGTCTTGTTTAATTTTTTTGACTTGTGCATCTGATATCTGCACCTCCAGTCTCAACTTGTTGATTACATGTTGAGACTCATATGCACATTGTCTTGCCACCTCTAGTTGATACTCTAGAACATGAGCACATTCCAATTCCAATCCATAATCATTAGGTGACGACCATGCCGAACTACTTTGAGATTGTTGTGTTGATGTCACTTCATCCTGAAATATTTCTGTAAGTACACATGACTAGGGAAAAAATATAGTTACAATAGTGAAGCGAGCAAGACAGACTATCTTGTACATGGCAAAAAAAGGACTAACAATAATGTACACTTCATGAAGCATAAGTAGGTGATATTTTAAAAATGATAAAAATGGTAGTCTGTGCAGCCCGCGTATAGAGATCTCTCGTAGCTCACCAACGGAGCATGATATTGGGGCCAAATCCAAAACACAGACAGATCACAAATTTATATATATCTTGTGTATAAGTAAGCAAGAAGTTATTGATACGTCTCCAATGTATCTATAATTTATGAAGCATTCATGCTATTTTATTATCTGTTTTGAATGATTACGAGCTTTATTATACACTTTTATATTACTTTTGGGACTAACCTACTAACCGAAGGCCCAGCCCATATTGATGTTTTATTGCCTATTTCAGTATTTCGAATAAAAGGAATATCAAACGGAGTCCAAACGGAATGAAACCTTTGGGAGCGTGATTTTTGGAACGAACATGATCCGGGAGACTTGGAGTACAAACCAGGGAAGCTTCGAGGAGGCCAGGAGATAGGAGGGCGCGCCCACCCCCTAGGCGCGCCCCCTGTCTCGTGGGCCCCTCGAGCCTCCCCCGACCGACTTCTTTCGCCTATATATTCCCATATACCCTAATACCATCGAAGACGAAGATAAATCGGTAGTTCCACCGCCGCAAGCCTCTGTAGCCACCAAAAACCTCTCGGGAGCCCGTTCCGGCACCCTGCAAGAGGGGGGGATCCCTCACCGGTGGCGATCTTCATCATCCCGGCGCTCTCCATGACGAGGAGGAGTAGTTCACCCTCGGGGTTGAGGGTATGTACCAGTAGCTATGTGTTTGATCTCTCTCTCTCTCTCTCTCTCTCTCTCTCTCTCTCGTGTTCTCTCTATGGCACGATCTTGATGTATCGTGATCTTTGCTATTATAGTTGGATCTTATGATGTTTCTCCCCCTCTACTCTCTTGTGATGAATTGAGTTTTCCTCTTTAAGTTATCTTGTCGGATTGAGTCTTTGAGGATTTGAGAACACTTGATGTATGTCTTGCTGTGCTTATCTGTGGTGACAATAAGATATTCACATGATCCACTTGATGTATGTTTTGGTGATCAACTTGCGGGTTCCGCCCATGAACCTATGCATAGGGGTTGGCACACGTCTTCGTCTTGACTCTCCGGTAGAAACTTTGGGGCACTATTTGAAGTACTTTGTGTTGGTTGGATAGATGAATCTGAGATTGTGTGATGCATATCGTATAATCATGCCCACGGATACTTGAGGTGACATTGGAGTATCTAGGTGACATTAGGGTTTTGGTTGATTTGTGTCTTAAGGTGTTATTCTAGTATGAACTCTTGAATAGATAGAACAAAAAGGATAACTTTGAGGTGGTTTTGTACCCTACCATAATCTCTTTGTTTGTTCTCCGCTATTAGTGTCTTTGGAGTGACTCTTTGTTGCATGTTGAGGGATAGTTATATGATCCAGTTATGTTATTATTGTTGAGAGAACTTGCACTAGTGAAAGTATGATCCCTAGGCCTTGTTTCCTACCATTGCAATACCGTTTACGCTCACTTTTATCACTTATTACCTTGCTGTTTTTATATTTTCAGATTACAAAAACCTATATCTACTATCCGTATTGCACTTGTATCACCATCTCTTCGCCGAACTAGTGCACCTATACAATTTACGATTGTATTGGGTGTGTTGGGGACACAAGAGACTCTTTGTTATTTGGTTGCAGGGTTGGTTGAGAGAGACCATCTTCATCCTACGCCTCCCAAGGATTGATAAACCTTAGGTCATCCACTTGAGGGAAATTTGCTACTGTCCTACAAACCTCTGCACTTGGAGGCCCAACAACATCTACAAGAAGAAGGTTGTGTAGTAGACATCAAGCTCTTTGCTGGCGCCATTGCCGGGGAGGCTAGGTAAGCGGCACTCACACCCCGTCAACTAAGCTCTTTTCTGGCGCCGTTGCTGGGGAGGTGAGTGCTTGAAGGTATATCTTTAGATCTTGCAATCGAATCTTTTTGTTTCTTGTTTTATCACTAGTTTAGTCTATAAAAGAAAACTAAAAATGGAATTGAGTTTGTCTCATACGCTTCATCTTTTTAATATCTTTCGTAAAAATGATGGAATGGAAAATTGTGCTCAATTGCTAGAAGACAAATGCATTAAAATGTTTGGTACTAGATCTTTGTATGATGAGCATGATTGCAATGTTGTTAGTATGAATTCCTTGAATATCCATGATACTAATGATATGCAAAGCCACAAGCTTGGGGAAGCTATGTTTGATGAAGATGATATTTTTTTGTCCCCCAAGTTTTGATGAGCAAATTTATTATGATGAAAGCATTCCTCCTATTTATGATGATTATATTTATGAAAGTGGATTTGGAGAGGTCATGACTTTATTTAGTGATGAATCCACTATTTCGGAAGAGGTTCCAATTGATTATGAGAACAAAGTTGCTATCTATTATGATTATTGTGATGAATTGTATGCTATTAGGAATAATGATAACCATGAAACTTGTCATCATGATTTTGGTTTTCAATTGGATTATGCTTCACATGATAGTTATTTTGTTGAGTTTGCTCCCACTATTCCGAATGAGAAGAATTTTGCTTATGTGGAGAGTGGTAAATTTTCTATGCTTGTAGATCATGAAAAGAATGATTTAGGTGATGGTTATATTGTTGACTTCATTCATGATGCTACTGAAAATTATTATGAGGAAGGAACATATGCTTGTAGGAATTGCAATAATGTCAAGTTTCCTCTCTATGTGCTTAAAATCTTGAAGTTATGCTTGTTTTGCCTTCCTATGCTAGTTGATTATTGTTCCCATAAGTTTTTTGCTCACAAAACCCCTATACATAGGAAGTGGGTTAGGTTTAAATGTGCTAGTCATATGCTTTATGATGCTCCCTTTATGTTTCAATTCTTATCTTGTATGTGAGCATCATTGTCATCATCATGCCTAGCTAGAAAGGCATTAAAGAAAAGTGCTTGTTGGGAGACAACCCAATATTTATCCTTACTGTTTTTGTGTGTTCACATGATTATTATACTGTAGTAATCATGTTTTATAGCTTTTTTTTAATGAAGTGCCAAGTAAGACCTTTAGGATAGCTTACGGTGATAGTTGTGTTGATCCTGCTGAAAATCAGAAACTTTTGCACCCAGTAAATTAGTTTTTTTAATTCACAGAAACGATATTTTAATATGATTCTTTTTGCTATGGATTGGTACACAAATTTATTAGGACTTACTAATTTGGTAGGATTTGTGGAGTTCCAGAAGTATACGTTTGATACAGATTACTCCAGACTGTTCTGTTTTTGACAGATTCTGTTTTCTATGTGTTGTTTGCTTATTTTTATGAATCTATGAGTAGTATCGGAGGGTATGAACCATAGAGAAGTTGGAATATAGTAGATATTACACCAATATGAATTTAGAATGAGTTAATTACAGTACCTAAGTGGTGGTTTTATTTTCTTATACTAATGGAGCTTATGAGTTTTCTGTTGAGTTTTGTGTTGTGGAGTTTTCAAGTTTTGGGTAAAGATTCGATGGACTATGGAGTAAGGAGTGGCAAGATCCTAAGCTTGGGGATGGCACCCCAAGGTAATATTCTAGTACAACCAAGAGCCTAAGCTTGGGGATGCCCCGGATGGCATCCCCTCTTTCGTCTTCGTTCATCGGTAACTTTACTTGGAGCTATATTTTTATTCACCACATGATATGTGTTTTGCTTGGAGCATCATTTTCTCTTGTTAGTATTTGCTTTCTGTTATTTAGAATAATTTTTTTCATCTTTAGTTTCAATAAAAATGTCAAGGATAGCCTTTTCTATGCTTATTTTGCTAGTATACATGTTGCTGTTTGAAAACAGAAAGTTTACCGCTGTTGCAAAAATTCCCTAGAAAAGTCAGAGAATGATATAATGTTGAAACTTTTTGCATATTTAGCTCTGGTAAATCTTCTACAGCGTAGTATTTTTCTCATAATTTTTGGAGTTAGGGAAGTTTGATGAATCTTGCATTCTTTACAGACTATACTGTTTTGGCAGATTGCTGTTATGTTTGCATTGTTTGCATATGTTTGCTTGTTTAATGATTCTATTTGAGGATAGGAGTATTAAATATGAAGAGGCATTTAGTATGCAATGTTGAATAATATTTTTAGTGATTTGTTACAGTAGAAAATGATAAGGGTTTGCATTGGTTTATACTAACCTATCTCACAAGTTCTTGTTGAGTTTGGTGTGGTTGAAGCTTTTTGATAAAAAGAGAAACCATGATATGAGAGGAATTAGGGAGACACAAAAGCTCAAGCTTGGGGATGCCCAAGGCACCCCAAGATAATATTTCAAGAAGTCTCAATCATCTAAGCTTGGGGATGCCCCGGTAGGCATCCCACCTTTCTTCTTCAACAGCTATCAGTTAGTATCGGTTGAGCCTAAGTTTTTGCTTCTTCACATGAGTTGTGTTATCCTTGCAATGTCATTTTATCTTGCTTTGCTTGCTGCTTGAATAAAGTACTTAAGATCTGAAATTCTTTAATGAGAGGGAGTCTTCATATAGCTACTTAATTATTTATCTACTCATTGATCTTCACTTATATCTTTTTGGAGTAGTTTGTCGTTTACTCGTGTGCTTCACTTATATCCTATGAGTAAATGGTTGAATGTCATAAATCTGAAATTATATATGTTTCATTCACTTATCCCATGGGGAGTAATGACTTCACATCTAAGAAGTAGAGGTTGTAAATTTATTGAAGGTTAGCAAGCATTGTATTGGTCATTTGAACAATTCATGAAAGAATATTGAAGAAGAGAGATTTCACATATAAATATACTATCTTAGACATCTTTTATAATTGTGAGCACTCATTAAGTATGACATGCTAAAGAGTTGATGTTGGACAAGAAAGACAACATAATGGGTTATGTTTTCTCACATCTCAGTTAAAGTATATTGTCATGGATCATTCAAACATGTTGAGCTTGCCTTTCCCCCTCATGCTAGCCAAATTCCTTGCACCAAGTAGAGATACTACTTGTGCATCCAAATATCATTAAACCCAGTTTTGCCATGAGAGTCCACCATACCTACCTATGGATTGAGTAAGATCCTTCAAGTAAGTTGTCATCGGTGCAAGCAATAAAAATTGCTCTCTAAATATGTATGATCTATTAGTGTGAAGAAAATAAGCTTTATACGATCTTGTTATGGAAGCAATAAAAGCGACGAATTGCATAATAAAGGTCCATATACAAGTGGCAATATAAAGTGACATTCTTTTGCATTAAGTTTTTGTGCATCCAACCATAAAAGCGCATGACAACCTCTGCTTCCCTCTGCGAAGGGCCTATCTTTTACTTTATGTCTTTTACTTTATGCTAGAGTCAAGGTGATCTTCACCTTTCCCTTTTTCATTTTATCCTTTGGCAAGCACCTCGTGTTGGAAAGATCCTGATATATATATCCAATTAGATGTAAGTTAGCATGAACTATTATTGTTGACATCATTTTATCCTTTCTCAGTGTCTGGTTGAAACTCCATAACCATTAGTATTGCGTGAGTGTTAGCAATTGTAGAAGACTATATGATAGTTGAGTATGTGGAGTTTTCTAAACCAAAGCTCTGACATAGACCCTTCCTGAAAATAAGATGAATTGCAATTGTTTGATGACTGAGAATGAAGTTTGCTAGTTTTCAAGAAATTTTATGGTCTATGCTTTAACATGTGAATAGCTTGTTACTTGTTCGTGAGAAGTTTTATGAGATGAACTACTGTTATGACATATAATCATGCTAGAAAAGGTGATTGAAATTATCATTGATCAAACTTGTGCACCTGCTAGCATTCACACTTCATAAATTCTTTCTTTTATCATTTTCCTACTCGAGGACTAGCAGGAATTAACCTTGGGGATGCTGATACGTCTCCAACGTATCTATAATTTATGAAGCATTCATGCTATTCTATCATCTGTTTTGAATGATTACGGGCTTTATTATACACTTTTATATTACTTTTGGGACTAACCTACTAACCGGAGGCCCAGCCCATATTGCTGTTTTATTGCCTGTTTCAGTATTTCGAAGAAAAGGAATATCAAACGGAGTCCAAATGGAATGAAACCTTCGGGAGCGTGATTTTGGAACGAACATGATCCGGGAGACTTGGAGTACAAGCCAGGGAAGCTTTGAGGAGGCCAGGAGATAGGAGGGCGCGCCCACCCCCCTTGGGCGCGCCCCCTGTCTCATGGGCCTCTCGAGCCTCCCCCAACCGACTTCTTTCGCCTATATATTTCCATATACCCTAAAACCATCGAAGACGAAGATAGATCAGGAGTTCCGCCGCCGCAAGCCTCTGTAGCCACCAAAAACCTCTCGGGAGCACGTTCCGGCACCCTGCCGGAGGGGGGATCCCTCACCAGTGGCCATCTTCATCATCCCGACGCTCTCCATGACGAGGAGGGACTAGTTCACCCTCGGGGTTGAGGGCATGTACGAGTAGCTATGTGTTTGACCTCTCTCTCTCTCTCTCTCTCTCTCTCTCTCTCTCTCTCTCGTGTTCTCTCTATGGCACGATCTTGATGTATCGCGAGCTTTGCTATTATAGTTGGATCTTATGATGTTTCTCCCCCTCTACTCTCTTGTGATGAATTGAGTTTTCCTCTTGAAGTTATCTTGTCGGATTGAGTCTTTAAGGATTTGAGAACACTTGATGTATGTCTTGCCGTGCTTATCTGTGGTGACAATAAGATATTCACGTGATCCACTTGATGTATGTTTTGGTGATCAACTTGCGGGTTCTGCCCATGAACCTATGCATAGGGGTTGGCACACGTTTTCGTCTTGACTCTCCGGTAGAAACTTTGGGGCACTCTTTGAAGTACTTTGTGTTGGTTGGATAGATGAATCTGAGATTGTGTGATGCATATCGTATAATCATGCCCACGGATACTTGAGGTGACATTGGAGTATCTAGGTGAAATTAGGGTTTTGGTTAATTTGTGTCTTAAGGTGTTATTCTAGTATGAACTCTTGAATAGATAGAACAGAAAGGATAACTTTGACGTGGTTTCATACCCTACCATAATCTCTTCATTTGTTCTCCGCTATTAGTGTCTTTGGAGTGACTCTTTGTTGCATGTTGAGGGATAGTTATATGATCCAGTTATGTTATTATTGTTGAGAGAACTTGCACTAGTGAAAGTATGATCCCTAGGCCTTGTTTCCTACCATTGCAATACCGTTTACGCTCACTTTTATCACTTATTACCTTGCTGTTTTTATATTTTCAGATTACAAAAACCTACATCTACTATCCATATTGCACTTGTATCACCATCTCTTCGCCGAACTAGTGCACCTATACAATTTACGATTGTATTGGGTGTGTTGGGGACACAAGAGACTCTTTGTTATTTGGTTGCAGGGTTGGTTGAGAGAGACCATCTTCATCCTACGCCTCCCAAGGATTGATAAACCTTAGGTCATCCACTTGAGGGAAATTTGCTACTGTCCTACAAACCTCTGCACTTGGAGGCCCAACAACGTCTACAAGAAGAAGGTTGTGTAGTAGACATCAGTTACCATTCTGTAGCCCATATTAACTAGCTAGAACATTGTATGCCATGTTCCAAAAGAGTCTTCGGGAGCATAATGAACTGCAGAGGGATTCACACAAACCTACGGCAGCAAGAAAAACTATGTGATCATTAGCGTCGTATATACTATATTATAAGCCTCATGCAGTAATAGTTGGTTAATATACTTCAAAAGCTTCACGCACACTTCACCAAAGTAATGAAATGGCAAGGCATTTAATTATGTCAACTAATAGTTATAACCCTACATCAGGCATCATTGTTTGGGCATCTCATTTATGAAAAATAAAGCAATTGAAAAGAGCAATTTAACTATGCCTGGAGCAAACACGCAATTGAACTATTGAGTTGGCAGCATGCATACATGTACGCCTCAATAACATCCTTGGCCTAGCTACATTTGAATCAACTTATGTATCATCTATATAATGGAACAAGTAATATAACATTGTTTGCCCCCTATGAAGTATCTCAACTAGTATGTAATCAAGATCATAGTAATGATAGGGAGGCTAATGATGTGAACATGTGTTTGGTTATGACATTTATGACATCGAGAGCTCTACCATAACAATAAGGAGTTTCTCACTGTTCACTAATATAAGATGTTTTAGATTTTTAAATGTAGACTAAATTCATACTGAAATGAGTGAACAGACACATTATAATGTGTCTATATACATCTGATTTACAAATAGTTAGAAGATCTTATAGAAGTGAGAGGGGGGAATATTAATCAGTGGCCTAATGGCTGGGTTACACATGAAGAACCCTAAGAAAGCACAATGCCATACAAATAGCTTGTCCTGGTAATTGTAATACAATGACTTACCATAACTAGTTGTACAGGGTCAGCGCTCCTCCTCCTTCTCTTGCAAGGCTGCTTCTTAACATCTTGTACTTGGAAATTATGAATCTTTGCTTCATTCCACCCCCTTTGCAAGGTGACACAAACTATTTATTGGTCTCCTTACATGGAAGATAAATATGCATACTTTCCAGTCTCTGAACAACACCAAAGCATGAGTTTATAACAAAATGACACCACATAATGAAACATGCAACATCTCTTGCACACACTCAAATGGGCATTTACTATGTGTGTGCTATGTAAAAACTAGGCGCACCTTCAAACTGGACCTCCAGGTACTCTTGGAGAGCCTAGTTTAGTGTACAGGCAAACCTTTATGTCACCTATGAGTTATACAAGCCCCCAATACAGCATCCCTTAGTGTTTAAAAAGTTGACAAGCTCTGTTAGGTCAAAAACAATAAGTAATCAAAGCAAACAGTTCTAGTATGGCTCGCTGATACAAACAAGAAATTGAACACATGTGTGAGAAAATCTTGCACAACACTGAATTACATATCAAGAAAACAAGCATAGAAGGAGGCTTAAAGACCATCACTTGACTGACTAGATTTAGGAGGCATTTAAACATCATGTGAAACATATAAACTAACATAAACATTACATATTTCAGATTCCATAATGAAATGCACATGTATTAGATTATGCCATGTATGATGCCTAAATCTACAATATAGCAGGCAGGAGTGATTCATCATTGCACGCAGAATTGAATTGCAGGTTAAGGGCCAGTTCTATTCCATCTTTTGAGAGCTTATTGTCAAAATAAGCCATAAAATATGTAAAGAACTCATTTTTGAGTTATGGGCATGGGCTTAACTTATTTTCACCACCAATTCCTTCACAGTGAGAAAAATCTGGGGGGCGGGGCGGTTGTGCTTCCCGTGGAAGCTCACTTAAAATTCAAGGGGAGTGGAATATCGAAATGACTCTGTTGTGTGCCTATACTACACTCAAAATGCCACTGCTCACGCTCACGTCACACATCACCCCCAAGTAAAAACAAACACGCAAACGTTCATTTGACCCAACTCGGCCAGACTGAATAGAAGAACTCGGTGAGACCGATTCAGTTCAAAATGTGAACATTAGGAATCTTGGTGGGACCGACTGGAACAACTCGATGGGACCGATGTGCTAGGGCTTAGGGCAAACATCAACCTGGTGGTGCCGATTGCATCAACTTGGAGACCGAAGTGAAGCAATAAGCAACAGAGAAAATGTCAAGCCAACTCGGTGTGACCGACTGCACTGACTCGGTGGACCAAAAGAGTGCAACAGGTCATAGAGCGCTGGCAAGGCCATCTCGGTGAGACCGAGATTCGTATCGGTGTGATCGAACTGTTAGGGTTTCTGGCAGTGGCTATGTCATATGAACTTGGTGGCGCCGGATAGGATGTTTTGGTGGGGCCAAGTTTGACTTTGGGTTTTGGACATATTTGGAATGAGAAAGTGGTTGAGTGCTTTGGAGCAATATCACTAAGCACTTGAGCAGGTAGACCATTAAACAACACCTCATTCTCTTTCAATAGTATTGGCTTTCCTATGGACTCAATGTGATCTTGGATCACTAAAATATAAATGAAGAGTCTTGAGCTTTTGCCAATATGTGTCCTTAGCATTTTGAGGGGTCCACATCTATAGTTCATGCCATGCCATTCATTGAACTTTCTGAAATATTAAAATTGAATGGATATTAGTTCAATGAGCTATATTTTGTTATGAATTACCAAAACCACCCGGGGATTAGTTGCACTCTTAGGATGCTACCACGCCCACTTCAGGATACTGCGTCCACGACTACAGCAGCTGGATTTTACATCCACGGCCACCACGTGCTGGAACTAGCAAGCTATTTTGCTGTAACTAGAGACATGTGGAGCAACACTGAAGATCTCTTTTGCTGGAAGCGGCGAGCATGTTTGCTGGAAATGGCGACCTATTTTGCTACAACCAGAAACTGGGATATTACGTCGGGCAAGAATGAGATGTTGGTAACCAGCAAGGTGCTACGACCGGCAAGCCAAGAGCTATGATGGCGGCGACTACCAAGGAAGACACAAACTGCGCCCATCAGTGCGACGAGCAATGACTGCTGCGACGAGCTCGCCAGCGGATGCAGGAGCATGACTAGTGGTGGCCGGTGAGGGGCGGCCGTCCCTGATGCAAACGGCAATTCTCGGGGAGCTACGAACAATGACCACCACTATAGGGAGCATCAACCATGGTGAGGTGGTGGCCGTCGACAAAGAGTGTTGTGTCGGGCATCTGGGCGAGTTTATTTTGCGCCCACACTCTGGTTTTGCATGAAGAAGAGCAGCGGTTGTGCGCGCGTCAGAGGGCAAGGGGAAGGAACAAATCGTTCGGCTCAAATCAGTTAGATTGAACGACCCACAGGCAATCGGCCGGAACTTACGCCGGTCTGCTGGCGCCTAGC
The DNA here is from genome assembly GCA_021437245.1 of Aegilops speltoides. Lineage (NCBI taxonomy): Eukaryota > Viridiplantae > Streptophyta > Magnoliopsida > Poales > Poaceae > Aegilops > Aegilops speltoides. Next base: position 52,766,994 of record CM038142.1, read on the forward strand.
ATCAGCCAATATGATTATGCAGCAAGGCAGTAATGTCATCTGTAGCAAGCACTTCAGTAAACATGCAACTTCTATGCACAAAGAACTGAAGCTCAGAAAATTGTTGGATCAAGGGTTACTTATGTCAATTGTCTTCCATAAACTAAATTGTGATGCCTAGGGAGAGGAGCAAGATTTCACCATTTTAAAGGAGCTTTCCTTCTTCTATTATGAAGGTTTCGCCTAAGCAAAAAAGCCTTAAATGGGTATTTTAGAGATGCTCCATGGTACAGACACTAAGAACGGCCTGGACGTTAATGTACGTATGACCATAAGATTGTTTGGATGCCTAAGAGCATCTACTACCGGGCGCCTAAACCGCCTCAAACGTTCGAGCGGGAGGACCCATCACTGACCGATCACAAAAAATCGACCCATCTAGACGCCTTAACTGGCCTCAAACGACCGGGTTGTTTGGCACCCCTTATATCCAGCTCAAATGTAGGATGGATATGGAGCGGCCCGGGTACGCCCGGACACGTCTGCCACGTCGAAGCTGACAGGCCTGGCCCACCACCGACTCGACGGTTGTCCCACAAAAAAAAACATCTGGCTCCTCGCTCGGAACCCTAGCTCACTCACTCTTCTCTCCGCTTCGTCCTCTTCTTTCCCCTTTTTGATTCTGATGCAATCGGGCGCAATGTCGAGCTCCGGTAGCTACTCCGGCTCCGACCTCGGCGTCGATGAGGAGCTAGCCCTCTGCATTGCCTTGGAGTGGTCCAAGGTGGACAACGGGGGCATCTCCGGATCTGCAGCGTCGCCACAGCTCCCGCGTCAGTGCAGCGCGGGCACGGGCGAAGTTGGGCCCTCCCAGGCTGCTTGCAGCTCCGTCCCCATGCCGTCCCATTCCCTGCTAACCGCAACTCTGCACGGGCAGCGGTGGGTACAAGTGCCCACGTCGCCGGCCCGCACATGCACTCCGGAATCGGAGGCGTGCCGTCGCCGCTGGATGCCGACGGAGCCCAACGAGGAGAAACCCTCACTTGGGTCTACCGCCAGTCGCTCACGATGGGGGATACGGACACTCACCGCCTACTGCGAAAGAACGTGAATGCACTCCGACTTGCCATAGAGCAGTCGAAGCACCAGGCGAAGGAGGCAGCGGCGGAGGCGGCTCAGCTTGCAAAGTTGAAGCAGCAGCAGGACAGGGCCATCCGTCAAATGGAAGGGCTGATCATCCTCCCCGACTCTGACTCCGACGACGACCACAACTCCACCTCCTCCAACAACGACCAAGATCCTCCACCAGCCGCGGACGCCTACTATCGGTGTCAAAACCGGCGGATCTCAGGTAGGGGGTCCCAAACTGTGCGTCTAAGGCTAATGGTAACAGGAGGCAGGGGACATGATGTTTTACCCAGGTTCGGGCCCTCTCGATGGAGGTAGTACCCTACTTCCTGCTTGATTGATCTTGATGATATAAGTATTACAAGAGTTGATCTACCACGAGATCATAGAGGCTAAACCCTAGAAGCTAGCCTATGATTATGATTGTTGTTATCCTATGGACTAAACCCTCCGGTTTATATAGACACCAGAGGGGGCTAGGGTTACACAGAGTCGGTTATAGAGAAGGAGATCTACATATTCGAATTTCCAAGCTTGCCTTCCATGCAAAGGAGAGTCCCATCCGGACACGGGACGAAGTCTTCAATCTTGTATCTTCATAGTCCAACAGTCCGGCCGAAGTATATAGTCCGGCTGTCCGAGGACCCCTTAATCCAGGACTCCCTCAGTAGCCCCTGAACCAGGCTTCAATGATGATGAGTCCGGCGCGCAGATTGTCTTCGGCATTGCAAGGCGGGTTCCTTCTCCGAATACTCCATAGAAGATTTTGAACACGAGAATCGTGTCCGACTCTTCAAAACAAATTCCACATACCACCCTAGATAGTACAATATTCCACAAATCTAACATGCTGACAGCTTTTTATAGCATGACATCACGCCATGGTCCAGTCATTATTCGAACCGTTTTTCACAACCAGCCACTACACGCGTTGACCGGAGACGTGTCACGGTCTTGTCAAAGCAGAGATCGTCTCCCCCTTATCACGGGATTCTCATCAATACTGGTGTGGGTAACCCAACCGTGTTTGTTTAATATGACTCCTTGATTTTAGGCAAGTACCAAACGGTCACGCGGGGGACACTTGATATTCGTCCTCAAGATCATGCTGATGCATAGCAACAAGAGGGGAGAGTGTTGTCCACGTACCCTCGTAGACCGAAAGCGGAAGCATTAGCACAACGCGGTTGATGTAGTCGTACGTCTTCAGGATCCGACCGATCAAGTACCGAACGCACGGCACCTCCGAGTTCAGCACACGTTCAGCTCGATGACGTCCCTCAAACTCCGATCCAGCCAAGCTTTGAGGGAGAGTTCCGTCAGCATGACAGCGTGATGATGGTGTTGATGATGCTACCGACGCAGAGCATCTGGTGGGCATGCGATGGGCGCGCCCAGAGCGCGCAAATTGCAGCTGCGCACACGAGCCGCCGCGTCGCGCCCACTTCACGCCACCTACAACCGCTCGCCCTGCAGAGCCACGCCACTCGCTTGGATTCTCGCCGCGTCGCGCCAAGAGCCCTGACAGCCTCCTCACCCCCCTGCAGCATAGCCAGCAAGCCGCTTGGCGGCACGCCCGCGGCCGCATCCGCCACCGCCATGGGCAGCACCGCCCCGACCACCACAGCGCGCCAGCTCGCCTCCTTCGACAGTGTAGCGGTCGTTGCTAGCCCCTGGAACTAGCCAGCCACCGCCACGTCGCCCTGCAGCACAGAGAGGCGGTTCGCCGCAGTTCTTATCCCGGCTGCCACGGAACCGCCTTGCCTCGCCTATATAAGGACCCCCGAGCTCGCCAAACCCTCAAGAAAACTCTCTCACCCTCTCGCGGACCCTCCCGTAGCAGTAGAAGGACCGGAGATGGTCGTCTTCTTCCTCTCCGGCAACTACGGCCGCCGCCACTGCCTCGTTCACTCCGGCGCCACCAGGGCCTCCCCCTCCCTACACTCTACACCAGGAGCTTCCTCTCCCTCCCGTGAACAGATCCCCCTACTCAATTTGGTTCGGGAGCCATCGCCGCCACAAAACCACTTCGCCACCGAAGCTCCCTCCGCCGCGGAGCTCGCCGCCCGCGATTCCCTCTGCCCCCGCCGGCCAGTCGACCACCGGGAGGACCGCCTAGGAGTGGTGGATCCATCCCTGGGCTCGGATGCCCTCGAGGAGCCTCCGTTCGCCGGCGACGATCGCCGGAGCCCCGCCCCGCTCGGGTAGAGGAGGGAGACGACGCGCGGCGACTAGTCAAACCTGACTAGTGGGCCCCCTGGACCCACTGTCAGTGACCCACCCCGCCGCCATGCGTGTTAAGTGAAAGTGTAAAACACGAAGTACGTAACCCCTACTTAGAAAGCGTATTCGAGACTGAGACGTTTTTTTTTTTTTTTAAACTGATTTTGACCAAAACTTTGACTGGTTATATCTTTTTAAATATAAGTCCAAATGAACTGATTCTTTTTCCTACCTCTCTCAAATTTCACCTAGTTTATTTTAAGATTTATTCGAAAAAATTTCAGAACAACTTTTGGTGCTGTTTTTATTTTGTGTGTTAATTCTTTTATATTGCTAAAACAGGATTTTTGAAGAGAGGAGAAATGTTTCAAGTTTTGGAGTGCACCCTGCCTTTCCACACATTGAAGGCAAGCATTCTGAATCCAGGCATAATATTTTTGGTGTGATCGTTGATACATTTATAACACCACCGCATTTTGAAGGACTTGTTATTTCATGTGGTCTGATCATATGCATGAGTGCATATTAGTGATTTCCATGCTGTTGGAAATGAACACACTTGTGATGATAATCACCCTCCTGTGCCTTGCATGCATACCGGCAGGAACCCGGGAAAACCTCTGCCTTGGGTAGGCATGAGTTTGTCGCCGGTCTCCGTCGGGACGGTTATGTCTGGTATGGCATGGTAAGGTGATATGAGCGGTGACTCTGTTGGTTGAAATATATTCGTTATGCTAATCATGCAGGGAATACTTAAACCTCCTGAGTCGACCGTAGATCGAGTCTTGTGCCAGTAACCCCGTACTTGTTTCATACTACCACTCGTCTCTACAGCAAGTAGAGTACGGTTCAGTAAGTTGTCAACCTCTTTCTAGCACACACCGTACAGAGAGGACAGGGTGGAAGATACCGGTTGGAGCTGGTAGGCAGTCCACCTGGTCCAGGGGCATGGGTGTTTCCGGTTGGGCCCGAGAGGGGAGGCCACCCCTTAGAGCGCGCGATATAAATTTGATCTCATGCTACGCAAGGTTGTAGCCTCCCCACTTAGAGTTTGCTTGACAGGTGTCGTGGGTGATTCCAGACACGTGTGAGTTAAGCTGGTGTGTGCAAGTTAGGTGTGTTTTCAACAAAAAGACCGTAGACGGAATTAGTCCCGATGGACTAAAGAAATCCGTTACTCGTGGGTAAAGAGTACACCCTCTGCAGAGATTAAACCTATTCGAATAGCCGTGTCCATGGTTAAGGATTACACAGGATGGGTCAAGTGTCGGTCTTAGTGTCGGTCTTGGAGGTGAAACTGTTAACGTAATCGAACTACTACTTGTGACTTGTGATAATTATGATTATTATTATTGTTGACTAACCCGTGATATTATTGTTATTATCGAGTATCTCTGGGATGGTTCTACCTCCGGGATATTCACTATGATTGTTTATTTTAAAGCCCTTTATGTGGTGTCGCTCAGACGCCCGACTGTGGCATTTCTTTTAAAGCCCTTTATGTGGTGTCGCTCAGACGCCTCGATCGTGGCGATTCTTTTAAAGCCCTTTATGTGGTGTCGCTCGACGCCCGACCGTGGCATTTCTTTTAAAGCCCTTTATGCGGTGTCGCCAGACGCCCGATCGTGGCATTTATTTTAAAGCCCTTTATGCGGTGTCGCCGACGCCCGATCGTGGCATTTATTTTAAAGCCCTTTATGTGGTGTCGCTCAGACGCCCGACTGTGGCATTTCTTTTAGAGCCCTTTATGTGGTGTCGCTCAGACGCCCGACTGTGGCATTTCTTTTAAAGCCCTTTATGTGGTGTCGCTAAGACGCCCGACTGTGGCATTGCTTGTTATTTATTTCATAAATTTTAATACTACTATGTTGTTGCAATTTTTATAAATAACTTGCTTACACACATTAGAGTTATATTTATCTTTTGTGACTGACATCATGAGTATAAAATATTTTTAGCACATCGTTGTTATATTATACCCGCGTTCATAATGTTTGCGAGTACATTCAAAGTACTCACTGGCTTGTCCCTGGCTATTGTCTTGGCCAGATTTTCTTGCACGGAGAGGAGCGACGCGATTCCAGCCCCGGAACCCACACAATGGAGATAGCAGCCTCGCGAAGATAGGAGTTAACCTGGTGAGCTGTTCCTATGGGAATTGGAGTCCCATAGGCACTGATGATCCACAAACCGCTTCCGCCATCAACCACTAGAAACCATTTGTTGTACTCACAGGCCAGAATGGTCTTGTACTACATATTTTGTATTTTTGCTTGGAATTTCTGTATCAAGTTGGAGCCTCATCAGCTAACAGTAATCCTGGGGTTGATGAGCACGACGGTCTTTTTCTGGAAATCGATACCCGGAAAAACCGGTCGTGACAGACTTGGTATCAGAGTCAGGCTGACCATTGGCTAATCCTATCTTAGCCAGGTCGAAAAACTTAGGCAAACCAACCCACTAGACCTTAACCAAACCCCAGCCAAGCTTCTCGTGCAAGATAGCCACACAGTAATCCTGACACTTTTGGCAGTCGGTGCCCAACCTATCAGCCTAGCCTGTCGATCGTACACCAGTGACCGATGGCAAAAATGTCTCATTCGCAAGCGTGCGAAGGAAGACTCCGTTCCCTTTTCTATAAAAAAGGGCACCCTAGCCCCAACCCAGCACAGCACAGCCTCGAACCCAGCCACAATGCCTGGCCCCATAGTGCACAACGAGACCACAGCAACCAACCTTGGAGGTTTTGTGACCATCCTCGCAAACCTCACCCGTCATGCCTATGCGTTAGAGGAGCCACCAGAATATGTTGTGTACCAAGGACCCATGAGCGGTGAAGACCGTCAATTCTGGGCCACTGTACACATCTACGGTAGGGGACTAGCACCCGAGCGCCCCTACAGGTTCACCGGAAGAACAACTTCCTTTGAGCCACAAGCCATACAACTAGCTGCTCGAGAGGCTATAGTTCATCTCAGGCACTTGTCGCCCAGAGTTAACTGTCGCTCGTTCCACTACTACCCTAGACGCGAAGGGTATGGTAGACCACCCCAAGTTGCCAACGGAGATCACGAGACAGATCCCACATTGTTGCACCTAGTGCGCTATGTAAGTGCACTAGAGGCACTGTTCGACCAGATCACCATTGATCTGATCGCAGCTCGTGGAGAGCTAGTTCGTCGAACCCCAGCTAGAAGAGAAGACGAGCCCGACGCCGACAACCCAGTCGTGTTGTTCGGACAACCGATCGAGACCTCGAGATCAGCTCCAGCCATCAGCCGAGATGCTTTGATGACCCCAGAAGTGTTTCGTCGCCTTTTGGGAACACACTCCAACGGGATTGTGGCTAACAATCCCCGTGATGGTCATCATCGCTACCCCGACCCTGCAGTTCCTCCGCCATCTCCGACTAATCCCGGCAGTGAGACACGTGGAGAAGCCTCGTCATCCACCAGGCACGCCCGTTTAGACGTAAACGAGGTAGATTAAACCGTGCGCGTAGCACCGAGTTTTAGTGTATCCTCGCTTTGTAATCATGCGACCATGTATATTAACGCAGCCTGTCGTTGTGCCTCTGCTTTAATGGTAGCCTTGCGTATTTTCTTTGTCAGCGCATAGTTGCACATTTTCCGGGCACAGCTACCAAAACCAACCCGACGACAACCACAGTAACACGTCTCTTTATGAGATATGTGTATCTCTGACACTGACCCGACCTCTGGAGCTAAGCTGGCAAATTTATTACCTTTCACCATGGTAAAATGATCCAGCTCCATTGCTATATAAATTAAAGGCCACCTTGTGACCTTACCCAGCAACCCTCACCTCGTGCACCACTCTCACAACCATTTCCTGTCATGCCGAGCCCCAGTATTCATCTGAGAACCCCAGATGCAACCCCAGGTAGCTTTGTCAAAATATTGTGGGACTTTACTCGCAGTACCATGGGTTCTACCCAGCCACCTCAGTACGAGCTGTTCAAATCAAGAATCACCCCATCCACCTCGGAATATTGGGCAGCAGTACACATTCCTCCTGTAGACCCCAACCAAGATCCAACGGAAGTTTCTTCGGGGAAATCTATGCCAACCCCACACTTGGCCATAGAAGCTGCTGCGAAAGAAGCGATTGCCCGCCTTCGATCCGCAGTACCCTATGCCCGCGAACGAGGATATTATTACTTTCCGAGCCGTGCAGCACCCGGAGAAATGACATCTTTTCCCGGTGGACGGATTGAGAGAGACCCAGTTCTAGCCAACCTTATCCAGTACATCATCGCTCAAGAGCATTTGAGCCAGCGAGTAATGGATTATCTCCAGGGTCTCGCTGATTTAAATCCTCATATTGCCATCGGCAGATCACTGAGACCCGACCCGGAGAGACGCATACATCGACTTGTCAATCCACTGCCTCCGATAGAAGAGGAGTGTATCCCTTTACCAGAGACATTTTATCAGGACCCCACCCAGTTCCCGTTTTCATTTTAGACGTCACTACTGTATTTGTTTTTGCAGCATTTATATTTGCATTGTAACTTATGCATGGTACCTCGAATTGTGCGACGAGTCGAGTATTTAGTTTTTACGTTTGTGAGTGGTTTTCTTCGTGAGCAACCTGTGTAATCGCGAAAAAAAATCCTGGAATGAGATTTTCTTCTTCCAGAAATTGCTGCATCGATTATCCCCTCACTACGTGGATTATTATTTTTTTCACGCAGCACCACGGCAGCAGTCTCACAACCGCTCGAACGTATATGGAGTAATTGTTTTTCTCAACGGCCCTTAGCAAATCTCGAGGACGAGATTTTCCTTAAGGGGGGTAGTATTGTAACACCCCAAAAATTTAACCAGGTTTTTGTTATTAAAATTTTGCCAAGAGTTTAAAATTTTTGCATGCAAGTATATCTCTGTTGATTTCAAAACCTTTCTTTTAATATTAAGGAGTTTTTCCCAAGTGGATCCTTCCAAAACATATTGGACTTATTTTCCCTCTCATTTAAAAGCATCTCTTAATCAGTAGATTTATTTATTAAATTATTTCACCCTGAGCTTTATTCATTAAAATGACTTGTTTTAAGTTTTGAAGCTCTTTTTGAACTACAACCATTTGATAAATTTAACTAAAAATTCCACCAAAATTTGGAGATGTCATGTGATGTCTCTAAATCACTTTTGTGCAATAATATATTTAATTAATTGCATATTTTGAGTGCTACACCTGTTTTCCTTCTCTGGTCCAGTGGGCAGTTTTGCACTACAACCCTTTTAAATATTTCTTTCTAGCCTCCACCAAAATTTTGGGATGTCAGTAGGAGCATATCATTCCATTATATGCAAAAATCCAGGGTTGTGCATTGAAAATTTTGAGTGAAACAACCTCATCTTCATTCTGGTCCAACATGATGGTTTGTACAGCAACCATATTCTTGCTTACTCTTTGGCCCTAGATTCTTTTCCTTACTTGTAGTCCTCCATGCTAAACCCCTAAGTCCAGGAGCATGCACTCATTGGATCATTTCTGCTTCATGAAATAATGCCCTTCACCTCCTGTCCAGATTTGAAGTTCTGCAAAACTTGCACTAGCAAGTTTATGCTTTTCACCAACTAACCTCACCACCCTCTTGTGCATCCAAGGAGACACTGATCTGGAAGATTTGGCCCCTCCAAGAAATGCCTAAGTGCCCTTGGCATTTTGTCAAACACCTTTCGGGCATGATCAGTTTTGACATGAGTCCTTGTTTGCATTGTGGACTTGATCCCCTGGCCAAACCAGCATGTCAAATAGTTTTGCCTTAGATTATAACCCCACCCTGCTAACTCCCAGCTCCAACCAAGCGCTCTGGAGTGCCATGACATTTCGCCGAGCATCTGGTGGGCGTGCGATGGGCGCGCCCAGAGCGCGCAAATTGCAGCCGCGCACACGAGCCGCCGCGTCGCGCCCGCTTCAGGCCACCTACCGCCGCTCGCCCTGCAGAGCCACGCCACTCGCTTGGATTCTCGCCGCGTCGCGCCAAGAGCCCCGACAGCCTCCTCACCCCGCAAAGATAGCCAAGAAGCAGCTTGGCGGCACGCGCGGCGATCCGCCACCGCCATGGGCAGCACCGCCCGACCACCACAGCGCGCGCAGCTCGCCTCTTTGACGAGCAGTAGCGGTCGCCGCTAGCCCTCGAACTAGCCACCACCGCCACGTTGCTCTGAAGATGAGAGGCGGTTCGCCGCCGTTCTTATCCCGGCTGCCACGGAACCGCCTTGCCTCGCCTATATAAGGACCCCGAGCTCGCCAAACCCTCAAGAAAACTCTCTCACCTCTCGCGGACCCTCCGTAGCGAGAGAAGGACCGAGATGGTCGTCTTCTTCCTCTCCGCAACCACGGCCGCCGCCACTGCCTCGTTCACTCCGGCGCCACCAGGGCCTCCCCCTCCCTACACTCTAAACCAGGAGCTTCCTCTCCCTCCCGTGAACAGATCCCCCTACTCAATTTGGTTCGGGAGCCATCGCCGCCACAAAACCACTTCGCCACCGGCTCCTCCTCCATGTGAGCTCGCCGCGGCGATTCCCTCCGCCTCGCCGCCGGTCGACCACCGGGAGGACCGCCTAGGAGTGGTGGATCCATCCTCGCCTCGGATGCTTTGAGGAGCCTCCATTCGCCGGCGACGATCGCCGAGCCCGCCCGCCTCAGGCAGGAGGGAGGACGCGCGGCGACTAGTCAAACCTGACTAGTGGGCCCCCTGGACCCACTGTCAGTGACCCACCCCGCCGCCATGCGTGTTAAGTGAAAGTGTAAAACACGAAGTACGTAACCCCTACTTAGAAAGCGTATTCGAGACTGAGACGTTTTCTTTTTGTTTTTTTTAAACAGATTTTTGACCAAAACTTTGACTGGTTATATCTTTTTAAATATAAGTCCAAATGAACTGATTCTTTTTCCTACCTCTCTCAAATTTCACCTAGTTTATTTTAAGATTTATTCGAAAAAATTTCAGAACAACTTTTGGTGCTGTTTTTATTTTGTGTGTTAATTCTTTTATATTGCTAAAACAGGATTTTTGAAGAGAGGAGAAATGTTTCAAGTTTTGGAGTGCACCCTGCCTTTCCACACATTGAAGGCAAGAATTCTGAATCCCGGCATAATATTTTTGGTGTGATCGTTGATACATTTATAACACCACCGCATTTCGAAGGACTTGTTATTTCATGTGGTATGATCATATGCATGAGTGCATATTAGTGATTTCCATGCTGTTGGAAATGAACACACTTGTGATGATAATCACCCTCCTGTGCCTTGCATGCATACCGGCAGGAACCCGGGAAAACCTCTGCCTTGGGTAGGCATGAGTTTGTCGCCGGTCTCCGTCGGGACGGTTATGTCTGGTATGGCATGGTAAGGTGATATGAGCGGTGACTCTGTTGGTTGAAATATATTCGTTATGCTAATCATGCAGGGAATACTTAAACCTCCTGAGTCGACCGTAGATCGAGTCTTGTGCCAGTAACCCCGTACTTGTTTCATACTACCACTCGTCTCTACAGCAAGTAGAGTACGGTTCAGTAAGTTGTCAACCTCTTTCTAGCACACACCGTACAGAGAGGACAGGGTGGAAGATACCGGTTGAGCTGGTAGGCAGTCCACCGTCCGGGGCATGGGTGTTTCGGTTGGGCCGAGAGGGGAGGCCACCCTTAGAGCGCGATATAAATTTGATCCCATGCTACGCGAGGTTGTAGCCTCCCACTTAGAGTTTGCTTGACAGTGTCGTGGGTGATTCTGCACACGTGTGAGTTAAGCTGGTGTGTGCAAGTTAGGTGTGTTTTCAACAAAAGACCAGAGCGGAATTAGTCCCGATGGACTAAAGAAATCCGTTACTCGTGGGTAAAGAGTACACCCTCCGCAGAGATTAAACCTATTGAATAGCCGTGTCCATGGTTAAGGATTACGATGCAGGATGGGTCAAGTGTCGGTCTTAGTGTCGGTCTTGGAGGTGAAACTGTTAACGTAATGGAACTACTACTTGTGACTTGTGATAATTATGATTATTATTATTGTTGACTAACCCGTGATATTATTGTTATTATCGAGTATCTCTGGGATGGTTCTACCTCCGGGATATTCACTATGATTGTTTATTTTAAAGCCCTTTATGTGGTGTCGCTCAGACGCCCGACTGTGGCATTTCTTTTAAAGCCCTTTATGTGGTGTCGCTCATACGCCCGACTGTGGCAATTCTTTTAAAGCCCTTTATGCGGTGTCGCTCAGACGCCCGACTGTGGCATTTCTTTTAAAGCCCTTTATGTGGTGTCGCTCAGACGCCCGACTGTGGCATTTATTTTAAAGCCCTTTATGCGGTGTCGCTCAGACGCCCGACTGTGGCATTTATTTTAAAGCCCTTTATGTGGTGTCGCTCAGACGCCCGACTGTGGCATTTCTTTTAAAAGCCCTTTATGTGGTGTCGCTCAGACGCCCGACTGTGGCATTTCTTTTAAAGCCCTTTATGTGGTGTCGCTAAGACGCCCGACTGTGGCATTGCTTGTTATTTATTTCATAAATTTTAATACTACTATGTTGTTGCAATTTTTATAAATAACTTGCTTACACACATCAGAGTTATATTTATCTTTTGTGACTGACGTCATGAGTATAAAATATTTTCAGCACATCGTTGTTATATTATACCCGCGTTCATAATGTTTGCGAGTACATTCAAAGTACTCACTGGCTTGTCCCTGGCTATTGTCTTGGCCAGATTTTCTTGCACGGAGAGGAGCGACGCGATGCCAGCCCCGGAACCCACACAATGGAGATAGCAGCCTCGCGAAGATAGGAGTTAACCTGGTCAGCTGTTCCTGTGGGAATTGGAGTCCCATAGACACTGATGATCCACAAACCGCTTCCGCCATCAACCACTAGAAACCATTTGTTGTACTCACAGGCCAGAATGGTCTTGTACTACATATTTTGTATTTTTGCTTGGAATTTCTGTATCAAGTTGGAGCCTCATCAACAAACAGTAATCCTGGGGCTGATGAGCACGACGGTCTTTTTCTGGAAATCGATACCCGGAAAAACCGATCGTGACACGGAGAGCGTCCCCAATCCCTCCAAAGGAGAGCGGGTATGCTTCGTCCCTTATCTAATAAGGGGACTCGGATTTCCCATACATCCGTTTCTCCGGGGGCTCCTGGAGTTCTATGGGCTCCAGCTTCACCACCTTACGCCTGCCTCCATCCAGCACATCGCGGGCTTCGTGGCCCTTTGCGAGCTGTTCTTGGGCGTCGAGGCCCATTTTGCATTGTGGAAGAGATTATTTTGCCAAGTACCCCGTTCTCACGAGGGGTCAATATATCAAGTGGGCGGAGCCGAACTATGGCGCATCGCCTGGACTGGATATCTATCCGGAACCCCGAAGAAGGCGTCCGAAGACTGGCCTTCGGAATGGTTTTATATGGAAGACGCCCCGCTACCAGACCCAGTTCGGATCGGCCTCCTGGAGTTCAGCAATGCTCCTTTGAAGAAACACCTGAGTTGGCGTCCGCGGAGCCCTCAACGGGAGAATGATAGGGACGTCCAATATCTGATGGGCCGAATAAGGTTATTGGATCATTCAAGATTGCCCATGATTGGGGTCATGGCCACATGCACTATGCGAGGGGTGCAGCCGCTCCAGTATAGGGGTCACCCCATGTGGGATTTCAACAGGGAGGATGATGCCACCCGCCATGGCCGCACGGGGCCTGGATCGGTCGCCGATCTGGTGAAGATCCTGTCCGGCCTGTATAAAGGGGATAAGGAGGACTTTCTCCGTGCTAGTCCATTGAATGGATTTTCCATGAACAACCCTCGGAGCTGGGTAAGCGGACATTTGTCTATCCGATCCATATTCCCAAAGTTAAGTGTCTCACTTTGTGATTTCGACGCAGGAACTGCGCCGGGCCGTAGAGGATATACACAGCCTGGCTGCACAACCCAAGGATCCAGAACGATCCCTCGATCCGGCCTCCGAAGAGGATCCGGACATAAAGGTGGAGCTGATTGATGGGGTGTTCCACCAACTTAGCATTGACAATGCTTTGGTCGCCGTTACGGCCGACTACCCCGGAATATCTCCGGTTTCCCAGGTAACTGTGACCGGAGTCCTGATACCATTACTCATCCATGCTTATCTCTGACCACCGTATACCAATGGTGTTCCGCAGGAGGTGCCTTCGAGGCGGGAAGCCGAACCCGTGGCGGCTGGCCAACAAGGGGCAGCTTGGCCCAGCAGGCGGAAAAGAAGTGCGGCACGAATCGAGACGTCGCTGCAACGGTATGGCGCGCCACCATGTTTCCAGGAAAGATTCCTGGAAGGCATATTAACGCTCGTGGTTTTTCAGAAAAAAGCGCTCGCGGATCGTGTCCGAGAGATTGCCAATCAAGCCTCCGCCGCCAGGCCCAACGCCAGTCCGGAGGGGAGGCGAACGCAAGGCGCTGCGTCGGGTGCTCCTCCAACGGAGGACGCCGACAGTTGTCCGCCACAGATCGAGGTGGAGAGCGCCATGAATCACAAAGCGCCGCGGACAGTTCTTCGTGACGCATGCTTCTCCCGGGCGTTAAATGCCTTTAATTCGGGAGATGCGCACCTCCGTGATGCTCAAGATGGTCTAGCCAGAGCCACGGAGGAGTATGTGAAAGACATACGGGTGAGGAATTTTGACAGTTATATATGCCAGTAGCCCCCGAGACTTAAAATAGTTAGAATAACTGATTTAAGGATCATTTGTTATGCAGGATCTTACGGAGAAGAATACCCACCTGTCCCAGGAGCTTCAAGAGTGCAAGGCCCAACTTGAGGCCACACTAGCCGCCACAGGGGGAGCCACAGAGACCCCCTCTCGTAATATATACTTCGAAAGATAAGTAGTTTGTGAAGTGCGGCGTGTGTATAAGTCTGGCAATAATATTGCAGATGGCGCCGGACTAGATCCGGACAAGCAACAGCTACTACGCCAGCTGAAGGCCGGCGAGAAGGTGCTTACGAGGGTGCGGCAAGAGAAGAATAAGCTCCAAGATGCCAACACCCAGCTGGGCGAGGAACTAAAAGATGTTTGGGCCCAGCTGCCTGACTCCGTGAAGGAGAATCGGCTGCTTCGTCGCGGCATTTATAGTAAGTGCTTGAGCAAACTTTTGAAAAGAAGAGTTCGGCGAGGAAGTCGATTGACGGAAATATGTCTGTAGGCGTGCTCACAGGTCGTCCCGCGGAGGAAATGCCCGGTTCAACGGGTGACCTACTTCGAAGTTGCTGCAGAATCGCATGCGAACGAAGTTCGGCAGTGATGAGCGGAGTCGCCGTGCCTTGTGGCCATCCATGTCCCTACCCGAAGGTCTTGGAGAGCTTGCGGATAAGCTTTAGGGAGCACGGCGGCGCTTCCGGTTGTGGAAGATATCGGCCTGCTGTCAAGGCGCCAAGGAGGCCTGGGCCATGGTGAAGACACGGTATGCGAAGGCTGACCCAAACCACATGGCCGAGGTCGGACCTGTGGGGCCCGATGGGAAGGAGATCCCTGTGAGCTTAGTGTATGACCAAGTAGAGTTGGCGCAAAGTATTCACAATGGATCAGAACTAAACAGTTTATTAGATGGTATCGAAGAGGAATACCATCAGTCAGCTTGACTATGTAATTTAAAATGACATGAAAAATGCCTTCTAGCCGGATTGTAGATCGTTTGTCATTGCGTACCTTTTTGCTTCAACCTCGGGACCCGACAGTCCGGAGTGTGTCCGAATACCCTCACGGTTATGTAGAAAAATCGGGGCATGCATGGAGACCAGGCGTAGGGGTCATTAGTGCTTTATCAGACAAGTGCCCAACTAGTTATGTTATATTACATGGTTAGTAAGAAACATCTTCCAGGGAGAATAGTTCCGTTAGGGGTTCCTTTCCCTGGGAGGCTACAGAGTCGGTTACACAGAGTCGGTTACAGAGAAGGAGATCTACGTATGCGAATTGCCAAGCTTGCCTTCCACGCAAAGGAGAGTCCCATCCGGACACGGGACGAAGTCTTCAATCTTGTATCTTCATACTCCAACAGTCCGGCCAAAGTATATAGTCCGGCTGTCCGAGGACCCCCTAATCCAGGACTCCCTCACCTACAGCTACACCGGCGACAGGAGGGGTTAAGGCTGCCCGGCGTCGATGAGGAGCTGGCCCTCCGCATTGCCTTGGAGCGGTCCAAGGTGGACACCGGGGGCATCTCCGGATCTGCAGCGTCGCCGCAGCTCCCACGCCGGTGCAGCGCGGACGCAGCCGGAGCTGGGCCCTCCCAGCCCGCGCGCAGCTCCATCCCCACGCTGTCCTCTTCCCCGCTAACCGCAGCTCTACGCGGGTAGCGGTGGGTACAAGTGCCCGCGTCGCCGGCCCGCACATGCACTCCGGAATCGGAGGCGTGTCGTCGCCGCTGGATGTCGGCGGTGCCTAACGAGAACAAACGGCTCTGCACTTGGGTCTACCGCCGGTCGCTCACGAAGGCGGAGACGAACGCTGGCCGCCTACTACGAAAGAACGTGAAGGCGCTCCGACTTGGCATAGAGCAGTCGGTGCGTGAGGCGAAGGAGGCAGCGGCGGAGGCGGACAAAGTTGAAGCAGCAGCAGGACTTGGCCGTCCGTCGAATGAAAGGGTTGATCGTCCTCTCCGACTCCGACTCCGACCACAACTCAACCTCCTCCGACGACGACCAAGATCCTCCACCAGCCACGGACGCCTACAGCTACACCGGCGACATGAAGGGAAAAGGCCTGGCGAGGAAGTGGTGAAAACGCTCCTTCTCTTATGTTTATTATCGGTTTTAGTTGTTGAAGTCCAGAACTTGTCCGGCGATGAACTCTGATGATCTTTTGGACGATGTACAGTTCGTTTATGTGCATTTGCTAGTCCGTTTGATGCCGATTTCATTGTCTGTTGTTTGATTACGTAGAGTTGTTCTTACGTTGCATGTTTAATATGGATATAGGGTGCCGAATATGAGGTACGTGGATGTGGAGAGGAAATTTGAGGCGTGACCGAGCAGTGCCCGCGGACACGCCCGGACGCGTCCACGAGCATTTGATGGGGCAAATTTGCTGTCCGCAACTGTAGATGCTCTGAAGGAAGCCCGTTCATAACTTTGCTCTAGCTCCTGTTCTTGCTTCCGTGGGCATGTTGGTGAACCAATTATCATCACACATGCGTGTAGTACGTTAGTTATCCCCTCTCTCTTGGAGTAATAATAGTTAGTCCAGTGGCGGCAGTAACAAACAGGGTTGAAGGGGAAAAGGGGGACGTGTTAGGCAGGTTCGCATGATTGTTCCGGCCGGCCGGTTAATCTATCACCCGGAGACGGAATCATGGAGCTGGAGCTCCCTTTTCCGGCCACTGTCGGCCTCGTCCCTCCACTCACCGCCGTAATCCGCCTCTTCGCCGATGTGACCGATGCCGCCGGATGCACTGCACGCCACTTTAGACCGCGGCCATGCCAGCCAGCCGGCGCGTCCGTCGACACGTCGCCGGTGCGTTCCCGCAACTGGCCTCGTTAATCATGCAAGCCCGCACACGTTGCAGGGCGATGCGCCAACGCACGGTGCGAGGAGTGACAGACACACAGCCCAGCTCCGTGCAATCGCAAAACGCACTCGACGAGCGGTAACTTTTCGGTCCCAGATTCCCTGGCGTGGGTGCAGCGCACGCAGAGCAACGGGACAAAGACGGCGGAGGAATGTGCCAAGGGAGGCGGCGGCAGCCCGGCAGGGGCGGAGCAGAGCATGCAGGGCAGGTGACTGACGCGGTGACGCCTCGTCGTTGTCCGCTCGGCGTGCCGACGGGGAGGAGGAAACCGCCGGGGGGAACCGAACGGCGGGCCAATCATAGGCGGCCCGAGCCCCCGCGCGGCGCGGCGTTGGCAATTCTTTAGCCTATTCCGGGCGCGGCGTCGACGTGGAGCGCGGAGCAGCAGGGAAATTTTGATTCTCCCTCCCTCGTCGGGGACGGGGAATTTTCTGGCCCGGGTCGCTTTGCTTCAGACCGCAGATTCCCATTCCCTGCTACTAGGGTCAGCTGCCATGATGCACGGATAGATAGATAGATAGATGGTAGATTCCCCAATAAACAAGTTTATCGGAAAAGCATGCACGTACGTAGGAGTACATGCATACGCATACGCGTAGATTTTCCCTGCCCGTGCAGCGGAGATCACTCACACGGACACGATATGCCTGTGGCCGTGGAGTTTCAGGTGGTACGTGTTAACTATAGCTGGTCCACCGGGGGATGTGGCGGCGACATCATAGGATCGGCGCCTTATCCACGGTACGCGGAAGAGACCAAGGGCGGAACAGTGGAGCGGGCGGGGGAGCCACGTCGCGATGCCGACGCCGTGCGCCGGGGTCCGGACCGGCCGCGTGTGGTCCGTCCAAGCTCCGTCGATCCCCGACCCCAACCCGGCGCGCCACGGCCAGGGACAGCGATCGGACGATCCATCGATCGATCACCTTAAGAAAAGCAGCACCAGGCGGACGATGGCCCCTGCGTGGACCGAGGGTCAATCCAGGCACAGGCCAAACTGTGGGGCACTTGTGTTCCCCCTCGACGCCTTCCTTCCCAAGAGCACATGTGATTTGGACGCCTTTAAGGTGAACTCATAAAAAGCTTATCTCGGTCTAGTCATCTCGTGGCGGGCGAGCATGTATGGCCACTAGAATCTATACATGTCTTCGGCTCTTTCTTACTACATAATGTTTGGATCTAGCTAGCTAGGAAAGTATACTATGTTGCACAGTGGTCTATAAAATGAATAGGGTGTTTTATACACTTATCATGATTCACATCCACATTCACTTTGTAGTGCACAAATGGTTATCTCTTTCTTGCTTTTGAGATGACAAATATGGCCATCTCCAAAGTGTTTTTACCTGCGAAGAAAATAAACAAGCGCTAGAAACAAAAGACCTCAAAATGTATGAATGAAAAACGCATGAATTGAGATGACGTGTATCATGCGATCATATAGGAATCAAAACCACATAAAAACATTAAAGTTGTCGCTTGAAAAAGGAACCTAATCCTAGCAACCATTCGCCAGGACGATGGCAAGCGCCACCACCAAAATGGTTTACGTGGCTTGGGGTGGTGTTTTTCAAAACTGCCATGTCATTTTGTTTAAAATGTGGGGAGTTTTGGGCAAAAATTGACACCGTCGGATCTAAATATAAATGCTCTGGGGGCATTCGATGGGATCCCACCCAAGCGTATGTTCGCCAAATAGCATTTTCGATGAAAGACGCATGATGTGTAGACACAAAGAGAAAAAAACATGAGGTAAGACTGTTAGGTTGATCTCTATCCTGTTCGAACCCAACAAGTCGAACGGGCCCCTGACTCTCGCCTTGATCGGGGGCGCCCAACCAAACCATGGCCATCTTCAAAGTGTTATTACCTGCAAAGAAAAATATATTCAAGCATTAGAAACAAAGAACTCAAAATATTTGAATGAAAAACGCAGGAATTTGAAATGACGTGTATCATGCGATCCTATAGGAATCAAAACCACATGAAAAGGAACCCAATCCCGGCGACCATTCGCCAAGAACGATGGCAAGCGCGACCCCCTGAGATGGCAGTTTACGTGGTTGGGGGTGGCGTTTTGTAAAACTGCCATATCATTTTGTAAAATGTGGGGACTTTTGGGCAGAAATTGACACCGTAAGATCTAAATCTAACTGCTCGGGGGCGTTCGATGGAATCCCACCCCAGAGGAAGTTCGCCAGATAGCATTTTCGATGAAAAACCGAATGATGTGTAGACACAAAGAGAAAAAACATGATGTAAGACGTCATGTTTGGTTTCTTGCAAAATTCGTATGGAATGCTCTACTCCATAGGAATTGCAAAGGAAAGTAGGATATCAACTCCTTAATTCCAAATGGTACCAAAGGGAAATTACTTGTAGGGATGACATACTATAAAATTATCGTTTCCCTTTGTTCGAAACATAGCCTAAAGCTAACAGCTATACACTTATGTAACACCTTAGCTAAAAACCACTAAACTTTTGTCCCACCTTAGGTTCTAAATGTACACGTAGATAGCACATCGGTATATATCTTACTTCTTTTTGAATGGATATACATTGTACTCTCCATTCCGCTTTTTCCAAAAACGTTTACCTTGAACCAACAATTTTCCTTTTGCAAGTATAGCTGAATATACACAAGATGATGATGTAGTACTAAGTTTTTCCGTGTGTGGCGGCAACAATGTGGTAGTGTGGTACTAAGGGCAACTCTAGCAGAGTCGAATATCTGCTCGATCGCCATAATAACTGTTATTATGGATATTATTTTTTGCTTTAAAAGGCCATTTTATCGAAGTGGCCACCATGTCTGGGGCCCCACGGTAATTTATGGACTGCCCTCCATATCTGGCCTCCCAGTTGTCATTCATGGCAACTCAGGGCTGCCTTTTGAAGCGCACTTCATATGGCAGTCACACATAGATTGCATGTGACGTGAAGAAAAATTCACGTCATCCCCGTCTCACGTAGGATGGTAGTGAGGTTGGGAAATTAAGGGACAGAAGGAGCTAAAGACCAACAAGGAATGGAAGAAGTTGTTCCACTCGTAGATCTTCTTTGTTTAAAGCTTAACTCACATTTCGAGAGCGGAGAAAAAAAGGAATGTACCATTGACGAGTAACTCTCATGATTATGGAGTGAACAAAGATTATGCATTTTTGTGTTGCGCTCATAGTCTCCATATCTATATGAAGCACGGTATATATGCGATATGGAGGCTGCGAATATGCCAACTCTACTAGAGTTGCTCTAAGTTGGCTACAGTTACTTCACTGGCGCAGGTCGCTCCGTCGTCGAAGAACAAACTAATGCTACACGCGAGCTAATTAACTCAATTCTTTCTTTTACCGGGCATAACCCCTTTTCATTAACAACTGAAATAAAGGAAATACATCTATCCATAACCAGAGAAAGGAGACGTAAAAGGGAGAGCGAGTTCAACGCACCACGCGTTAACTCAGTTCAACACTCCAATTTTCTCTTTGCATACCCGACGGCCGCGAACCAACGGTGACACCAAACTCACTCTGGTTTCGGTCAGTAGAAAGTGGCAAGGTTCCATAGCCCCTCGCGAGTCAACATCACCCGTCATGTCATGTCATCCCCACAACACACAACTTCACCTTCACCGGGACACGCACGGCTGGAACGGGTACCCGGAGGCACCCAGCTGACACCCCGGAGACAGCCGACGAAAAGGAGAGCACCGGTGGTAAAAAGATTCTTTTGTCCTCCACCGGCTGAATCACCACCCAGGGAATGTTACCCCTCTCACTCGCTCGCAGCGACCGCACTAGCGCGCGATCGCCACTATATATAGTGTGCGCCCGAAGCTTCTGTCTTCACCAAGCAACACATTCCCTCGCTCGCTCTCGCCTCATAGTCCAGCACTCCCAATTCCCGGCCATCCTACTAGCTCGACCGATCGCGTCCATGGACGGCGGCGGCGGCAACAGCCCGGACCTGCAGCCGGCGGAGCCGGTGCGGTCGCGGTGGACGCCCAAGCCGGAGCAGATACTGATCCTGGAGTCCATCTTCAACAGCGGCATGGTGAACCCGCCCAAGGACGAGACCGTCCGCATCCGCAAGCTCCTCGAGCGCTTCGGCGCCGTCGGCGACGCCAACGTCTTCTACTGGTTCCAGAACCGCCGCTCCCGCTCCCGCCGCCGCCAGCGCCAGCTCCAGGCGCAGGCGCAGGCTCAGGCCCAGGCCCAGGCGCAGGCGTCCGCGGCCTCCTCTGGGTCGCCACCAGCGCCTGGCGGCCTCGGCTCGGCGGCCTCGTCCACGTCGCTCGGGCTGTTCGCGCACGGCGGCGCCGCGTACAGCTCGTCCTCCTCCTCCTCGTCGTGGCCGCCCTCGCCGCCGTCGGTGGGGATGGTGGGGGACATGGATCAGTGCGGAGGCGGCGACGACCTGTTCGCCATCTCGCGGCAGATGGGGTACGCGGACGGCGGCGGCGGCGGCTCCGGGTCGTCGTCGTTCTCTGCGGCCGCCGCGCAGCACCAGCAGCAGCAGCTCTACTACTCGTGCCAACCAGGTGAGCCCCGCCATGCCATGCATGCCTCGCGCTGCCGATGCATGCTTTTGTTCCTCCGAAGTTCTCAACCATGAACAATTCGATCGCACATGCATGCAAGCTAATTTACGGAATTTCTAATCAACATTTTGGCTTCTTCCTTGATCGGTCGATGGAATTCGTTCTTCTTCCTCTTCTTCGCTATAGATTCGGTACTAGAAAATCGTATTATTTACCCTTTTCACCTCTTGTTTGGATCATAATATCAGTGAAGAGATACCTCATGCACATCATACGTACATCTGCGGCAATTGAAATTTTTCAACCAGAAGTTGCATTGTCTTTGCTTTGTTCTTGCATGTATGGACAAACTACAAGTAGTTTCGTGTATGTACTGCTTTTGGATCATCGCCGTAATTCTGTTAAAGTTGTCATATATTATGTGGCTTCATTTTTAGTTTTAGTTTTCTATCTGGTAACTACAACACAATTCTATTATGTTAAATCCTGTCTCTTTGCTTTAATTATTTGTTTCATAGTACATGCTTTCAGCCACTTCTAAGGCTAAAAGAGGCATGCGCAAGGCAGGCATAATTTCCCCATAATCAGCAACAAACAACCCCATTACATATATGCTTGTTCTGGTCCAAAATATCATAAGTATTTAAGGCAATGACACAGTCTTCAGGATGAACTTTGACCATTAATCTATGTGCAAACATGTTGTCTCACGTTAAAAAACGGTTACACATTATAAAATTTTAAATGTACTAGTAAATATAAATTTCATTGCATGGACGCTTGTACTAGTTCTTTCTTTAAACTTTGAAATGTACTACTACGTATTATGACTGGTACTAAAACGCTACTAAAACAAGCTCCATTTTGGATGGGTGTGGCGCTTAATTAACTGTACTACTAATTTAGCCATGTTGTACTCATTCTAAGTTTGTAACCACATTCTATGCTGCGTGCATTATATAATTCTACTACTATAGTCGACGCACGCGTGCATCTGTACTATGTTAAGCATGCCCTGTCCTGAATTTTCCGCAACAGACAGCTCATGCATGTTCAGAACAAGGGAACACATTAGCGCGAATATTGGAGGCGTACCATGACAGATAGCTGATGGGATGTTAATATTTCTTGGAGCTTAATAGAGTATTGATGGTGATTTGTTTGCGCGCGTGCAGCGGGCATCACGGTGTTCATCAACGGAGTGGCGACGGAGGTGCCACGGGGCCCGATGGACCTGCGCTCCATGTTCGGGCACGACGTGATGCTCGTCCACTCCAGCGGTGGCCTCCTCCCCGTCGACGACTACGGCGTGCTCATGCAGAGCTTGCAGATGGGCGAGAGCTACTACCTGGTCAGTACTCTACTTAGTAGCACACGCTGAAAATACATGCACATACTACTCCCTCCGTTTCTAAATATTTGTCTTTCTAGACATTTCAAATGACTAACACATACGAATGTATGTAGACATATTTTAGAGTGTAGATTCACTCATTTTACTCTGTATGTAGTCACTTGTTAAAATGCCTAGAAAGACAAGTATTTAGGAACGGTGGGAGTATATGATAGGCACATCCGATTAACATTAATTCGTGGAAAATGTGTCTTCTCATTGTGTTATCTTGAAATTTCCTGGGGATTGGCAGGTCGCGAGGTCAAATTAATGGAGCTGGCTGGCTGCTGATTGGTGTGAAATTTGAACTCGTTCCTCCCATCGTTGGAGACGGACGCATGCATGCTGCAGGTTTCAGTTAATCGATCTGTGGATGCAAACGGAAGCTTCTAAAATTAGGACGTACGGAGTACTGTACTGTGGAGTGGAACTGGTGATCGCACGACGGATCGAGAAGCAAGCAGCAGTCCATCAACCGTGCGTGCATGCCATGCCTGTACGTACGTGCCTGGTCGATATAGCAGCAGCTTATAGATATAGCGGCAATATACACATATAGTGCACCATGTGTCCAGTCCAACATATATCCACCTATGTAATCATATGCATGCATACCACTGTCACTGTGAACAACATTGCAACCGATGATACCAGTGTGTAGCGTAGTCCTAAATTTCACCTTTGCCCGGCCGTCCGAGTCATTCTTTTTTACCTTACATAATCCCTCTGTATTTGCTTCGTCGAGATGAATGTAACGCCAGATAATACTACAGAGGAGATGTGCACTGTTTCTGCTTCTGCATGGCACGTACGTACAAAAACGTCGCTGTGCATCGCCGAACCGTAGCTCGTCGTAGGTGCGGAGATTCCCCGGCGGGCGGACGCGTCGAGCGACGCCGGGAACAGGTGGGTCGCAAGTGGCGAGCTCACCGCCCCGTGCCGACCAAAAGGAGGACACCGCGTGTCGAAAAGCTCGCACACATGTCGTTTTCCACTGTATACTTTTCCCAGCGCGCGCGCGGCCGGGTTCGGAGCTAAGCCTTGGATCTGGTGACCATGATTGACCAATCGAGCATGCACTTGCTATACCTCTTCCTCTTGCTTTGGGATCAGATCAGATAAACTACTATAGGTAGTGTAATCTGCCTTCCCTAGCTCATGGACTTTGGTCACCCGCAGCCTACCCTAGCCGATATATGTCGGTCCAGTGGCGCCTGTAAAAGGAAGAGCGTGGCCGTGGCGTGCATTATCAGTGAGGAATCTCCACCTTTCCCCACTACTATGTGTGTCAGTCAAACTTACACACCACGGAAATTCAGTAAGCAACACGCACGCTTTCGGGTCCGGCTAGCCGGAGCTTTGACTGCTTCTGCTCTCCGCCTAACATTTGGCTGCGGGGTTGCATCAAAGCTACTACTCCCTCCGTACCGAATTACTTGTCGCACGTATGGATGTATCTAGAACTAAAATACATTTTAGCGACGAGTAATTTGGAACGGAGGGAGTACTAGCTAGGATGACCGACCGGCCGATCGACCAAACGTCATTCATTCAGAAGAGGCAAAAATGCACTGAACCTCCAATGGAGCAACCAAGCGTTAGTACGTTACTCATTCAGAAGAGGCAAAAATGCAGAACAAAAAGCGACAGTGAGAGTGATCTGGTGACAGGCCTCTTACAGGCAGGTCCTTTCCAGTTCCCGCAAGGAGTATACTACTGTATTACACTGCTTCTACTTCAGTGCAGTGCAGGGCGCAAGCATTTTCAGGAACAAAAATATCCGTTTCAGTGGCATAGTTAGAATGCTGACACGTCTGCTGGGAACTGGAAAAAGAAGATGCATGGTGGAGCATGAACAGAAAGAGGCGCTGCACCGAGTCACCTGTCACATCCGCAAAGAGCTTACCGAACCATTGATAAGGAGGGGGCTTTACGACTTGGGAGACTTCCTGAGCTTACAGATCGACGTTGATATAAAGGCGGCACAGTGTGTAGTAGAACAAAGACAAAGACAGGGGCGTCTCAACTAATCAGAATGCAGGCCACAAAGGTGACCAACCACTACTAATTTGGCTTCTAGATAGATAGATAGATACCCATAGCTTACAACCACCACTGTTCAGTAATCACTCGGTGCTCATCACTGGCATACGCACAAATGGCATTCCAGTAGAGAAACAGATGCATCAGCAAATATCAAGAAGCGCGGAAAAGTTATCGATTTTCTTCAGAGTTGAACTTCCCGTCAGCTGATTTGTGTTTCTAAATCTTGTGGTTCTCAGTAAACATGCCATGTTCTTGGGGCCATTAAGCACAACACCTGTATGCATTAAGCAATGCTATTAACAATTATTATCATTGTACAACCAAACACATGCTGACGGTCTGATCATGAACCCGGTGGAGTGTCACAAGCTCTACAAGAAAATTACAGGGAGAAAAACAGCACCACTACCCCGATAGTACAGTTGCACAACATCTACATCGCCGATCAGTGCTCAGACAACATCATTTTCTTGATATAACATGCTTGAAGAAAAGAAAAAAACACGGCGGGAGTTTCCGTATCACGTCGTCTCCTGGAAGGACGCAAAGCGGGATTGAGCCGCAGGGTTCGCTTGCATGACTCGGGCTGCGTTCGACATTTGCTCCCTGCCACCAGATTTCGGCTGGAACGGTCTAAACAAGCCGCGCTCGCCGGGTTCAATCCCGAGGGTGGTCCAGATCGAACTCTTTGCAGCTTCGTCAGGGTCATCAATCCGGAGTGTCTTCGGAATCCACAAGGATTTTTCTGCCTTTTCACCACCTTGCGGATCAGAATCTCTCGGGTGTTTTCCAAGGACTGGAGAGCCACTATCGGAACATGCACTACTGCTTGTGGGAGGTGCTGCTGACATGCTATAACCAGGTCCAAGCCACGGCGCGCTCCATGCGCCATTTGGCCAGGGAGAAACCAATGGCCAGACGGAAGGCGGCATTAGAGGGAAAGGAATGGGTGGGCCACAGAATCCTGGCATCGGCACCATTGGTGGAAAGTTCCATTGAATGTTACCTCCATGGCCATTTTCTGAACAATTTGCAGGTTCAGCTGGGACTGGGCACACTGGTGCTGCCATGGCAGGAACACCATTCCATGCTGGATTCCATGGGTACATAAAAGGGGGACCGGGAAAGCAGGGTATAGGAGGCATGGGAGTGACGCCATTGCAATCCCCGGTAACCCCAACTGCTGCTTTAACTGACTCAATCCGTGGATTATCAGAAGTTGTTGCTGAAGGTGGACAGGTCTGGTTCTCACCATTTCTGGGATGTGCTGTTGACGCAGGGTTGCTGTTCTTATTCTGCTCTTCAACTCTCAACAAAGAAGCCATGGAGTTAGGTAGAGTTGAATCAGACCCAAACTTAACTGCTGATTGATTTTCCGTTATAGGCAATGGAATGACTGAAGAATCACCTCCAGGAGCGGCTAGACTGCCTCCTGGAATCAATATACCGTTACAGTTTGTGCTGGAGCTCTTACTCTTGCGCCTACCAGCACCGACAGGGAGGTTTCTCATGCTTCCACCTGCCGTCCAATACCTTTGACAACCCCTGCAAAAATGCCTTGGTTGGTGTATGTTGTAATTGTTGTAGTAACAGAACTTTGTGTCCATGCTGTTACACCGAGGACATGGCAGAATCTTGTCTGGCTTCTTTAGGACCTTCTCTTTGTTTGATTCATCACCTTCGGTCTTAGCTGCTTCCAGTGTGGATTCTGGTTCAGTCATCTCATCACCGTTGGATGTCTGGTTCTTACACGCACTCGAACTATTAAGGCCAGAATTATTTGGTTGACTAAGATTTAAGTCCGGCGGTGTGCATGAATTTTCCTTAGTGATCCTTGTGTCTCCTGTATCTTTGCATGAATCCTGATGATTAGATAAAGAGTAAGTTAAACAAGATGAATGCCAAAGTAACAAGTATGTTTATGATAGGATAATAGAACAAACAATAACATATACAAATCCAAGTACTAAAAGCCTTTAATAAATTAATTGTATCTAAGTCATTCACAAAAATGGTATTTTCTGAAATAAACACATAGCTATAACACCATTTGAGCAATGAATGTCTAGTCTATCTTCAATGCTTGTTATATACGCAAATATATTTTCGGCAACTAGGAAAGCCTTCTGTGTGTAACATCTTATTTTGTACGGAAGTACTTCACACACGACACGACAGTGCACGACACTGGCACAATGGCAAATCCAGCCATTTGCTACTGTTTTATACTTGTCCATGGACGGTGTGATACGCAAGTCGTGCAATTATCAGCTAGCAAACGTCGTCCCTGTAGCAGTGCTCTATTTTGTAAGAGGCGGCAAGCTTAAAAAGACGTACCAATATCCAAATAGTATCAGAAAACCAATTAGTTTGCTTCCAAGGGGATATGGTTGATTTGACTGGGAAACATGACTTGTTCCATTCTTGAATCTGGATGATGGCTATTGTTTTTCTTGCACTCAACATATATTTCTATGTGGCATCACTGACAGAATTTTCCCATGATAGTGCAGAGAGCTTAAAACCTATGGTTACCAGGCATAACATGATGTATGACATGGTCGAACTCTGGTTTGTGGTTCGAACTTTCAGATGTAAATTAAAAATTTCATGACATTTTAGGAAATTTGAGACTAACAGTGGGCACAGGTGAGTCCAACCATCGTCAACGATACTATGAATCTATAATTGCTGCTGCGGACCAATCTAAGATTCCAGGACAGTTAAGCTCTATATAGGATCAGAATTTCAGACTAGAAAGGTAACTGTGCATCTATGTCACAGTTGGTGCACAAATCCAGTAGAACCAAGGTAGGAAATTTGATATGGATTTCCATCTACCCAATCCAAAGCACTCATCGCATCCTAAAAGTGAATTTGTCAAAGTACAGACGGTAACTAAAGTGACAAAACGGGCAAACTTCAGAGGAGTTTCCATTTAGATAGAGTCCAAGACTAGCTAGTCCAGAGGTGCTTTAAAATAGCCTGATGTACAAGAACTTGTAACCACATCAAAATCTGCTCAACTAGGTAAGATAAGAGAATTGGCCTATCCCTATATGTACCCACCCAAAATTCATGTGTAGATACAGTCAACTGACGCATCACACAGCCATCCAGCAATCACTAGCCATGAAACAAAGCCAATAAATGATACTTTGAACTGCAAAACCAGCTACAAATCGAAAAGCTTGACATGGTCCCAATCTAACTATCCTAACCTAATCAATAGTCCCAAAAGATGCAAAATTAGCAGGGATTCCGCTGGGACAACTGCCTGGATAAGATCCAGCACATGACTAGATTACCGACTGCTAAGCCGAAACAATTATGCCTTATCTTGCAGTGCTAATTGGAGAATCCGTAACTAACTGACGTGAACTGATTGGAGCAACCACAGAGACGCACCTCCTAATAGTTTTTCCAATTGCCCACACGGGAGAAGAAACAGAAGACATATAGTTGTACAGTATAAAATCGCACCATTTCCCCGAATCAAATCGCGAGAGGATGAAGAACAGACAGCGTTCGACGAACTGAAAGGGGGAGAACAGAACAGAGTAGATTTTGAAGAGGAGAGTAGGAACTCGCGTGACTTCACCTCTGCCGGCGCCTGCGGAGGCGTACGGGGCGGCGCCACGTCGGACTCCGGTGGCTGAGGGTGTGCGGCTCCGGCGAGCTCCATATGGGGCAAGATCCGACAAGTGGAGTTGGCGACTCAGCTACAAAGGGGGAAAAGATTTGCTCCCATTTAGCCTCGCGTCCGTGCAACCACACTACTGCACTTTTTGGGTAATTGCATTGTGGTCCTTACTGTTAAGCGGGTCGGATCCATTTAATGGATATCCTGCTTTCGCACTCATTTGTGTTTTTTTTTCTTCCCTTTTTCACCCGTGTCCGTGTTCGTTTGTGTTTGTATTGGCACTTATCATTTGGGTTGTATGAACCCTGATGGGTGTCATCGTGTGGCACTAAGCAATTCCATCCTCGCATTTTTTATGGCAAGTTTAGTTACTCGAGGATGTCAATTTTAGTTGTGAACCATGGCAACTTTCTGTTTGGCGGTAAGTTTCAGTTTTTTTTTGGATTTTGTTTTTTTTATGGCAATTTTAGTTGTAAAAACGTTATAACGGTGTTACTTCGTGCCACACGTATGACACTTATCATTTGGGGTGTGTAAACATGTGATTTGTCACAAAAAACGTGATTGTGGGATTATAAGATAACTAACCATTCATGTCGAGCGGTGTATAAACACATGATGATATGGTTCATGTCATCCTTTTGTTTACTCCTTCGTTTCATAATAAGTGTCACTGATTTAGCATAAAGTTGTACTAAACCAACGACTTATATGGAACGGAGGGAGTATATGTTAACAAGGTCCATACGACTTCTTTCTCCGGCAAGTCGGTTTTTCCATGGAGTGGGTTTGTGTTTCGGAGGTTAGTGTGCTTTTGTTGAGTTTGATGTGTTGTTGGCAGGAGTAGTCTTGGTCATGGATGTATCTTTTTTCGTGATTAACCTGACAACCGATCTTCTTCTTAATCAATAGAACAATCAAAGTTTTTGCATTGGTTTCACACACAAAAAGATTCGCATGTGTCTGTGGAGTGAACATGATCAAATAGACTAATTAAGATATGAATGAGAGTGTCAACTATTGATGTCCTTGTTTTTCTTCATTTGTCACTTCGTATCAACCGACTCTAGTTCCTTTAGATCAAATAGGCATGTCGATGATTGTTGGTTTGAGATGGGAATGACGAAAGTTGTGGAATCAACAAAATTTTGAATATCAGGAACATGATCCGGAGAACACAAAATCATACGAGGGAGATTATGATCGACTCGCCCCCATTCCTACACGATCACTATGTCATGGACTCTACGGGATTCATGATGAGGGGAATAGCAAAATACGAGAATGATCATGTCGTTATGGTGCATCAGCTTCCTAAAACTTGCAAGACAAACATACCATACATTTTGAAAAAAATTCCAGAAACGAAGCCGCACACATGTGTATCCTTACTTTTAACTTGCTCTCGAAAAAATTGTAAAATTTAACCTTCTGTGACCTAGATGAAAATGATATTTTTGGAGTTCTTCAAATCTGCAAATATACATTTTTCTAGTTCTAGAAAGTGGATTCCGGTGCAAAAATCCGTTCCCCGTTATAGACGTGGGTATTATGAGCATCCATTTAGCAATGTGGTTACGCAGCATAAACTTGTTTGTAGTTACGAGATAGTCAGGGGGTTGTTTAACAAAGGGACAAATGTGGTTTACCTTTTTTTTGCGAGAAAATTTCCGATCTATTCATCTTCAATCATGGCAGTACAACGAATACCAGAAATAATAGAAATTACATCCAGATCCGTAGACCACCTAGCGACAACTACAAAGCCTTTGAAGCGAGAAGCGGCGCCGCCGTCATCGCCTCCATCGCCGAGTCGGGCACAACTTGTTGTAGTAGACGGTCGGAAGTCGTCGTGCTAAGGCCTCGTGGGACCGGCGCACTGCAACAAAGAACCGCCGCAGATGAAGAATAACGTAGATCGAAAAATCCAATCCAAGACACACGAACGTAGAGCGAACAACGACGAGATCCGAGCAAATCCACCAAAGATAGATCCGCCGGAGACACACCTCCACACGCCCACCAACGATGCTAGACGACGCGGAACGGGCTAGGCGGGAGACATTTATTCCATCTTTGAGCCGCCGCCGTCTCGTCTTCCGGCGGACACAAACCCTAAGAAACCGAAAAACGATTAAACGGAGCCTCCCATCGACCCTTGCCGAGATCCACTGCGCCCCCATGGCCCTAAGGCCATCGGAGAGTAGGCGGACCTGCGGCGGCGGCGGCGGGAGGCAAAAACCCTAGCTTTTTACAAATGTGGTTTACCTCACCGGGAGAGGCCGGTGGCCGGCGACTGGCGCGGCCGGTCCGGGCCCCAGTCAGCGGCCGGGAAGCAATCCTTGGCCACGAATTGCCGCGGCCCCACCGCTCAGTGGGCCCCATTTCTCGCCACGTCATTCCGCTCTCGCTGTCAATCTGAGTGTGCGGTGGGCAACAGCCGGGCGCACGTACCCGAAAAGCCGTTGCTGCTGCGCACTTACGCCTCGCGGAGTAGCATGTGAGGCTGTTTACGTGGGTCCGGCTGTGGCTTGGGCCCGCTGTCTGCGAAGTGAGGGTGCCTTCCATGGAGGAAACAAAAGTAAAGTAAAATATAGAGGCCGGCGAGAGAAAGCTTTTGCCTTTTGAGTAGTGCCTTTTTTCGGAGCAGCAACACGTGGACCTCACTCTTCCGGTGTAAATTTTGTTTTTGTTTTTTTTCGGGAAAATTTTTGTTTTTGTTTGAGTGATGATCTTTGGTCATGCAAAAGTTATCAATCAAAAAGTTTATTTTTTCAAAGAAATAATTTACCAAGGATCAAGTCATTCTTTTATGGATTTGAAAAGTTTTTATGGAGTATATGGCAGGAGGCTGGAAATTCTTTGGAAGGGCAACCCATTTCCAGCTTGAGCAACTCGACGCTGGCTGGACTCTTTATTGCTCCATGAAAAAAAATACATTTTAGACCTTTTAGGCACAAGGAGCAACCACACATCCGCCCTGGCATGTTAGCAACCACATGATAAAAATCTTTTCCTGTGCTCCCAGTTCCTTAGGCAATATTATACACGGATCGCGCCATTTTTCAGCCTGCAACTTGCACGATGGTGTATACTAATCTCACATGGACCGCATGTTGTTGGTCCCTCTCCATCCTTGGATGCCTAAAGAACCGATGCAGTGGCCACTTGAAAACGATGGCTATATTTTTATTTTTATTTTTTTGGAAACAACAAACAAGACGTCTGGTGATCTTGCGTATATAGATGTAGTCAGGATTTCAGGTGCGCCATGGTCTGTGCATGATGGTCATGTTTTCCATAAACCGTTCGACCATGCACTGAGAAGGAAATTCAAGCTGGGAAGGAGACTAGTGGGGACGTCCGACTAGTGGAGGGGAAACGAGCGTGCAACTTTTTATGCTCTTTTGGAACGAAAATACCACACCCACCGGTCACCACTTTACCGGCTGGCTGCTAGCGTTCAAGTGGCAGATTGTCCTTTCCCGATGTAGATCCAGACCACCGTTCCAAACCGGGGAAACAAAAGAGTGGTAAAAGAAGACGTGATTTACATCCGGACTTCACAAATCCAGGCTAATCATTGTCTTGCTTGCTGGATTAGGTCTAATTTTCTTGGCAAAATTGTGAGTGTGGAACTTTATGAGATGAAATAGCTTGTTCATTATCAAATTTACAGTAGCACAAAAGAGAGTTCCTTATATTCAATATCCTAATATTCCTCTCGTCTCGTCTCGCTCCCGCGATGCGCTCCTCGCATGCGTCACGGGAGACCAGATCCGCCGCCGGCCCTCTAGATCTCCTCGTCCCAGCCCCCTCCTCGCCACCGTCGGACGGCGTCCACGGCAAAAGCCCATCTTGCAGCTACCGGTGGCGGCCGGGCTTTTTCTCCTTCTCTCAGACGGATCTCAACAAAGAGGGTGGTTGCTCCATATGGGGGACGCGGATCGACAGGCTCGGGTGGCGGCGCTCGTGGATCCGGTGGTCGCGGGCGAGAGGCGATGGTGCGACCAATGGCGGTGTTGTAGCTCGGCGCGATGGCGCCGGTGCTGCAGCCATCTTGACTTGGTCTGATCCGTGACGGTGGCTGGCGTGTCCCTGGTCACCGATGTGTGGCCTGGGAACTCCGGCGGAGGCTGTGCCACCACGGCTGCGAGGGCAGCGTGGGGGCCGGCCATGGCGACGGGCGGCGGCGGATCTCGGACCCCTGGCCCAGATCTAGTCTCCGTCAGAGAAGGCAGCGATCAGTGCACAGGAAGTTGGATGGAGTTCTTCGAACAGATCTGGGTGAAAACCTGCTCTTGGCTAGATGCCAAGGCCGGCGATGGCGGCGCTCTTCGGTGTCGTTCCCTTCTTGAAGGCATCGCCGTGGAGAAGTTCTAGACCACTATCTGCTACCTCCGGGGGAAACCCTAGATCGGTAGATCGGAAGTCGACGGCGCGCTTTTGTGTCGTTTCCCCCTTGGGGGCGTCATTCTTGGAGGTGTACACGAGCTCGAGGGACTAGCGTACAACATCTTTGGTGGAGCGGTGCTTCATCCTACACATTGATGGCGACGGATCTTGACGGCGTGGCTTAGTGCAGATTTGGTCTCCGATGTATGGGGATGGACTCGCGCAGGAGGACGAAGTTGTCTGGCGTCGACGGCAGCTAGACCGGGCAAGGTAGATGCAACAGTACAACACTGGAAATGGATTGGTGCAGGCGGCTGCGGCGGCCTCATACCTGGCAGGCGTCCTGGTTGAGAGTGCGCCGGACTGGTGGATGCCTCGTACCCGACAGGCATCCTAGTTGGAACAAGAAATAAAGTTTCTACGACCTGATCGAGGAGGCGAATATTTGAGTTACGAGTTTGGCCTTCATGTAAAACAATGTGGAATAGTTTCACAACTCATGCCACCTGGAACGCCACAACGTAATGGTGTGTCCGAACATCGGAACCGTACTTTATTAGATATGGTGCGATCTATGACGTCTCTTACCGATTCACCACTATCGTTTTGGGGTTATGCATTAGAGACAGTTGCATTCACATTAAATAGGGCACCATCTAAATCCGTTGAGATGACACTGTATGAACTGTGGTTTGGCAAGAAACATAAGTTGTCGTTTCTTAAAGTTTGGGGTTGCGACACTTGTCAAAAGGCTTGAGCCTGATAAGCTCGAACCCAAATCGGAGAAGTGCATCTTCATAGGATACCCTAAGGAAACAATTGTGTACACCTTCTACCACAGATCCAAAGGCAAGATCTTTGTTGCCAAGAATGGAACATTTCTAGAGAAGGAGTTTCTCTCGAAAGAAGTGAGTGGGAGGAAAGTAGAACTTGATGATGTAATTGTACCTTCTCTCGAATTGGAAAGTAGCACATCAAAGGAATCTGTTCTCGTTATGCCTACACCAACTAGAGAGGAGGCTAATGATGATGATCATGAAACTTCAGATCAAGTTACTACTGGACCTCGTAGGAATCTGAGATAGGATCCATGTATGAGAACAAAGTGTGGACTTTGGTGGACTTGCCCGATGATCGGCGAGCCATAGATAATAAATGGATCTTCAAGAAGAAGACTGACGCTGATGGTAATGTTACTGTCTACAAAGCTTGACTTGTTGCGAAAGGTTTTTGACAAGTTCAAGGAGTTGACTATGATGAGACTTTCTCACCCGTAGCGATGCTTAAGTCTGTCCGAATCATGTTAGCGATGGCCGCATTTTATGATTACAAAATCTGGCAAATGGACATCAAAGCTGCATTCGTTAATGGATTCCTTAAAGAAGAGTTGTATATGATGTAACAGAAGGTTTTGTCGATCCTAAAGGTGCTAACAATGTGTGCAAGCTCCAGCGATCCATCTATGGACTGGTGCAAGCATCTCGGAGTTGGAATATACACTTTGATGAGGTGATCAAAGCATATGGTTTTATACGGACTTTCGGAGAAGCCTGTATTTACAAGAAAGTGAGTGGGAGCTCTATAGCATTTCTTATATTATATGTGGATGACATGTTGTTGATTGAAAATGATGTAGAATTTTTGGATAGCATAAAAGGATACTTGAATAAGAGTTTCTCTGTGAAAGACCTCGATGAAGCTGCTTATATATTGGGCATCAAGATCTATAGAGATAGATCAAGACGTTTAATAGGACTTTCACAAAGCACATACCTTGACAAAGTTTTGAAGAAGTTTAAAATGGATCAGTCGAAGAAAGGGTTCTTGCCTGTGTTGCAAGGTGTGAAACTGAGTCAGACTTAGAGCCCGACCACTGCAGAAGATAGAGAGAAAATGAAAGTCATTCCCTATGCCTCAGCCATAGGTTCTATCATGTATGCTATGCTGTGTACCAGACCTGATGTGTGCCTTTCCATATGTCACGCCCAATATGCGACCCTATCCAAAAGGAACTCGAAGGTCCCACCAAGGATAGACCCGCATATTGGAACGCTTTTGCAAGGTGGATATCATTACATCAACATTACATAATAGATGTGTATACATACAAGAGGCATACAATGCCACATGAATACAACAATACATCATACATAAGAGCATCCTCCGACTACGGATGAAACACAAACAAAAACTCAAACGACATCCACCCTGCTAGCCCAGGCTGCTGACCTGGAACCTATCCCCTGATCGAAGAAGAAGCAGAAGAAGAACTCCAAACAAGCAAACATCACTCTCGCGTCAAGATCATCGCATAACCTGTACTTGCAACTGTTGTTGTAGTGATCTGTGAGCCACGAGGACTCAGCAATCCCATTACCATGGGTATCAAGACTAGCAAAGCTTAATGGGAAAGGAAGGGGTAAAGTGGTGAGGTTGCAGCAGCGACTAAGCATATATGGTGGCTAACATACGCAAATGAGAGCGAGAAGAGAAACAAAGGAACGGTCGTCAACTAGTAATGATCAAGAGGTGATCCTGAACACCTACTTACGTCAGACATAACACAGAAACCGTGTTCACTTCCCGGACTCCACCGAAAAGAGACCATCACGGTTACACACACGGTTGATGCGTTTTAATTCGGATCTGGTGTCAAGTTATCTACAACCGGACATTAACAAATTCCCATCTGCCACATAACCGTGGGCACGGCTCTCGAAAGTTTATACCCTGCAGGGGTGTCCCAACTTAGCCCATGATAAGCTCTCGCGATCAACGAAGGATATACCTTCTCCCAGGAAGACCCGATCGGTTTACAAGACATTTCGACAATGGTAAAACAAGACCAGCAAGACCGCCCGATGCACCGACAATCCCGATAGGAGCTGCACATATCTCGTTCTCAGGGCAACACCGGATAAGCTAAGCGTCTGTGTACCAAGCGTAACCCAAGTTGCCAAGGGATGGTCCCGCACGGTGCTCTAGTTTGGACCAACACTTAGACAAGCATTGGCCCGGGGGGAGGGGCTATAATAAAGATGACCCTTGGGTTAATTACTCCCAAGGGAAAAGTAGGTGGTGGTGAGGCAAATGGTAAAACCAAGGTTGGGCCTTGCTAGAGGAGTTTTATTCAAAGCGAACTGTCAGGGGGGTCCCATAAATCACCTGACCGCGTAAGGAACGCAAAATCCGGGAACATAATACCGGTATGACGGAAACTAGGGCGGCAAGAGCGGAACAAAACACCAGGCATAAGGCCGAGCCTTCCACCCTTTACCAAATATATAGGTGCATTAATAATATAAGAAATATTGTGATATCCCAACATAACCCTGTCCACCATGGAGCAATCTTCAACTTCACCTGCAACTAGCAACGCTATAAGAGGGGCTGATCAAAGCGGTAACATAGCCAAACAACGGTTTGCTAGGAATGGTGTCAAAGGTTAGAGGTTCATGGCAATTTGGGAGGCTTGAAGAGCAAATGATAGGTAACGCAGCATAGCGATAGAACGAAGCAACTAGCATAGCAATGATAGTAGTGAGATCCAGGTAGCGGTCATCTTGCACGAAATCGCAAGGAAGAAGAACGAGTCCATGAAGAAGATGAAGCCACGAAGACGAACCACACGTAGACGAACGCATCCTCACGATCGCAACGAAACGGGAAACTATCGAGAAGAAGCACACAACATGGTAAACACACCACACATGAACAAGACATGATGCACAACAAGCATGATGCATGACAAGGCTACATGAAGCTACTCATGGCAAGAGATGATGCAAACAAGAACAACACATCAAGACAAGTTTAAATGAGGCCGAAAACAACATATAACAATTCCGGTAAGCCCTCATATGCAAATTTCGAAATTGGTCCAGAACTGAATAAACCTTATGTTCAAGTTGTTAAACATCAAGTTAAGATGCACAATGATGATCTACACGAAATTCTAGTCAAGTTACATATAAAGTTCATTAGATTTGGAGCTACGGCCTAGAAGATATGAGCAAAACAAGTTAAACATGGCATTGATGCAAAATGCATACAAACATCAAGCAAACACCTCAAAACAAGGATGCAACATGATAATATGAAACTACATGCAAAATCAAGCAAGTTTCATATAGAGCACCCTCAAAACAGAGCAACGGTTCAACACACACACTCTATACAAGCCATAACAACAATTTGTCCAAAACAGCAACTAGGCATATTGCAAGCATCAAAACAATATGCTACAGCACCCCAACATAATAACAAAAGGCATGGGCATGAAGTACAGGTAAATCACAACAAAACATGAACACTGAGCTATCTCCAGAAAAGACTAGAACATGCTCAAAAGGGCATGGAAAGATTGCAAATAATAACAGTTTCAGACTTATCAGGAAATAACATCAGGTTGCAATGTTTAGAGCTATAAAAACATATGTTACAGGAAGCTATCATGGCAAAAAAAGGTATGGCATGAATCTACTAAAAGCATAGATCAAAAGTCCCTTACTGACCATGAACCAAAAAGGCATAGAAAATATGATGGAATCCATGTAAACATGGCAAGTTATAATACAGATTCAAACATGGCAGAAACAACAATAAGTAGGCATATTGGTGAGCTTGTTACACTCACCACAGAGCAATACATGGCATGGCAAGGCAACAAACAGTAATAAGGCATGTTTGTGAAGTTAATCATGGCAAGAGCAAGGTCATAGGGTGCATGGAATACTAGCAAAACACATAGGAACTAGTGAACTTAATGTTAACAGGCTGATAGCAACATTATCAAGCAGCTTTGGAGCAAGATAACAACAAGCTACAGTAGTCTATAAATGCAACCAGGGGCATGAATGGATATAGAATAACATGTATAACAAAACATCCTTAATGAACATCTCCATAATATTGCACGAAATGACTTGTAGAAGCATGTTTACATACCAACAAAATATAACATAATCTGTCAGGAAAACAACAACAGCAAGTACCCTCCTTAACAAGCTCGATGCACTCACTACACAAGTCACAAAACTATATGGCATACACCTCTGGAAAGATGGAATGGCATAGATCAAAACACATGTAGACATCAACCTCATAGGATGCACACATCAAACATGGCAAAAATGACAAATGAGCATGTTATAACAGTTTCAGCAGATTAACATCAACATGCACTCTTCCAATAGCATTTCGGGCATCAAGATGAACTCAAATGAACATGATGCAATGGAATGAAATGAATTACTCGTTGAGACGAACAATTTGACATATTACACGCGCGAAACGGAGCTACGGATGCAGAGATACGGCATGACGAACATGGCATGATTATGCAAAATAACTCCGGGACTTAGGCGAAAATTACCCTCGGGAAAACAGATCTAGGGTTCATCATGGGCTCCGAGGTTCGCCTGAAGGTCACCGGAGTCATCGCCGGAGACGGACGCGGGGTGGTCGGAGAAGGGCGCCGGCGGGTCGGGGTCGCCGGATCCGGCGGCGCTGCCCGGATCTGGCCGGAGACGGAGCTGGCGGCGACGGGCGGGCACCCATGACCGGAAGCGGGCGGGCGGCAGCCAGCGAGGTCCGGACGGGCGGCGGCGGCGAGGCAGAGCAGGCGCGCTGGGAAGAGCTCGACCGCGGCGGAGGCGAGGACGAAGTCGGCGGAGGAGGCTTCAGGCGGAGCGGGCGAAGCACGCGGGCGGCGGGCGGGTAGTTCGGTCGGCGCTGGCGAGGAGGTGTGGGGCAGGGCAGTCCGGCAAGGCGGCGGGCACGCCGCGGTACTGGCACGGCGAGGGCGATGAATGGCGCAGGGCGCGTGGGCAGGCGGGCTTCCATGGGCGGCGCAAAGTGGGAGGCCGGAGTGCCACGTGGCGGCTCTCCAGTGGTGAGGAGGTGGCGGCGGACGTGTCCGGCGAGGTGCGGACGCGTCCGGTGGGCGGAGGAAGAAGGGGCTAGGGTTTGGACCCGAAAATTCGGAGGGGGAGGTGTATTTATAGGTGGAGGGAGCTAGGAGAGTCCAAATGAGGTGCGGTTTTCGGCCATGCGATCGTGATCGAACGACCGAGAGCATGGAGGGGAGTTTGCTGGGTTTTGGGCCACTTTGGAAGGGTGTTGGGCTGCGCACAAAAGAGGCCTTTGAAGTTACCCGGTTAACCGTTGGAGTATCAAACGGACTCCAAAAGGCACGAAACTTGACAGGCGGTCTACCGGTGGTATACCAAGGCCGCTTGGCAAGACTCGGTCCATTCCGAGAACGTTTAACACCCGCACAAGAGAAGAGGCAAAAAGGGGACGCCGGATGACATAGGAGTGCCGGATTGCAAAACGGACAACGGGGAAAATGCTCGGATGCATGAGACAAACACGTATGCAAAAAATGAAATGCACATGATGACATGATAAAATGCAACACGCAAGCAAATGACATGGCAACGACGGCGAATAACTGGCAGACACCTGGCGCATCGAATCCAGGGCGTTACACCATAACTCTTGAAAGGAGGTACCAAACTAATCCAGGAGTGGATCACTGGACAGCGGTCAATAACATCCTAAAGTACCTGAAAAGGACCAAGGATATGTTTCTCATTTATGGACGTGACAAAGAGCTCATCGTAAATGGTCACGTTCATGCTAGCTTTGACACTGATCCAGATGACTCTAAGTCACAAACCGAATATGTATTTATATTGAATGGTGGAGCTGTCAGTTGGTGCGGTTCCAAGCAGAGCATCGTGGCGGGATCTACATGTGAAGGGGAGTACATGGCTGCTTTGGAAGCAGCAAATGAAGGAGTCTGGATGAAGGAGGTCATATCCGATGTAGGTGTAATACCTAGTGCATCGGGTCCAATGAAATCTTTTGTGACAATACTGGAGCAATTGCCTTGGCGAAGGAATCCAATTTTTACAAAAGAACCAAACACATCAAGAGACGCTTCAACTCCATCCGTGATCAAGCCAAGGAGGGAGACATAGAAATTTGCAAAATACATACAGATCTGAATGTAGAGAACGCATTGACTAAGCCTCTTCCACAAGCAAAACATGATCAACACCAAGACTCCATGGGTGTCAGATTCATTACAATGTAATCTAGATTATTGACTCTAGTGCAAGTGGGAGGCTGAAGGAAATATGCCCTAGAGGCAATAATAAAGGTTTTATTTTATATTTCCTTATTCATGATAAAGGTTTATTATTCATGCTAGACTTGTATTGATCGGAAACCTAAATACATGTGTGAATATGTAAACAATCACCGTGTCCCTAGTGAGCCTCTACTTGACTAGCTCGTTGATCAAATATGGTTAAGGTTTCCTAACCATGGACATGAGTTGTCATTTGATAATGGGATCACATCATTAGGAGAATGATGTGGTGGACAAGCCACATCCGTTAGCTTAGCATTATGATCGTTCAGTTTTATTGCTATTGCTTTATTCATGTCAAATACATATTCCTTCGACTATGAGATTATGAACCTCCCGGATACCAGAGGAATACTTTGTGTGCTATCAAATGTCACAACATAACTGGGTGATTATAAATATGCTCTACAGGTATCTACGAAGGTGTTTCTGAGTTGGCATAGATCGATATTAGGATTTGTCACTCAGAGCATCGGCGATGTATCTCTGGGCTCTGCTACGTCTTGAGCTTGCGTTGGTTCTCCTTGAAGAGGAAAGGGTGATGCAGCAATAGTAGCATAAGTATTTCCCTCAGTTTTTGAGAACCAAGGTATCAATCCAGTAGGAGGCTCCTCAAAAGTCCCACGCACCTACACAAACAAACAAGAACTCGCAACCAACGCAATAAAGGGGTTGTCAATCCCTTCAAGGCCACTTGCGAAAATGAGATCTGACAGAGATAATATGATAATATAAATATATTTTTGGTATTTTATGATATAGATTGGAAAAGTAAAGATGCAAATAAAAGTAGATTGAAAGCTTATATGATAAAAGATAGAACCGGGGGGCACAGGTTTCACTAGTGGCTTCTCTCAAGATAGCATAAGTATTACAGTGGGTGAACAAATTACTGTCGAGCAATTGATAGAAAAGCGAATAATTATGATATTATCTAGGCATGATCATGTATATAGGCATCACATCCGTGACAAGTAGACCGACTCCTGCCTGCATCTACTACTATTACTCCACACATCGACCGCTATCCAGCATGTATCTAGAGTATTAAGTCCATAAAGAACAGAGTAACGCATTAAGAAAGATGACATGATGTAGAGGGATAAACTCATGCAATATGATATAAGCCCCATCTTTTTATCCTCGATGGCAACAATACAATACGTGCCTTGCTGCCCTAACATCCTTTGGGAAAGGACACCGCAAGATTGAACCCAGAGCTAAGCACTTCTCCCATTGTAAGAAAGATCAATCTAGTAGGCCAAACCAAACTGATAATTCGAAGAGACTTGCAAAGATAACTTAATCACACATAAAAGAATTCAGAGGAGATTCAAATATTTCTCATAGATAAACTTGATCATAAACCCACAATTCATCGAATCTCGACAAACACACCGCAAAAAGAGTTACATCGAATAGATCTCCAAGAAGATCGAGGAGAACTTTGTATTGAGATTCAAAGAGAGAGAAGAAGCCATCTAGCTAATAAATATGGACCCGAAGGTCTGTGGTAAACTACTCAAAACTCTTTGGAGAGGCCTTGGAGATGATGTAGAGGCCCTCCATGGTCGATTTCCCCTCCAGTGGAGCACCGACCAAGGCTCCAAGATGGGATCTCGTGGATACAGAAGGTTACGGTGGTGGAAATAGTTTTCCATGGTCGCTTGTGATGTTTTCGGGGTACATGTGTATATATAGGAGGAAGAAGTAGGTCGGTGGACGCTCGAGGGGCCCACGAGGGTGGGGGGCATGCCGGGCACCCTCATGGCCGCCTCGCTTGTTTCTTGACTCCTCCATGTCTGCTGGATTGCGTTTGTTCCAAAAAGATCGCTCCCGAAGGTTTCATTCCGTTTGGACTCCATTTGATATTCCTTTTCTTTGAAACACTGAAATAGGCAAAAAAAACAGCAATTCGGGCTGGGCCTCCGGTTAGTAGGTTAGTCCCAAAAATGATATAAAAGTGTGAAGTAAAGCCCATAAACATCCAAAACAAGTAATATAATAGCATGGAACAATAAAAAATTATAGATACGTTGGAGACGTATCAAGCATCCCCAAGCTTAATTCCTGCTCGTCCTCGAGTAGGTAAATGATAAAAACAGAATTTTTCATGTGGAAGCTACCTAGCATAATTCTCAATGTAATTTTCTTTATTGTGGCATGATTGTTCAGATCCAAATGATTCAAGATAAAAGCTTATAAAACATAAAAATAGCAATACTCGAAGCATACTAACAAATAATCATGTCTTATCAAAATAGCATAGCCAAAGAAAGCTTATCCCTACAAATCATATAGTTAGGCAATGCTTCATTTTCATTACACAAAATACTCCCATCATGCACAACCCCGGTTTCAGCCAAGCAATTGGTTCATACTTTTTAACGCGCTTCTGCTTTTTCAACTCTTACGCAATACATGAGCGCAAGCCATGGACATAGCACTATATGTGGTATATGGTGGTGGTTGTGAAGACAAAAAGGGAGAAGATAGTCTCACATCAACTAGGCGTATCAACGGGCTATGGAGATGCCCATCAATAGATATCAATGTGAGTGAGTAGGGATTGCCATGCAACGGATGCACTAGAGCTATAAATGTATGAAAGTTCAACAAAAGAAACTAATTGGGTGTGCATCCAACTCGCTTGCTCATGAAGACCTAGGGCATTTTGAGGAAGCCCATCACTGGAATATACAAGCCAAGTTCTATAATGAAAAATTCCCACTAGTATATGAAAGTGACAACACAGGAGACTCTCTGTCATGAATATCATGGTGCTACTTTGAAGCACAAGTGTGGAAAAGAGATAGTAGCATTGTCCCTTCTCTCTTTTTCTCTCATTTTTTGTTTGGCCTTTCTCTTTTTTTATTTGGCCTTTCTCCTTTTTTGGTGGGCTCTTTGGCCTCTCTTTTTTAAGTCCGAAGTCTCATCCCGACTTGTGGGGGAATCATAGTCTTCATCATCCTTTCCTCACTTGGGACGATGCTCTAATAATGAAGATCATCACACTTTTATTAATTTACAACTCAAGAATTACAACTCAACACTTAGAACAAAATATGGCTCTATATGAATGCCTCCGGCGGTGTATCGGGATATGCAATGAATCAAGAGTGACATGTATGAAAAGTTATGAAGGTGGCCTTGCCACAAATACAATGTCAACTACATGATCGTGCAAAGAGAAATATGACAATGATGGAACGTGTCATAATAAATGGAATGGTGGAAAGTTGCATGGCAATATATCTCGGAATGACTATTGAAATGCCATAATAGGTAGTAGGTATGGTGGCTATTTTGAGGAAGGTAAATAATGGGTGCATGATACCGGTGAAAGTTGCGCGAAATAATAGAGGCTAGCAAAGTGGAAGGGTGAGTGTGCTATATCCATGGACTCACATTAGTCATAAAGAACTCATATACTTATTGCAAATGTCTACTTGCCCTCTAAGCAAAGTACTAGTACGCATGCTCCTACGGGAAGGGCTGGTAGGAGTTAACCATCGCGCGATCCCGACCTCCACTCATAAGGAAGACAATTAAAAGAGCACCCCATGCAACAAATTTGTCACACAACTTTTACCATACGTGCATGCTACGGGACTTGCCAACTTCAACACAAGTATTTCTCAATTTCATAATTATCAACTAGCATGACTCTAACATTACCACCTTTATATCTCAAAACAATTATCAAGCATCAAATTTGATCCTAGTGTTTAATGCACTTTCCATGATAGCTTTTATTATACCCAATTTGAATGCTCATCATTCTAGGACCAAATTTATAACCATAGCAAACACCATGCTGTTCTAAAAGACTCTCAAAATAATATAAGTGAAGCACATAGACCAAAACTATCTAGCTCAAAAGATATAAGTGAAGCACATAGAGTGTTCTAATAAATTCTAATCAAGTGGGCTTCTCCCAAAAGGTGTGTACAGAAAGGATGATTGTGGTAATCTAAAAAGCAAAGACTAATATCATACATGACGCTCCAAGCAAAACACATATCATGTGGCGAATAAAAATATAGCTCCAAGTAAAGTTACCGATAGACGAAGACGAAAGAGGGGATGCCTTCCGGGGCATCCCCAAGCTTAGGATTTTGGTTATCCTTGAATATCTTGGGGTGCCATGGGCATCCCCAAGCTTAGGCTCTTGCCACTCCTTATTCCATAGTCCATCAAATCTTTACCCAAAACTTGAAAACTTCACAACACAAAACTCAATAGGAAATCTCATAAGCTCCGTTAGTGTAAGAAAGAAAAAACCACCACATAAGGTACTGTAATGAACTCATTCTTTATTTATATTGGTGTTAAACCTACTGTATTCCAACTTCTCTATGGTTCATATCCTACATACTAGCCATAGATGCATCAAAATAAGCAAACAACACACGAAAAACAGAATCTGACAAAAACAGAACAGTCTGTATAAATATGTAACTCTAGCGCATTTGCGCAGAAGGGTTTGTTTGAGAGTGGCGTTCATGGCTCCCAAGAAGGTGGCTGGTGCACCCGCTTATGGAACTCTAAAAATCCTACCAAAATAGGAAGTCCTGGGAAATTTTTCTATTGATCTACAGCAAAAAGAATCAACGCAAAAGCACGTTTCTGTGAATTACTAAAATTATTTTCATGCGCACAAAGTTTCTGTTTTCAGCAGAATCAAATTAACTATCACCATAGGTTATCCTATAGGTTCTACTTGGCACGAACTCTAATTAAAACATGAAAAC
Organism: Aegilops speltoides; assembly: GCA_021437245.1. Classification (NCBI taxonomy): domain Eukaryota; kingdom Viridiplantae; phylum Streptophyta; class Magnoliopsida; order Poales; family Poaceae; genus Aegilops; species Aegilops speltoides. Next base: position 52,811,826 of record CM038142.1, read on the forward strand.
ACATCTAAACAGGACGTAGAAGAATTATTTATTAAATAACAGCAAGGAAAAATATTGGGTTTTCTCCCAACAACTGCTTTTCTTTAAAGCCTTCTTAGCTAGGCATTGAGATTTCAATGATGCTCACATGAAAGACAAGAATTGAAGCACAAAGAGAGCATCATAAAACATGTGACAAACACACTTAAGTCTAACATACTTTCTATGCATAGGCATCTTGTAAGCAAACAAATTATCAAGGCAAGCAAAAACTAGCATATGCAAGGAAGAACAGAGAGATGATAGCAATCTCAACATGAAGAGAGGTATAGTAACATGAAAATTTCTACAACCATATTTTCCTCTCTCATAATAATTACATGTAGGATCAAAAGCTAATTCAACAAAATAGCTATCACATAAAATATTTTCAACACGATCCACATGCATGCGAAGTTGACACTCTTCCAAAATAGTGGGATTAACATTAACTAAAGTCATGACCTCTCCAAGCCCACTTTTATCTAAAATTTCATAAGATTGATCAAAATCCAAATATGTGGGATCTAAAGTTGACACTCTTCCAAACCCACTTTCAATAATATTGCAAACACTATTATCAATCTCATATTCATCATGGGGGTTAAATAAATTTTCAAGATCAAAAGAAGAATCACCCCAATCATGATCATTGCAACAAGTAGTAGACATAGCAAAACTAGCATCCCCAAGCCTAAGGTTTTGCATATTGTTAGCACAATTGACATCAAGAGAATTTATAGTAACATCATTGCAATCATGCTTTTTATTCAAAGAGTTATCGTGAATCTCTTCATAAGTTTCTTCATCATAATTTTTAGATTCACGAATTTCAAGCAAAGCTTCATAAAGATAATCTAGTGCACAAAACTCACTAGAAATTGGTTCATCATAATTGGATCTCTTAAAAAGATTAGCAAGCGGATGAGGATCCATAGATCTTAGCTTCTCTGTTTAGCAATAAATAAAAAACTATTCCAACTAAACGACCAAACGAGCCAAGTAAGACATCAAAGCAAATGAAAAGACGAACAGAAGAAGGGCGAATAAAACGGCAAGGGTGAAGTGGGGGAGAGGAAAACGAGAGGCAAATGGCAAATCATGTAATGCGAGGGAGATGAGTTTGTGATGGGTACTTGGTATGTCTTGACTTGAGCAAAGACCTCCCCGGCAACGGCGCCAGAAATCCTTCTTGCTAAGTCTTGAGCTTGCATTGGTTTTCCTTGAAGAGGAAAGGGTGATGCAGCAATAGTAGCGTAAGTATTTCCATCAGTTTTGAGAACCAAGGTATCAATCCAGTAGGAGGCTCCTCAAAAGTCCCAGGCACCTACACAAACAAACAAGAACTCGCAACCAACGCAATAAAGGGGTTGTCAATCCCTTCAAGGCCACTTGCGAAAATGAGATCTGATAGAGATAATATGATAATATAAATATATTTTTGGTATTTTATGATATAGATTGGAAAAGTAAAGATGCAAATAAAAGTAGATTGAAAGCTTATATGATAAAAGATAGAACCGGGGGGCATAAGTTTCACTAGTGGCTTCTCTCAAGATAGCATAAGTATTACAGTGGGTGAACAAATTACTATCGAGCAACTGATAGAAAAGCGAATAATTATGAGATTATCTAGGCATGATCATGTATATAGGCATCACATCCGTGACAAGTAGACCGACTCCTGCCTGCATCTACTACTATTACTCCACACATCGACTGCTATCCAGCATGCATCTAGAGTATTAAGTTCATAAAGAACAGAGTAACACATTAAGAAAGATGACATGATGTAGAGGGATAAACTCATGCAATATGATATAAATCCCATCTTTTTATCCTCGATGGCAACAATACAATCGTGCCTTGCTGCCCTAACATCCTTTGGGAAAGGACACCGCAAGATTGAACCCAAAGCTAAGCACTTCTCCCATTGTAAGAAAGATCAATCTAGTAGGCCAAACCAAACTGATAATTCGAAGAGACTTGCAAAGATAACTTAATCACACATAAAAGAATTCAGATGAGATTCAGATATTTCTCATAGATAAACTTGATCATAAACCCACAATTCATCGGATCTCGACAAACAGACCGCAAAAAGAGTTACATTGAATAGATCTCCAAGAAGATCGAGGAGAACTTTGTATTGAGATTCAAAGAGAGAGAAGAAGCCATCTAGCTAATAACTATGGACCCGAAGGTCTGTGGTAAACTACTCACAACTCATTGGAGAGGCTTTGGAGATGATGTAGAGGCCCTCCATGGTCGATTCCCCCTCCGGCGGAGCGCCGACGAAGGCTCCAAGATGGGATCTCACAGATACAGAAGGTTACGGCGGTGGAAATAGTTTTTCGTTGTCGCTTCTGATGTTTCCGGGGTACATTGGTATATATAGGAGGAAGAAGTAGGTTGGTGGACATTTGAGGGGCCCACGAGGGTGGGGGGCGTGCCGGGCACCCTCGTGGCCGCCTTGCTTGTTTCTTGACTTCCACTCCAAGTCTGCTGGATCAGGTTTGTTCCAAAAAGATCGCTCCCGAAGGTTTCATTCCGTTTGTACTCCGTTTGATATTCCTTTTCTTCGAAACACTGAAATAGGCAAAAAAAAACAGCAATTCGGGCTGGGCCTCCGGTTAGTAGGTTAGTCCCAAAAATGATATAAATGTTTAAAGTAAAGCCCATAAACATCCAAACAAGTAATATAATAGCATGGAACAATCAAAAATTATTGATACATTGGAGACGTATCAGGCCCTCTCGGTAATACACATCATAAGCTTGCAAGAAAACGACTAAGGAGTTAGTCACGAGGTGATGTATTACGAAACGAGTAAAGAGACTCGCCGGTAACGAGATTGAACTAGGTATGAAGATAGCAACGATCGAATCTTGGGCAATTAACATACCGATAGACAAAGGGAATAACGTATGTTGTCATAACAGTCTAACCGATAAAGATCTTTGTAGAATATGTAGGAGCCAATATGAGCACCCAGGTTCCGCTATTGGTTATTGACTCGAGAGGTGTCTCAGTCATGTCTACATAGTTCTAGAACCCGTAGGGTCCGCACGCTTAATGTTTGATGACGATATAGTATTATATGAGTTATGTGATTTGGTGACCGAATGTTGTCCGGAGTCCCGGATGAGATCATGGACATGACGAGGAGTCCCAAAATGGTCAAGAGGTAAAGACTGATATATAAGACGATGGTATTCGGACACCGGAAGTGTTCTAGAGGGTACCAGGTACATATCGGGTCACCAGAAGGGGTTCCAGGCACCCTCAGCAAAAGATATGGGCCTTATGGGCCAAGAGGGGAAACGCACCAGCCACAAGGGGCTGGTGCGCCCCCGTATGGGTCGAACCAGGAGGAGAAGGAAAGAGAGGAAGGGAGAAGGAAAGGGGAATTCTGCCTCCCCCTTCCTTCTCTCCCCCTCTTTTCCTTCCCCCTCCGGCAAATAAGGAAGGGGGCATGCCACTTGGGAGGACACCAAGTAGGATTCGGCCTACTTGGGGTGCCCTCCTGGCTGCTCCCTCCTCCCCCCACCTATATATATGTGGGAAAGGGATGCCTAGGACGACCAGACAACTTCCTAGCCATGTGCGGCGCCCCCCTCCATCATTTACACCATAGGTCATTGATACGTCTCCAACGTATCTATAATTTTTATTGTTCCATGATATTATATTATCTGGATGTTTAATGGGCTTTAATATGCTCTTTTATATTATTTTTGGGACTAACCTATTAACCGGAGGCCCAGTGCCAGCTTCTGTTTTTTGCCTATTCTAGAGTTTTGTAGGAAAGGAATACCAAACAGAGTCCAAAAGGAATGAAACCTTCGCGATGATCTTTCTTGGACCAAAAGCAAACCAGAAGACTTGGAGTTGAAGTCAGAAATGCCACGAGGCATCCACAAGGCAGGAGCGCACGCCCAGGGGGTAGGCGCGCCCCAACCCTCGTGGGCCCCTTGTAGCTCCACTAACGTACTTCTTTCGCCTATATATACTCTTATACCCTAGAAACATCAGGGAGAGCCACAAAACCACTTTTCCATCGCCGCAACCTTCTATACCCGTGAGATTCCATCTCGGGGCCTTTTCCAGCAATCTGCCGGAGGGGGAATCGATCATGGAGAGCTTCTACATCAACACCATTGCCTCTCCGATGAAGCGTGAATAGTTTACCACAGACCTTCGGGTCCATAGTTATTAGCTAGATGGCTTCTTCTCTTTCGTTGATTCTCAATACAAAGTTCTCCTCGATGTTCTTGGAGATCTATTCGATGTAATACTCTTTTGCGGTGTGTTTGCCGAGATCCAATGAATTGTGGATTTATGAACAAGATTATCTATGAATATTATTTGGTTCTTCTCTAAATTCTTATATGCATCATTTGATATCTTTGCAAGTCTCTTCGAATTATCGGTTTAGTTTGGCCTACTAGATTGATCTTTCTTGCAATGGGAGAATTGCTTAGCTTTGGGTTCAATCTTGCATTGTCCTTTCCCAGTGACAGTAGGGGCAGCAAGGCACGTATTGTATTGTTGCCATCGAGGATAAAAAGATGGGGTTTATATCATATTGCTTGAGTTTATCCCTCTACATCATGTCATCTTGCTTAATGCGTTACTCCGTTCTTATGAACTTAATACTCTAGATGCATGCTGGATAGCGGTCGATGTGTGGAGTAATAGTAGTAGATGCAGAATCATTTCGATCTACTTGACACGGATGTGATGCCTATGTTCATGATCATTGCCTTAGATATCTTAATAATTATGCGCTTTTTTATCAATCGCTCGGCAGTAATTTGTTCACCCACTGTAACACGTGCTATCTCGAGAGAAGCCACTAGTGAAACCTATGGCCCCCGGGTCTCTTTTCCATTATATTGCATCTCTTTAAATCTCGTTTACTATTTTGCAATCTTTACTTTCTAATCTATACAACAAAAATACCAAAAATATTTACTTCACTATCTCTATTAGATCTCACTTTTGCGAGTGACCGTGAAGGGATTGAAAACCCCTTTATCGCGTTGGTTGCAAGGTTCTTGATTGTTTCTGCAGGTACTAGGTGACTTGTGCGTCGTATCCTACTAGATTGATACCTTGGTTCTCAAAACTGAGGGAAATACTTACGCTACTTTTCTGCATCACCCTTTCCTCTTCAAGGGAAAAACCAACGCAAGCTCAAGAGGTAGCAAGAAGGATCTCTGGCGCCGTTGCCGGGGAGATCTTCGCCAAGTCAAGCCATACCAAGTACCCATCATTAACTCTTCTCCCTCGCATTACATTATTTGCCATTCGCCTCTCGTTTTCCTCTCCCCCACTTCTAAAAAGATTTTTGAAAACCTTTGCCTTTTCTTCGCCCCTCTTCCGTTTGTCTCTTTTCGCTTGCTTCTTGAGTGTTCGTGTGTTAGATCGCTTGATTTGTCTTCATGTCTAGTCCTCCTATCATTGTTAGTACTCCCGATAATGAAGTTCTCAATTTTAAACAAAGGGAGGGAGAAAATCTAAGAGATGCTTGGTATAGAATTTGTAATGCTCAAAATAGATCTACTAGAAAGCAATCCACTTCCGTTCTTCTTCGCAATTTTTATGTAGGCATTATTCCTTGGAATAGATATGTTCTTGACACCATTACTGGAGGGAATTTCTTGGGAAGCCATACTTTTGATTCTTATAATGCCATGATAGATTTGTTAGGCCCACCACCTCTTTTGGTCAATGGAACTATTTTAACCTTGGAACATGTGATGCAAAGGCTTGATATTATTGAAAATAAAATTGCTATTGTTGAGTTAATCAAAAATTTGGATAAAAATACCCATAACCAAATTACTCAATATGGATCTATGGTAGGAGTAAACCTGGGCATGGGCAGCCTAGCCCGAGCCCGGCCCAAAAAACCCAAGTCAGGCCGGGCCGGGCTTGACATTCGGGTCGGGCTTTGTTTTGCAGCCCGGAAGATAGTTCCGGCCGGGCTCAGGCTTCAATTTTTCCGTATTTTGGGCTTGGCTTTCGGGCTTCGGGCCGGGCTTGCACGTGCGCGTACTAAAAGACAACATTCGGGTCGGGCTTCCGGGCTTCAGGCTTGATTTCGGGTCGGGCTCGGGCTTTAAAATAGGGAGTATTTCGGGCTGATTACTACAGTAGCATAATCATGTGAACACGCAAAAACAGTAAAGGTAAATATTGGGTTGTCTCCCAACAAGCGCTTTTCTTTAATGCCTTTTAGCTAGGCATGATGATTTCAATGATGCTCGCATAAAAGATAAGAATTGAAACATAAAGAGAGCATCATGAAGAATGTGACTAGCACATTTAAGCCTAACCTACTTCCTACGCATAGGGATTTTGTGAGCAAACAACTTATGGGAACAAGAATCAACTAGCACAGGAAGGTAAAACAAGCATAGCTTCAAGATTTTCAACACATAGAGAGGAAACTTGATATTATTGCAATTCCTACAAGCATATGTTCCTCCCTCATAATAATTTTCAGTATCATCATGAATGAATTCAACAATATAACCAGCACATAAAGCATTCTTTTCATGATCTACTTGCATAGAAATTTTACTACTCTCCACATAAGCAAATTTATTCTCATCAATAGTAGTGGGAACAAACTCAACAAAATAACTATCATGTGAAGCATAATCCAATTGAAAATTAAAATCAAGATGACAAGTTTCATGGTTATCTTTATTCTTTATAGCATACATGTCACCACAATAATCATCATAAATAGGAGGCATGCTTTCATCATAATAAATTTGCTCATCAAAACTTGGGGGACTAAAAATATCATCTTTATCAAACACAGCTTCCCCAAGCTTGTAGCTTTGCATATCATTAGCATCATGGGTATTCAAAGAAAATTCATACTAACAACATTGCAATCATGCTCATCATTCAAAGATTTAGTGCCAAACATTTTAATGCATTCTTCCTCTAGCAATTGAGCACAATTATCAGAATCCTTATTTTCATGGAAGACATTAAAAAGATGAAGCATATGAGGCACCCTCAATTCCATTTTTTGTAGTTTCCTTTTATAGATTAAACTAGTGATAAAACAAGAAACTAAAAGATTCGATTGCAAGATCTAAAGATATACCTTCAAGCACCAACCTCCCCGGCAACAGCGCCAGAAATTGCTTGATGTCTACTACGCAACCTTCTTCTTGTAGACGTTGTTGGGCCTCCAAGTGCAGAGGTTTGTAGGACAGTAGCAAATTTCCCTCAAGTGGATGACCTAAGGTTTATCAATCCGTGGGAGGCATAGGATGAAGATGGTCTCTCTCAAACAACCCCGCAACCAAACAACAAAGAGTCTCTTGTATCCCCAACACACCCAATACAATGGTAAATTGTATAGGTGCACTAGTTCGACGAAGAGATGGTGCTACAAGTGCAATATGGATGGTAGATATAGGTTTTGTAATCTGAAAATATAAAAACAACAAGGTAGCAAGTGGTAAAAGTGAGCGTAAACGGTATTGCAATGCTAGGAAGCAAGGCCTAAGGTTCATACTATCACTAGGCAAGTTCTCTCAACAATAATAACATAATTGGATCATATAACAATCCCTCAACATGCAACAAAGAGTCACTCCAAAGTCACTAATAGCGGAGAACAAACAAAGAGATTATTGTAGGGTACGAAACCACCTCAAAGTTATCCTTTCTGATCGATCTATTCAAGAGTCCGTAGTAAAATAACACGAAGCTATTCTTTCCGTTCGATCTATCATAGAGTTCGTACTAGAATAACACCTTAAGACACAAATCAACCAAAACCTTAATGTCACCTAGATACTCTAATGTCACCTCAAGTATCCATGGGCATGATTATACGATATGCATCACACAATCTCATATTCATCTATTCAACCAACACAAAGTACTTCAAAGAGTGCCCCAAAGTTTCTACCGAAGAGTCAAGACGAAAACATGTGCCAACCCCTATGCATAAGTTCACAAGGTCACTGAACCCGCAAGTTGATCACCAAAATGTACATCAAGTAGATCACATGAATATTCCATTGTCACCATAGATAAGCACATGCAAGACATATATCAAGTGTTCTCAAATCCTTAAAGACTCAATCCGATAAGATAACTTCAAAGGGAAAACTCAATCCATTACAAGAGAGTAGAGGGGGAGAAACATCATAAGATCCAACTATAATAGCAAAGCTCACGATACAATAAGATCGTGCCAAATCAAGAACACGAGAGAGAGAGATCAAACACATAGCTACTGGTACATACCCTCAGCCCCGAGGGTGAACTACTCCCTCCTCGTCATGGAGAGCGTCGGGATGATGAACATGGCCACCAGTGAGGATCCCCCCTCTGGCAGGTTGCCGGAACAGGTCCCGATTGGTTTTTGGTGGCTACACGGGCTTGCAGCGGTGGAACTCCCGATCTAGGTTTCTTTGCGGGGGTTTCTGTATTTATAGGAATTTTTGGCATCGGGAACAAGTCAGGGGGGGGGGTCTCCGAGTCGTCCACGAGATAAGGGGCACGCCCTGGGGGGTAGGGCGCGCCCTCCACCCTTGTGGGCAGCCCGGGACTCTTCTGGCCCAACTCTTTTACTCTAGGAGCTTCTTTTGGTCCATAAAAATCATCAAAAATTGACACGTCAATTGGACTCCGTTTAGTATTCCTTTTCTGTAAAACTCAAAAACAAGGAAAAAAACAGAAACTAGCACTGAGCTCTAGGTTAATAGGTTAGTCCCAAAAATCATATAAAATAGCATATAAATGCATATAAAACATCCTAGATGGATAATATAATAGCATGGAACAATAAAAAATTATAGATACGTTGGAGACGTATCACTACGCCCCGGGCCACTTCTCAAAATTTCTAAAATATGGGCTAACATTTTTTGTCATGCCCTAGGCCATGGCCCTGGTAGCCTGGGGCCTAGCTACGCCTTTGACTACAGCAACCGCGATGTTAAATGCTTCCGCTTACGGTCTACGAGGGTATGTAGACATACTCTCCCCCTCGTTGCTATGCATCTACATGGATAGATCATTGTGTGTGCATAGAAACTTTTTTGTTTTCCATGCAACGTTTCCCAACAAATGTGTGTACCACGCACGCCACCAGCAGGACACAAGCCCGGGTCTGGCTACTATGTCATCGGGTTCTACCAATCTAGAGTGTGAAAGGAATCTTTTTTAAAAATTACCGAACGAATCTATATGTATTACAATGCCCGCATTTTCCTTGCAAATAACTGGTCATTCCAAAAGTCACGGTAATTGATTTATGACGAGTTCTTTAATGAGAGTGTGTTTGTGATATAGTGATCTCAACGTGGATTTCACACTTCATGGTATCCACGGTAAGTTTTTCATTGCAAATTCAAATTTAAAAGATGAACGATATGGTGGTGAGAAAACTTTGTATGTATTCAAGCATATAACCACACACACATGAATACAACAACAATCCACTAAGTATAGTGCATCTATTTTTCCAGATCATGCATGTATGACACGAATTCAAAAATAAAATGTAAGCCATGCATGGTCCTCAATTCAATATTTAAAATGCACAGTAAACTAAAACATGAACATTAAGTCTAGTATGATGTACATGCAAATGTTGTGTTTAGGTGTCTCCATCGACCCCCCTCACCACACATACTTCATGTATCGATCGATCTTCATTTTTTATATTAATAGAGCTATTAGTATCCAACACACGCGCGCTCATTATTTCTCTTCAAGTTTCGATCTCCATTTATGTCACACCCGCCCCACACTCTCAACAAATGTATTTCTCACACACAACCTCGCCGTGCCCTCCATGACAAACCCTCCCTCTCTCTCTCAAGACACATATGTTGCCTCTGTAAAACACCTTCACCGTGCGCGCACACACAAAGTCTATCTAGGCTACTCTCTCAGTAACTATCTCCCTCCAGCCCTCACCGCAGCTTCGCCACACGATATCTTGGTGTATCGTCTTTAAGATTCTAGTGTACGCTAGGCCATACTCACTCGATCTCTTCCTCTATAAATGACTCAGATTGACCTCGCTTTCTCGCGTCATCTCTCTCACACATAGACGCTCCCACTACACACACCTCTTGCATAGGCGGAGCTATGTCGATTGTCAGGGAGTAACCCCTCGACCTTAGATAAAATTGTGAAGCTCTTTTTATGATTGTTTAGATTATATTTTTTGAACATTATATTTGTCACCACTCTCCCAAACACCGATGGGGTGCACCCCCCCGGGAGAATATCATGTGCCCTCACAGCTTAGATGCTATATGGTGATACGAGTTCCTTGGAGCTAGTAGATCTGAGATCTAGCGGCTCACATGATGTCTTGATATTTTACAATAAACCTTAATGTGTTTGGGAATTGCACACAATTAGTACAAAAACTATTGTGATGCCCTTGGATCCCACATCCAACGGCCTCGAAGCTCGTATAACCATAGCATCTAAGATGAGGGAGGACCTCATATTCTCTCGTATGTAAGAATATCATGTGCTACCACACCTTAGATGTTGTGGTGATACAAGCTCTTCGGAGCCGTTGGATCTGAGATGCAACAACTCCTTGGTGGTTCGAATGTTTTTTTGCAGAAAAGCCCCCAAAGAGTTTGGGAATTGCTCACAAGCACAAAGACTACTCAGATTCCATTGGATCTGAGATCGAACGACCTCAAAGATCGTATCACCATAGCATCCAAGCTGCGAGAGCACCTGATGTTTTCTCACACGGGAGAATATGAGGTGTCCCACACCATAGATTCTATGGTGATACGAGTTCCCGACAGGTCTAACAGCTCGCAGTAGGAGGTTTGAATGTTTTTGCAATATATGCTGCGAAGAGTTTGGGAATTGCTCAGAAAGTACAAATACTACGCACATGGCATTGGATCTCAGATCCGACGACCTAGATGCTCGTATAACCGTAGCGGCTAATTAAGCTGCGGGGAGCACCTAATATGAGCTACTGGGAGCCGTTGGATCCAAGATCCAGCGGCTAACACGAGGACTGAATGGTTTTTTGCAAAACAAACCATTAAAGAGTTTGAAAATTGTGCATAATTATAAAGACTACTCCCAAGCCATTGGATCTCAAATCCAACGATGTAAAATCTCATATCACCATAGCATCTAAGCTGCGGGGAGCATGTGTATTCTATGTCGCTGTCATTTTTGTTCCTAAACTTGCAAAATACGTGTAACTGGTGCCATAACTTGTCTAACCGCGCAAAGTGTTTGTGCAAAAAACCTCCTACACTGAAATATCAGAACAACACAGGAGGGTCCCACTTGTCATTGGTCAAATTTGGACGTAAAACTAACAAATCTGAAGGACGAGATTTGAACCGGCAACCTAGACTACAAAGCGTACGTCGATAGCCTGAAACAACAACGGTTGTTGGCTTTGTCGCATAACTTGATTTTATAAGTATTACATTGAGTAGAGTAGAGGGAGTGGCTCATCAACACGTGCATGAACGTTGACTCACTTACGGGTGGGTCCCATGTCTGTGATCTCTCTCTCCTCACCATCTAGTACAACCTTTAGACGCATGGGCAAACACGAAGAGTGGCGCGAGCTTGCCGTGGTGTTACTATAACTAAAAAAAGCTTGAGAAATAGATGAATCACCTAGAACAAGACACATTGTGCCTGGTCGAGACAGAGCTAACCACACCTATCCCGCGTGCCATGTTAGCATGATGAAGTTGTGTGGATAGTGGGTTGTTTTCGACCGACTGGCTGGGTCCCAAGTTCAAACCATAGTAATACGTCTGATACAGTATATTTTTACACGCACATTTTTCCTCCGCGCCGAGACATGGCACACCGTACCGCGCAGTTTATGGGTCCTCCCGGGTGGTGCACACACATTTTCTTCCATGCCGAGATGTGGGACGCCCTATCACGCGTTTTATGGGTCCTTCTCGGTCATAGCGCCGAAGGAATTAAATGAGTCCTCAAATCACAAAAGCCCACCTTTCCCGTTGAGTACATGAGTGAAGCACGGTGACTAGCTAGTTGGGCTAGTGCGACTGATTAGCTAGGACGCCGCCACATTTGTTTTTTCACCCCTTTTTTCTTTCCTTGCCGGTAGGTAAATTTAAATATCAACCGTCGTGTTGCTTTGGTCTTCGGGTGCGGCATGCACGACAAGATTTTTTTTACGGGAGCAGGTGCGACAACAGTTACTCATGATGACTTCGCCTGTAAAACCCACTGCTCCCTGATGTGAAAAGTCGTCGACTGGGGTTTTCCCATGGTGAAAACCAAAAGATTGACCCTGCTCCCCGGCTGGCTCCCTCCGCCTTCCCGTAGATTGCATTGCCTTTCATCCGTTCGCCCCCATTGCTTCCTCTCCCTATTTCTTCTACCTGGTTCGATGGCGGTGCACCAGATCACGGAGTCAGAGGTGAGGCACCTCACAGAGGAGCTCCAGGCCAAGGATGCGGAGCTCAAGGCCAAGGACGTGGAGATCCTTGAGATCAAGGAGGAGAGGAGTGGCATGCTCCTCCTTTATGTGAGGGAGTTCACAGAGCTTCAAAAGCGACAGGAGTCCACCACACAGATGCTTGAGGCATCAGTGGTGTTGTTGCACAAAGAGGGAGATACGATAGGCGGTCAGGCCAGCCGGCTGGAGCACAAGCAGGCCGATTATGACGAGGTCCAGGATCGCCTCAACTACTTGCTGGACCATGTTGCCACACACGTGTTGTGGTTGTGCGATGCCTACAGTCGTGTCAATGCGACCATGCCGGCCATCGGGCTAAACCGGTTCGACCACCCCCATTGACTTCAACGAGCTGCGGCTTCCTGACCTGGTCTCCTTCTTCACCTATATATTCGAGGAGTTGAGCCATCTCCGCGTGGTGGTGGGGGCAGAGCTGGACAAGGAGGGGGTGTGGGCGGCCGTCGCCGTTGTCGGGCGAATTCTCTTAGGGCTTCGTCATCGGAATCCATTCATGCCATTGGACGCCATCTTTGACGAGCTGGCTCCCGTCGACCGGGAGTGGGCTCTGCGGGTGGTGGCACCCTTTAGCACCACCATCGTGCGCATCGAGAAGCAGAGGGGCTTTGCTGGTGTTTAGGTGTCCTCTATATGGGCATGTCTCGACGCAACATGACCGTTGGATCAAACTCAAACGATGCAGATCATTCTCTGTAGCACAAAGTGTGCGGGTGTGTTTTGTTGCATTCTGATCTCCACATAATTGTTCCTTCTTCATGCATGCTCATCTCAGCAGCCCTCTTCATGCATGCTCCTAGTGTATGTGTTAACCTATTGTGGACTTATGCACCCTTCATGCACTCTGCCAAACACCCAAAAGTGGGTCGAGAAGGGAACTTTTGCTCCCATGCACCCTTTCATACACCCTACCTAACACAGATTCGTGCTTTATATGGTTCATGTTGCGTGGAGTACTGTAGCATTGTACTCTCCATGCACTGTGGACCTAGTTCTGTTAACATTGATCTCACTGTTCATTCTCGACCGGGCAGTCAAAAAGGGACTTGTTACACTACTGCTCATAGTTGACATGTGCACAATATGTCAACGGATGTCAATCCTCCGGAGACACCCTTCTGGAGCGGCTGCCACATCCAGCCATTGATTCTACTTCTCCGATTGCCTTGTCTGCTAAAAACAATACACCACAATACGCATGTACGCCAAGGTTGCACGGGATGGGTGGCACGAACACGCAGGGACCCACCAAGGACCGTATTCACGAATAGTAGCCGTTATGTGAACCAAAAAATTGTTGAAACACTCGTAACAATATCCCTCACCACAGATTTATTTATAATCAGTTAGAGTACTAGACATCATTTTTATCCTCATATCTTACTAAACTAGCACCAGGATTATAGTACTGATGTATGAACCACTGGACATGCCTAGTAGTAGGAGTACTAGTAGTGCGAGTTCAAGTGGTTGCCGTGTTTTGCACTCCTCCGTCATAGGAGTGGAAACGCTTGTTGTAATCTTTTTTAAAGAAATAGTGGACACTCTCTACCGCACGGATCCTGCTCGGCAGTCGTCGAGAACCTTGCTACTCACTTTCGCCACGTGTGGGACAGCCAGCATCGGGGTCCACTTGTCATGCACTAAATTACTCCATACTAGAGTGCACAACTGCATGGTAGACTACTCCGGTTGAAGCACCACAGTAATGCCCAATGAGCTACCAAATCACAAAACCCCACCTTTGCAGCAGTAAGTTAGATGGACAAAGCAACCATCATTTCACTCTTCTCCCTCATCTTCCTCTCTTGAATAAAACCCCAACTCGCTTCTTCCTTGTCTTGTTCCTCATTTCTTCAAGAAAACCCCAACGCGCTTCTGCCATTGTTCTTCTCTCCCAAAGAAGGAAAGGTGAGCGCATCAATGGTGTTGCTTCTAGCCAAGGCCCGGTCATGCAACCCCGCGACCGATCCTAACTCCCTCTTTGTTCTTCTTTTGGGTTTGTGATTATGGTTTCTTTCCTTTCATTTCTATTTGATAGTTTCTTGACGGACCTTAAAGCACCGGCCGAAGTGATGTCTATGGCTCTGTCCAAAACCGTTGAGGCTCAGGGTATGAAGAAGCGCAAGCACCCCGCCAAGACTACCGCAAACAAGCTCAAGGCCATCGCCCTGTCCAAGCCCCCCTCTCCGGGATCCCTCGTAAAGCCGGTCCAGGTAATATCTCTTCTTGACGATCTTGATCGTGTTTTTTCATCTAACTTGTAAAGTGCTTGCTAATATGTGAGGTTTGTGTAATGTACACGCAATACTAGCAGTACAACTTTCCGGGCGTTCTTGCATGTGATATTTGTGCGCCAAATGACGGTTCTAAATGGCTCTTTTGACCAAAACATGCGAGAGGTTGACATACATATGATTTTTGCACATAACACTGATTTCTTATAGATTACTTTCAACTACTTTATTAACATCAATGCTAGTTGTAACAGCCTGGATTTTGGCCCTTTTCTTTTTCTTTTGATTTATTTGGTTTTTGCCCTGTTTTTCTTTTTGGAGTGGTTCTGTGGCCTTGCCACCTGGAAAATCACCCTCATTCCCCCTCCCAAGTGTCTAATCATTCTCAAAACCTTGCCAAGATCATGTCACTTCACTCCTTGACCAAACCCTAAAACTCTTTTTCTAGGGATTATTCCTTTTTCATTAAAGGAATAACCCTATCTGCCCTAGGTTGTGAAGCAACCTATATTTCTGTCCATCCAAAAATTCCCAAATAATTTTCATAATTCCTTTGGGTCATATATAGCTCAAATATGCCCAAACATTTCCTTGGCAAGTTCAAAAATGATTCCCCAATATTCCTTTTTCTATTCTACCCTGAATGGCACTTTGTGAAGGAAGTTTCATTTATATTTTTCCTAGTCACTCCCAACCTTTTTGGGCATGTTTATATGTCCAAATAATTGCCTCATGCACAAGTTCAACTTTATTTGCCTAGCCAATCTTCCTCAGTGAATTTTCAAAGTTTCTGTCAGACAGAAGGCTTTGTGAAGGAAGTACTAGCTAGGAGTATCCAAATGAGTTGAACTTTTGCACACTCTTTAATGTGCTCATATTAACCCCCTCCACCCATTTTAAGCCCCATCCAATCATCTATGTGAGCACAGGACCAAATCTTTGTTTCTGGCCATATTTTCAGGTTGTGAAGCATGTGTATTTTATATTGCTTAAAAATTTCTGATAAATTACCAGATCATTCTTATACCCATAAAACATCCCTCCACCAATTTTTCATCATTTCAATGAGACATTTGATCACAAAAACTATTCCTAGTTTTTGGACAGGAATGATTTTTGTGAAGCAAGTGCCCATTTGGTGGACCCATTTGGCATGAGCTTTTTACAGAATCTTTATATGTCCATATAATGAGGATTTACCAAATTTCATCCCATTCTATAACACCATGTGAGTGCATCATCCAAATCTTGATTCTGGACCAATTTTGGGGTCACACATCAACTATATTAGTTTGTGCTTCATTATGCTCCAAAACCTCCAGGACTGTAGTCCTTCGATAGATAAACTTCCCAGACAACTCCAGTGATCCCAATCAAGTTCCTGTTGATCAGTAGTGCTCTGCCAATTTGATGCAGTAAACTTCAGAGCTTAGTTACCATTTAACCATAGCACCCCAGATCAAGCCAATGCCTCATAAATGATTCACTCTGGAAGGACTAGCTCTCAGACATAGTTTGCCATCCTCTACAGCCCTCCTCGTGCCATGTCGTGTGGTGACCGTGCAGCGGCATGCACATTTACGCGCTCTGTGCACTGTGGCGTGTCCAAAGCACTGTTTATGCTTTGGCACCGCTCTCACTCGTCGTCTTCGCGCGCGTGAGCATGTCCAATGGCTGCATCTCGTCGTTGCCGTTCCCCTAGACTCCTCTCCCCCTCCGGCAGCTTCCTCACCGCCGCAAACCGCCGCGCGCCCACGGACATATAGTGGAGATTTGCCGCTGCTCGTCGCTGTTGTCATCCTCCTTGTGCTCCATCGGCCTCCTCTGCCCCCGTGAGATCTCTCCTATGCTTTCCCAGCCGTCTACCTCCGAGCTCGCGAGCATGGGCACGCGTCTGCGGCGCTTGACATGTATCCACGACGGTGCCAGCTCGGCCTCTTTGCCTCGCGGCTATTTAAGCCCTCCCTCGAGCCCTCCAAACGCTCCCCCTCACTCCTCTAATCCTCCCGAGACCCATCCCCGAGCCTCTGGAGCTCTCCTTGCTCGCCATCGCCGCCATGGCCGCCGCAGCCATCTTCTCCAATTCGCCCCGAGTCGTCCCCCTCCTTGCCTTATTCCACCACCAGAGCTCTCCCTCAACACCCAAAAGGTCGCCCCGACCTCCATCTCCTCCTCTGGTGGCTTGTGGCCGCATGCTCGACGGTGCCCGTAGCTCTCGTCCGCCGCAGCCGAGACCCTGCTCGCCTCCCACCTGCCCGGGAACCATGCCACCCAGGGACGGGTCCGCCGTCGTCTCCTAATCATGTCGGTGGGTCGGGCGCCGCCGATGGTGGCCGGAGCTCACCCTGTGCAAAACCGAACCGAAACCAAAAACCGAACCGAACCAAAATTCCAGTTTTTTCAGGTTTTGGTTATGGTTTCAGTTTGCAAAATAAGAAACCATATTGCGTTTGGTTTTTTCGGTTTAAAACCGAAAAAAATCGGTTAAACAGAACAAAACCGAAAGGTCCAATAGATTTCACAGTCAATCATAGGCAGCTCACAGCACAGGCCCATCGGCCATCGCTCGCGGCCCAGCGCGGCAGCGCCCCAGGCGGCCAGGCCCCAGCCTAACCTCACGCACGCTTGCTTCAACCCTATCATTAGCAATTCCCCACACGCACACGCAGAGCAGCAGAGAGCGGGATGGCGGAGGCGCCCTAGCTAGGTCACACTCCAGCCGTCCGGCACATCCATCCGCTCCCCTCCGTCCTCCGTCCTCCGTCGCGCACACCGTCATCGCCATCCTCCGCCCTCCGTCGTCCGTCATGCGCATCAGCCTCGCCGTCCTCCGCCCTCCGTTGTACATCGCATGCACCGGCGTCGCCGACTTCTGCCCTCCGTCCTCCACGTCGCTGACCTCCGCCCTCCGTCGCGCGCACCGGCACACACCTCCACGGAGCAGGACACGAGCCGCCGGATGGTAAGGAACTTTCTTTTTTCATCTTGATTCGCTCTGGACTCTGGTAGAAGAGTTGTTCAGTAGCGAACACACACATAGATGTGTGGTGTTAGTTCCTATTTAGTTACTGAACATGGATGGATGCATGGTTTCACTAGTTTGTTACTGGGTGTTTCCTATAATCCTGTTTAGTTTTCCAGCAACTTTTTTAGTATTGGTTCTGCTGATGGTCACTGATACTGAATGAAAACTACCTGACTTATTTTTCAGGTGTCCGAGAGTGTTAGAGTTAACCTTGGCGCTGGTTCTGCTGCTGATCAACCTCTCTCAATAGATCCTGATGTTACCCCTGGCAGTGTGGGGGAAGTTGGAAGAGGTCAAAGGCATGGATGCACTTCACAGTTCAGAAAGATGATCCTAATCATGCTAATTGCAACTACTGTGATGCTGTACTGGGTTGCAAATCCGCATCGGCAGGTACTACTTCTTTAGTCAACCATTTGAAGATTTGCAAAAAGAATCCTGCCCACATATGTAGCACTCAGTCCGAGCTTACCTACCAAGTTAGCGAAGATGGTAATTCGGTGGTTCCTTGGCAATACATTGAGAAAGAAGTTAGAGAAGCATTTGCTCGCATGATAGTGATAGATGAGCTTCCACTCATATTTGCAGAGAAAGAAGGTTTTAGGTTGTTTGTGGCTAAAGCTTGCCCAAGGTTCACTATACCATCTAGGACAACTATGTATAGAGATATCATTGCTCTTTATGAAGCTGAGAAAGCTATGCTTAGAAAATATTTCATTGGATCACGTCAAACTATTTGCCTCACCACTTATACATGGACATCGAAAAGACAACAAAGCTACATGGTCCTTACTGCACATTTCATTGATTCTGGGTGGAATCTTAGAAAAAAATTTATTAACTTTGTCTTGGTAGATGGACACAAAGGGGATGACATTGGGAAATCATTATAAAAAATACTTATTGAGTGGGGCATTGAGCGAGTGTGCACTATTACTATTGATAATGCAAGTTCTAATGACACTTGCTTAGCATACATGAAGAGGTCTTTGACTAATAGGGGCTGTACACATGCAAAAAGTCAGTATCTTCACATGAGGTGTGTGGTACATATTGTTAATCTAGTGGTCCAAGATGGGCTAAAGATAATGTGCCATCCAATAAACAGAATTCGAAGTGCTATCAAGTTTGTGAGAGCCTCCCCAACTAGATTGGATTTATTTAAAAAGTGTGTGCAGCTTAGCAAGGCAGCGAGTAAAGGTTTGATTAATATTGATGTGGCTACTAGATGGAACTCCACATTTATAATGCTAGAAACTGCTGAGAAATTTGAGAGGGCATTTGAGCAATATGCACTTCAGGATCCCAACTACAAGATTGAGTTAGAAAAAACTAGTCCAGAACCTAAGCCTGATACTCCTGATCGGCGGGGTCCTCCAACTCAAAGTGATTGGGTGTATGTTTGTGAGTTCAAACAATTCCTCCAACACTTCTATCTCCTCACTAATAAGGTTTCTGGCACTAAGTACGTTACAGCCAACACCTTCTTGGAAGATATTGCTGATGTACATTTTATGTTGGGTGAACGGAGTGATCATGTGATTTGTGGTGATGATGAAATATTTAAATGCATGGCTACCCAGATGAAAACCAAGTATGAGAAGTACTGGGGTGATCCTGAAAAGATGAACAAGTATGTATTCATTGCTGCCATCCTTCTAACTTGTCTTGTCTTGTCTTAATTCTTTATGCAAGGACCAAGGAATCTCATTTCTTTAAAGAGATGATTAAAGACACCTATGTCAGTATAATAGGTAATAGAATCTTGACATCTTCCCACAATGAATTTGTCTCTCTTTTTGGAGAATATAGAGAATTATATGAAACCAATACTCCTAGCCGTCCTAGGGAATTAGCATCACAAGCTCGTCCTAGTGCAAATGCTTCTGAAAATTCTATAATAAGGTCACGATACAACCAGAAAAGAATGAGAGTTTGCGGAGAGGGCAGCACTAGCACAAATATCAGAACTGAATTAGACAAGTACCTAGCTGAGGACACAGAAGAGTTAACTGCTGAATTTGACCTTCTAGAATGGTGGAAGTGCAATGCTCCTCGCTTTCCCGTCCTTTCAAAAATGGCTCGTGATATACTAGCAATCCCCATCTCTACGGTTGCTTCTGAATCAGCTTTCAGCACTAGTGGTCGTATTCTCGATGACTTGAGCTCTTTAACACCAGCGACACTACGATCGTTGATATGCACACAAGATTGGTTGCGTTCTAAGTGTATCAATGTTGAAGCTGATCTTCTTTGAGTTGACGGTGGAGGAAGGTATTTAAATGAATGTGTATTTGATTACTTCAATGATCATGCAACATTAATGCTATTTAATTGATCATGCAATATTTCTGTTGTTTTTGTAGAAGTGGGTGCCATTCATTTAAATGATAATGTGACAATATCGATTGATTGATCTTCATGCATGGAGCTGGAGTGGAAAATTGCTGCCTGAAGCCCGGAAGTGATGAAACAAATGCCATTTTATCTCGATCTGCACCTTTTGTTTCTTTGTCGTGTGTTGCAATGTACTGTACCGAAGTTTGTTATCTCGAGCTGGAGCTGAACTTTGGTTGTTCCAGAATTTGCACTTTGTACTGAAGTTTTTTTATCTTGATGTACTGGGCATGTACTGGGGCCTTTCAAAAATGGCTCGTGATATACTATTACTAGCAATCCCCATCTCTATGTTCCAGAACTTTGCTTGTACTGGGCATGTTTAGTTCTGCTTGTGCTTGTACTGAAAAAGTTTTTGTTCCAGAATTTCTTCGTGTGGTTTCACTGGACATGTACTAAATTAGTGCTTGTAGTTGTAATCGTAGTCTTCTACTAGATTGTTGTGCTCGAACATAAATTCTTACATGTTTCAGAATTTCTTCAAGTAGGTAACCAGGTTGTAGTTGTATTGGACAAGTACTAAATTTGTTTTTCCATGTGGCCAAACCATGTGTTGATTAAAAATTTGCGTCAACTTTGGTTATTTTGGTTATTACCGAAACCAAACCGAAAGCAAATGGTTATTACCGAAACCGAACCGTATCTATGTATAAAACCGTATAAACCGAAGTATAAAAACCGTATACACCGAAAACCGTATAAACCCAACCGAATCAAACCGAAAAAACCGAATGCACAGGCTAAGCCGGAGCTGCCACCGATCGCTGTTGAGGCCGGTGCTGCCCTGACCCATGCGGGATGGATCGATGGAGCTTGAAGACGACGACCCAGCCCAGCGGGACCCACATCCTGCAGACCCCACCAGTAAGCCGCACACCCTTTGACTTGGCGAAGCTGACGTGGTTAAGTGAAAGCGTATTCGCAAGAATATGTTTTCCGAAAGCGTATTTCCTCGAGTGTGTGTTCTGTTTTTCTAGCCGAGGGCCTGTTTGTGATGATTTCTTTACAGATAGGTCCCTGGCAGAAAAACGTTCATATCTTTTTACCCGTAGCTCCAAATCTGGTGATTCCAAAGCCCATGTCTTCATTTTGTCGAGCCAGTTCTGTTGGTCACACTTTCACCATGTGTTAACATTCTAGAAATGACCATTTTGCCCCTGACCTTATTCAGCCCCCTACGAGAGAGAAAGATTTCCGGTGATTCTTTCCGTGAGCTTCTTGCACTTTCTCCCAGTGATTTCTACCACACCAGGCAAGCCACACCCTCCATTTGCATCACTGTAACGCAGTGACATGGTTTAATCTATTTGAACTTGTTTAAAATATTGCTTTAGCTACATGACTTTCTGCATGGCATTTTCTCGGAGTATTATTTTGATATTGCTGTTGCCATGCTATTGTTTGGATTACAAGGAGTTATGTTTGTAGTTGATGAGTATCATGTTGCCATTGGAGTATTAGTGGTTGATATTATGATTGTTTTCATGATGATATCTTTTAATATATTTTGGAGTATTACTTTCGATGTCATGCTGCCTTTGGATTATTAGTGGTTAGTATGACTATTTTCATGATGCTAGTTGATGTTCTGTTACTGTTGCTTGGAGTATTATTTTCGGAGATGATGTTTACATGTGGATCTTAGCTGGATAGATTTATTCTTGTTATTGGAGTAGTAGGATTATTGTTTTCAGATTCATCATGATAGTAGTGTTGTGCTACCCTTGGAGTATTTTGAGATGATGATATTATGCGTGGATTATTTGTTGGATATTGCTATGACTTGGATATAGTTTGATAGTTGACATCGGAGTATCAGTTATCATAGTTATATTTTTGGGGTTAAATTCCGTCATTAAGTTGGTCAGGTGCCACCGAACCGGGCTTTTTCCAGTGCAACCATATTTGCCTTTTATGGGAAGGCCCTAACGCAGTCTATTGTCGTGCCTTTCGCCGGTGCCTCCAACGAGGGAAGGATATGGGCGTGCGGTACCCTAGCCCGGTAAGCAGACATAACCTTGTGTGCCCGTAGTTGGTATTGAGATCTCTTGTCCCCATTTGGGACCGTTTGGTTTTGCCACGATGTGGCCGTTTTGCCACGACGGTGGCCGTTGGTGTCTGGGGTAGACATGGGGCCACCCATGACTTAGCCCAGTGGGGAGTTAGTCAGAGTGGCCGGGAGAGTTTCATGGCAGTAGATCAGTTTTGTCAAAACGCCGTTGGTCCACTCGAATGGGAGTGCGAGGCCATGTGAAAGTGCAACTATCTCTAGGTGGTTTTGGTAATTAATAACAACATATAGATCATTGAGCTAATGCTATTCCAAGACTATTATTTCAGGAAGGCTCAATGAATGGCATGGCATGGATGATGAAAGTGGATCCCTCAAAATACTAAGGACAAAGGATTGGCTCAAGCTCAAAAGCTCAAGACTCTTCATTTTACATTTTAGTGATCCAAGATCACATTGAGTCTATAGGAAAAGCCAATACTATCAAGGAGGGATGAGGTGTTGCTTAATGAGCCTCTTGCTTCAATGTGCTTAGTGATATGCTCCAAAACCCTCAACTACTTTCCCACATCCACAAATGACCTAAACCCAAAGCCAAAATCGGTCACACTGAAACTTCCTATCCGGCGCCACCGATTCCAAAAGTCATAGCCACTGCCACAAACCCTAAGCAAATCGGTCTTACCGATAGGTATCTCGGTCTCACCGAGATGGGGTTGCAATCTCTTTGTTTCCCTTCGTAACGTTTCGGTCTAACCGAAGTGAGCGATCGGTCCCACCGAGATTGCAATGTAAACTCTTTGTTTCCCTTTTGTAACAATTCGGTCTCACCGAAAAGAGCAAATCGGTCCCACCAAGTTTACCTGACCAACTCTCTGGAAAGCTTATTACCAAATCGGTCTCACCAAGTTTGTGTAACCGGTCTTACCGAGATTACGTTAAGCCCTAACCCTAACCGAATCGGTCTCACCGAGATGCATGTCGGTCCCACCGAAAATCACTAACGGTCACTAGGTTTACTAAATCGGTCTGACCGAGTTTAACAATTCGGTCCCACCGAGTTTGGTAAATTGTATGTAACGGTTAGATTTTGTGTGGAGGCTATATATACCCCTCCACCTCCTCTTCATTCGTGGAGAGAGCCATCAGAACGAACCTACACTTCCAACTTACCATTTCTGAGAGAGAGCCACCTACTCATGTGTTGAGGCCAAGATATTCCATTCCTACCATATGAATCTTGATCTCTAGCCTTCCCCAAGTTGCTTTCCACTCAAATCTTCTTTCCACCAGATCCAAACCCATTGAGAGAGAGTTGAGTGTTGGGGAGACTATCATTTGAAGCACAAGAGCAAGGAGTTCATCATCAACGCACCATTTGTTACTTCTTGGAGAGTGGTGTCTCCTAGATTGGCTAGGTGTCACTTGGGAGCCTCCGACAAGATTGTGGAGTTGAACCAAGGAGTTTGTAAGGGCAAGGAGATCGCCTACTTCGTGAAGATCTAACGCTAGTGAGGCATGTCCTTCATGGGCGACGGCCATGGTGGGATAGACTAGGTTGCTTCTTCGTGGACCCTTCATGGGTGGAGCCCTCTGTGGACTCGCACAACCGTTACCCTTCGTGGGTTGAAGTCTCCATCAACGTGGATGTACGATAGCACCACCTATCGGAACCACGCCAAAAACATCCATGTCTCCAATTGCGTTTGAATCCTCCAAACCCTTCCCTTTACTTTCTTGCAAGTTGCATGCTTTAATTTCCGCTGACTATATACTCTTTGCATGCTTGCTTGAATTGTGTGATGATTGCTTGACTTGTCCTAAAGTAGTTAAAATCTGCCAAACTCTAAAATTGGGAAAAGGTTAAGTTTTTATTGGTCAAGTAGTCTAATCACCCCCCTCTAGACATACTTCAAGGTCCTACAAGTGGTATCAGAGCTTTGGTCTCCATTTGCTTTGATTTCCATAGCTTTTTGTGGTCATAGCCTTGGTTTCACAACCTAGGAGAGTATGGCGTCTAGCAAGGGAAATTATCACTGTAGAGGTCCTTACTTTGATGGTACTAATTTTGCTAGTTGGAAGCATAAGATGAAAATGCATATCCTTGGACATAACCCTGCCGTTTGCGCAATTATTTGTATTGGCTTGCAAGGTGAATTTTTTGATGGGTGAGAACCGAACTGTGAAGCTAATGCGGAAGAATTGAAGATGGTGCAATACAACGCTCAAGCTTGTGATATCATCTTCAACGGATTGTGCCCCGAAGAATTCAACAAAATCAGCCGTCTTGAGAATGCAAAGGAAATTTGGGATACTTTGATTGATATGCATGAAGGTACCGAGTCCATCAAGGAATCCAAGTTGGATGTGCTCCAAAGTCAGCTTGACAAGTTCAAAATGAAGGATGGTGAAGGTGTCGCGGAAATGTACTCTAGGCTTGCTCTTATCACAAATGAGATTGCCGGCTTAGGGAGTGAAGAGATGACCGACAAATTCATCATCAAGATGATCTTAAGAGCATTGGATGGAAAGTATGATATCGTGTGCACATTGATTCAAATGATGCCAAACTACAAAATCTCAAGCCAACGGAAGTCATTGGAAGGATTGTTGCTCATGAGATGTCACTCAAGGATAAGGAGGAACTTCACAACAAGTCAAGTGGTGCCTACAAAGCCTCAAGTGAAGCCCCCACATCATCAAGTGAGAAACCAACCTTCAATGAAGAATTGAGCTTAATGGTGAAGAACTTCAACAAATTCTACAAGAGTAGAAGCAAAGAAAGAAGCTCCAAATCAAGGTCTTACAATGACAAGAGATCTTCTAGCCGTGAGCGCAATTGCTACAATTGTGGGAGACCCGGACACTACTCCAATGAGTGTAAGGCACCCTACAAAAGAAGATAAGATTCTCCAAGAAGAAGGAGCAAAAGAGAAGAATCACCACCAAGAGAGAGGAGGAGTAGAGATGATCGTTATGAACGAAGACCCTCACGGAGAAGCAAGGATTCAGAAAGGAAGGACAAGTCATCAAGGAGCTACACAAAGCGAAGACATCAAGCTCATGTTGGTGAATGGGTATCCGGCTCCGACTCCGACAATCACTCCGAGAGAAGCTATCACTCCGACTCCGAATATACTCAAGATGAAGGTGTTGCCGGTCTAGCACTTGTATCAACCAACTCCTACGACATATTTGATTCACCAAATGAAGGTGTTGGAAGATGCTTCATGTCCAAATGTCCAAAGGTAACACATCCCGAGTATGTTGATTTCAATAGTGATGAAGATGACTTTCTTGTGGATGATGATTTACTTGTTGACAACTCTAGTGATGAATACTATGATGAAACGTCAATTAATCATGCTAATCATGCTAAAACGAATGACAATGATAAGGAGAAGATTGAGCTTCTAACTAAAGAATTAAACTCTCTTAAGTTAGCTCATGAAACTATCTATGAAGATCATCGAGAACTTTTAAGGTCTCATGAGAAGTTACGCTTTGAAAAGCTCAATCTTGAGCAAGAGCATGAGTTCTTAAAAGAAATCAATGATGATCTTCACAAGAAAAGTTCTTCTTACATTGCCAAGCGTTTACTCTTATCTACTTATATGCCTCAAGTCAAGTCTAGTAACAAGTACAAGAAAGATACTTCCTCTAGTAGTAACACTAATAATGTCAAATCCAATATTGTTGCTTCTAGTAGATCTCTTGATTTCACTAATGATTCTCTTAGCCAAGTTACACTTGAGCAAGAAAATAGCTTATTGAAGGGAATTATAGAGAAAGGTGTTTACAAGAGCCTTGCCGGGAGTAAGTAATTGAGGAAATTATGCATAAGCAAGGAAGGCACCGGAAGAATCAAGGTGTTGGTTTTGAGCGAAAGTTCAATGCCAATGGAGTTGAGTGGGAAGAAGATCAATACCCCAAGACGAAGTTTGTTCCTTAACAAGAGAAGTATGATCCTACTTCCTTCAAGGGAACACAAGCTCAAGATGATCTTCCACCACAAGACCACAAGAACAAAGGCAAGGACAAGCTTCAAGAAGAGATTGATGCATTTCAAGAAGCACCCAAAGCCTCGTTCAAGTGGGTCCCCAAGACTATGTCAAGTTCTACTTCATCAAGTACAACTACAACTCCAAGGATTCCCATCAAGATGATGTGGATCCCGAAGAAGAAGAACTAGAGAGTTCTTGAGGGTGACTCCACCAACATTTTTCACTCATATCATTTTGGCAAGAACAAGTGCAATCAACTTCCATATCTTGCACTAGTTCAAGGAGTCACAAACCCTCATGTTGGTAAGACAAGGGACAAGGTAACCTAATGAACTCATGGACATCATCTTGTGTGTGCATCACTCTATGTCTATGGATATTCTCGTTTGTTCCTTGTGGGACTAACCCATGTAGGTAAGTTGAAAGTGCAAATCACTCCAAAGGATTGCTCCAAATGATCTACATCAACATTGAGCATCTACATCTTCAACACCTACATGAAGTCATCATCGACAAAACCCAAGGTTAGTTCATCCCTCTAAGGGGGGATCTCACATCTAGGGGGAGCTTAACTCTAAGAATTGAGTCAAAGCAACTCTAATGGTGTGAACACATTAATGCATTATGTAAAACTGGTAGCCCCACTTGAGCTTAGACGATGAGTATGACCTATGATCAAATGTTCTCATTTGACTCCTAAGTCAATATACTCATATATAGATGACCTAGTCATCGCCAATTGTTTGATAGATGCTAAAATTGGTTGTGCATGCTTTGCCACATATTTCATTTGCTATCTTATTGTGTGAGCATGTTGGTGCATATTTTACTCATTCAAGGACATCCACTTGTTGCTTTGATTGTTTGGATTATTTTCTTTTTGCCAAGTGGATGGACAAGAATGCCTAAGAACCCTCTTTAGCTATCTATGCTTTTCTCATCTCAAACTCTATTCATGCTACATCACAAAATTTGATCAAGTCAGATTCGAACCACTCTGTGTGAGGAGCACTCGGAGTCCCCGATTTGTCATAGACTTAAACTTCCAAAACCTCTTTGTGATTCTCGGTCTGACCAATTCTTCCATTTCGGTCCTACCGAGATCACCAAGTTGATCCGAGTTTTCAATCTCGGTGCAACCAATTTGAACTTTCGGTCTCACCGATTTGCTATAACTGAACACAGTTATGCATCTCGGTGCCACCAAGTTGTTCCACTCGGTCACACCGACAGGGTCGGGCTATATATAGCCACGGGCAAAAGTTTGGAAATTTCTCCGAAACCCTTCGCCCGCGCAATAGCTCGCTCTGCCATCATGGTCTCCGGATCGTCTCCTCGCCGCCAGCAGCCTTCTGTCACTGGTCTTCGCCGCCGTCAACGAAAATTGTCCCAGCCATTCCACCGTAGCAAGTCCACCGCCAAGTTAGGGTATGGACTTGATCTTTGTGCTATCCACGTCTGATTCCTAGCACATTGTTTACATATTGATTCTTGCCACGATTGAGATTCCTCTATCCAACCAAAATAGTCCGTAGATTAGATGTGATTCAAATTTTTAGGGTTAGGTTTCCGCCGAAACCATCTCGGATCCACTGAGTTGAAAAACTCGGTCTCACCGATTTGGCTTATGCCATTGCACTAGTGACTCTCAGTCTGACCGAGAATTACTAATCGGTGCGACTGATTTGAGGATTCTGTGAAACCCTAGCAGTCTTGGTGCCACCGAACTGAAACTCGGTCCAACCGAGATCATCAGTTTAGGTTCCAAAACTGCTTCGGTATCACCGAGTTTGAAAATCAGTTGATCCGAAATGCTTTCTGTGGAAAACTAAAACTAGACTTTTGAATCATTCTTTTGCAAAAATCTCTGCATTTTGTCATGCTCATCTATTCTATCTCATCTATAACTCTTCACAGGGTTAGCGATCGACTTTTGCGGTATGTCCGATCGAGTGACAGCGAGAATAGGTCGAAGAGCACATGGACTTGAGTGAGGGCACTAGTCCCTCAACTTGAGATGATGGGGCGAAGCACTCCTAGCAATTTGCCTAAGGCTGCAACTAGGCAAAGGAAGAAGAGAACCTCAGACTCAGAAGATGAGGATTACAAAGCTGAGGAGGATGAGGCCACTTCCAAGAAAGTGGTGCTCAAGAAAGAGTATGGCTCTGCACAAAGCACAAAGCCAGGCCTGAAGAAGAAAGTTCCTGCCAAGAGAACTCCAATGCCAAAGGCCAGGAAGTCCACTCAAGTGCTAGCTCAGACACAAACCAAAGTGGCACCTGCAAGGAAAGAGGCACCATCAAAACCTCAGAAAGTCCCCACTGGTGCAACCATGAAGTTCACAATTG
Organism: Aegilops speltoides; assembly: GCA_021437245.1. Classification (NCBI taxonomy): domain Eukaryota; kingdom Viridiplantae; phylum Streptophyta; class Magnoliopsida; order Poales; family Poaceae; genus Aegilops; species Aegilops speltoides. The sequence continues at coordinate 52,840,375 of CM038142.1, forward strand.
AATCAGAGGATGATGGTGATCAGGACAAGAACAAGAAGAGAGCTAGAATCACAACTGCCAAAGTCCTTGGAAAGCCCTCAATGAGAAGGGATTCTGATGAGGAGGAAGAGGATGCTGCACCAGCTCCTAAGGCAGCTAAGCTTATGGGAGATGCAATCAGGTCAGGGGCTGCAACATCCAAGCCCAAAGATGCACCCAAAGATGCCTCCAAGGCCAAGCAAGCTCCAAAGAGGAATACTAGGAGTATTCCAGCTGCTGAGAAGAACAAGGCCCCAGTGCCCAATATTGCAGAAGATGAAGATGAAGAAGGTCGGGTCCTTAGAAAGCTCAAGCCCAAGATACCAGACCACAATGATGCCCATCCTATGGCTGAGGACATGAGAATCAGGAAGGATTCAGGCTGAGGCTATGGAGGATGGAAGATCCATATGCTTCAAGAAGAAGAATTGTTGTTGACTACAGGTTCCACACAAAGGAACAACGGGACTTTTATGAGACCATTCATTGGACAAGAAGCCCATTATGCGTGATATGAGGTGGGTTGTTGGAAATTCATCGGGAGAACGAGCAGCACTACCACAGGTGGAGGAGAGCTTTATTGCTTGTGGAGTAGCAGATTTTGTTGATGAAGTTCACCAACTGGAATGATGAGCTTATCATGAAGTTCTACTCCACACATTTTTACCCAGATGGTAGAATTGTGTGGATGTCGAGAAGGTACTAGGTACCAATCCTTTGTTGAAGAATGGGCAAGTTTGATCAATGCCCCAAGGAAGAAGAAGATGACTTGGACATATATGCAAAGAAGAAGTTAGGTCACAACTCAATGGCTCACATGTACAAGGAAATTCTGACAAGGTGTAGAGACTCACAAGTTTGGATCGGTTAAACTTTCATTGTCGGGATTGGCAACCATCAAGCTGGATTCGAGGCATACTTTGTTGCCCAAGTCGGTGACCATAACATGATCAGAGGACATGCCATCAACATGCTGCATGTGTTTGATGTGCCCTAGAAGTTCAAAGTCATGAGCCTGATCATTGAGACAATCAAGAGGACTGCAGCAGATCAGAAGAGGAGCTGTGGATATGCACCTCAGATTCAAGAATTGATCAACTCCAAGATGGGCATAGGGAAATATCAGTTGGATAAGGAACACTTTCCAATTTATCCAGACTTTGAGGACAATGAAGTTGTCATGAATGAAGATGATCCACAATCTGTCCAAGCTCAGGAGAAGAAAGAGAAGGCAAAGAAGGAGAAGGCTGCCAAGATGCCAACTCAAGAGGAGGCATCTGAGTATTTCTTGAAGACCAAACAAGAGCAGCTTGGTTACTGGATAGCATCAACTCTGAGGACTGAGAAGGGGTTGGCCACCCTAACTCAAAACCAGGAGAGCTTGGAGAGAATCATGGAACAAAAGTTCTATGATCTAGATGTCAAAATGGCGAGATTGATCAATTGTAGAGCATTGCAGGATGACATGCAGAGAGGAAGGGCAAGACAACCACCAATGTGTTTGCAGAGTGCCCAGAGCCAGAGGTCGATTGCGATGCTAGTGCAGACACTAGAGCTACAACTTCAGCACCACTCTCGCCCCAACAGTTCGGTGCAACCAGCTCCGGCACCAACTCCTCCGGCACCCTCTACTTCAATTGAAGCCTTCATCCAAGGAGCCATCTCTACACCACCACCGTAAGATCAAGCACGAGAGCGATCTAGCACTATGCATTTTCTATGAACTTTTTGGTAACTTGTTGCCAAAGGGGGAGAAAAATGTATAGATCATAGGCTTTGAGAGAGAGTGTTGCTTTTATTCTCTCTTGCTTTATTTGGTGATTTTTCAAACTTTGTTTGCTTTTGGTTGAGATACTATGCCGTGAGACATTGATGATCATGTGTTTGATCATAAGCTACACTTATGCATGCTTAATATTATCCTATCTATCCTATGTGATCATTCACCATGCTTGGTGATGAGTGCATGTATCCATTGTTTATTATTTTGAGCGCTCCACCAAGATGTATGTGACATGGAAGAGTAACCCATTAGCCTAATTCATTGTGCATTTGCAGTCCAAAGCAAATCTTAAACTATGCACAAATTTAGGGGGAGCTCTTGCTTATCACATACTTCTCAACGCGACGATGTTATTCAATCTTATTATCATTTGTCGAAGCTTTGATCTATACGTTGTCATCAATTACCAAAAAGGGGGAGATTAAAAGTGCAACTATCCCTAGGTGGTTTTGGTAATTAATAACAACATATAGCTCATTGAGCTAATGCTATTCCAAGACTATTATTTCAGGAAAGCTCAATGAATGGCATGGCATGGATGATGAAAGTGGATCCCTCAAAATACTAAGGACAAAGGATTGGCTCAAGCTCAAAAGCTCAAGACTCTTCATTTTACATTTTAGTGATCCAAGATCCCATTGAGTCTATAGGAAAAGCCAATACTATCAAGGAGGGATGAGGTGTTGCTTAATGAGCCTCTTGCTTCAATGTGCTTAGTAATATGATCCAAAACCCTCAACTACTTTCCCACATCCACAAATGACCTAAACCCAAAGCCAAACTCGGTCACACCGAAACTTCCTATCCGGCGCCACCGATTCCAAAAGTCATAGCCACTGCCACAAACCCTAAGCAAATCGGTCTTACCGATAGGGATCTCGATCTCACCGATATGGGGTTGCAATCTCTCTGTTTCCCTTCGTAACGTTTCGGTCTAACCGAAGTGAGCGATCGGTCCCACCGAGATTGCAATGTAAACTCTCTGTTTCCCTTTTGTAACATTTCGGTCTCACCGAAAGAGCAAATTGGTCCCACCGAGTTTACCTGACCAACTCTCTGGAAAGCTTATTACCAAATCGGTCTCACCGAGTTTGTGTAATCGATCTTACCGAGATTACGTTAAGCCCTAACCCTAACCGAATCGGTCTCACGGACATGCATGTCGGTCCCACCGAAAATCACTAACGGTCACTAGGTTTACTAAATCGGTCCGACCGAGTTTAACAATTCGGTCCCACCGAGTTTGGTAAATTGTGTGTAACGGTTAGATTTTGTGTGGAGGCTATATATACCCCTCCACCTCTTCTTCATTCGTGGAGAGAGCCATCAGAACGAACCTACACTTCCAACTTACCATTTCTGAGAGAGAGCCACCTACTCATGTGTTGAGGCCAAGATATTCCATTCCTACCATATGAATCTTGATCTCTAGCCTTCCCCAAGTTCCTTTCCACTCAAATCTTCTTTCCACCAGATCCAAACCCATTGAGAGAGAGTTGAGTGTTGGGGAGACTATCATTTGAAGCACAAGAGCAAGGAGTTCATCATCAACGCACCATTTGTTACTTCTTGGAGAGTGGTGGCTCCTAGATTGGCTAGGTGTCACTTAGGAGCCTCCGACAAGATTGTGGAGTTGAACCAAGGAGTTTGTAAGGGCAAGGAGATCGCCTACTTCGTGAAGATCTACCGCTAGTGAGGCAAGTCCTTCGTGGGCGACGGCCATGGTGGGATAGACAAGGTTGCTTCTTCATGGACCCTTCGTGGGTGGAGCCCTCCGTGGACTCGCGCAGCCGTTACCCTTCATGGTTGAAGTCTCCATCAACATGGATGTACGATAGCACCACCTATCAGAACCACGCCAAAAACATCCGTGTCTCCAATTGCGTTTGAATCCTCCAAACCCTTCCCTTTACTTTCTTGCAAGTTGCATGCTTTAATTTCCGCTTCCTATATACTCTTTGCATGCTTGCTTGAATAGTGTGATGATTGCTTGACTTGTCCTAAAGTAGTTAAAATCTGCCAAACTCTAAAATTGGGAAAAGGTTAAGTTTTTATTGGTCAAGTAGTCTAATCACCCCCCTCTAGACATACTTCCAGGTCCTACACCATGGGTTCTGTGGTGTGGCTAAAGTGCGCTACCTCTGCAGAGTGTGGGTGTTTAATCTATCGATAGCCGCATCCTCGGTCATGGGCATAAGTTCGTACTAGGTCACACCGTTCGATCAACACTCACATGACGGAAGGACTTATAGGTGATGTATATGTTGATATTGTGAGCTGTAACAGTTCGGCAGGATGATGATGATGATGTTGTTGGGATGATCTTGAGAAGGATCATTCAGTTTGTGATTTGGTCACGAGGTGATCATGTGGTTGTTTCATTTGTGATCCATGAATGATCACCGTTCGGTTATGGGGTAACCCGTTGAACCCGGTGTGGTTCCGTTTGTGATCTGTGAATGATCACCCTTCGGTTACGAGGTAACCCATTGAACCCGGTGTGGTTCCGTTTGTGATCCCTGAGTGGTCACTGTTTTGTTTTGATCACAAGGTGATCGAGATGGTATATTTCTTGGCCGGTTAGTCAAGTGTGAGATGGTTCATGTGGTACTTGAGATCTAAGATAATGGCTTATCAGTATTATAGTAGTTCATATCGTGATTATTAGTTGCTTCATCATGGTAGCTGTTAATTTAATTAACCTGCTTAATGCTATGTTGTTGTCTTGCCTTGATGTTTTTGGTTGTTGTGAGCTTGCAAGTACATTGAATGTACTGACATGGCATGTCATGCCAGATTGCAGGTGATGCCGTGATTGCTTGATTGCTTGTTGTGGTTTCCATTCGTGCGAGCTAGATCGTGTCCCAGCCAGAGTCCCTGCGGAGTGGAGTTCACCGCCTTCATCGTTGTTCCGCTGCTAGAAGATTTCTGCTGCTACGAGTTGTTCTGCTGCTAGCATAGAGCAAGTGTAGTATCGCAGGCGTAGTGTCGCCGTGCTGATGTGAACCTTTGTAACATCAGACCCTTGTATTATTATTCTTGTAATAAGAATTGATTTGTTCTATGTCAAGCAGTGCCGTATTCCAGAAGACTTCTCCTCGATCTCTGGGCTGGAATACGGGGCGTTCCGGTTTCTCTGAGCTGGGGTGCCACACTAGTTGTAGGAAATGCAAGATTTTAGCTCTCATGCCTTGGAAGAGAGTATAGTAGCCTCAGTAACTTGTGTTATGGATACTGCAAGTATTCCCTTTGTTCACAAATATAAGATGTTCTAACTTTTTTGTGTATCTCATGTAAACATGTTTTAGTATCTTTATTCACTCATTTTGTGCATATATGTAGTCTTATATGGAGTAAAATGTTGACAATCATCTTATATTTCTGAACGGAGGTAGTAATAAAATATTTGGTTTATGTTTAAATTAGAACTAGGTTCGCCGTGGATATGAAGTTCTCAAAGTCATGCCATGTGAACTAGAAGACCTGAGGATGTGTTCTACTACTACAGTATCCAGATGTTGTGTCCTTGTAGCCACATGTTGTGAACAAGTGTTTACCTGTAGCATTGTTGTCAGGCGTGTTCTAGAGGGTGTACTTCACCACAACAATTTCGTAGTTGTGCCTTCGATTACGAAGGGTGTAGTTCTTGTAAAGCTTCCCGATAAATCTTATGTGGACTGTCTTCATCGTCATGTTTATGAGTGGAAAGGCCACTCTGTTAGGTTCTCCAAGGTTGACTAGATGGCGAAGGTGCCGGTAGACATCTCTCACGAAGTCCATGGCCTAGCTAGTTATGTGGGGCACATCCCGTAGGTTGGTGGCAATAAATAGTCTCCAGAGTTTAATTAGTGCAACTTTGCTTGTCTGCGGTAAGTAATATTGTTCAGTACTTGATTTGTGTGTGAACCCTGTATGGTTTAGTACTGCCACTTTTGTTGTGTGGTGAGTCCTGAGAACAGTCTATGTTAATGTTTGTCCACTCAATTCAGTCTGTATATTTTGAAATATCCAGATCATATTTTTTTGTGAGAATGGTTTATCAATTACGGTTACACTCCAATATATGTATGCATTGCAGGGTTTATCGCACCCACAAGGATTTCCAGTCCCACGGATGTTCACTCAATATGAGTTGTCATGACCTTTGGATTGTCCTGCTTGTTGGGAGTAAGTGGGGGCCCTGCATGCCACTCATAATTGGATGATCAACCTTCAATTTAGAACTTGAACAGAGTGATATCCTGGTAAGGATTCACTCGTGTCACAACAAGTAAATCTTATTGATTTACTATCATGTTTTCTTACTTTTGTTGCAATTTTACGATACAGGTTTTGCCATGTCACATTTGTTACAGAATAAACTGTTTGGTTTGCTCTATGATGGTTATTTTAGCAAGTTTCGCTTCTTATGATGTGTCAGTAATGAAGGCACTGTCCATCACTTATATTACTAGAGGCAGCTTAGTCTGATCCACCAGAGGATTGGGCACCGGGCGCGTCAGCAATTAGGCTGATCTACTGGAGGATCAGGCACTGACACGGGCACCTACTCCAACACTGGCAACACCATCTCCGGCAGCAGCAGCAGCACTACCAATCACACCGCCACCGACCAGCAATGGCTCCGGCACCTGCAGCAACACTTGAACTTGCACTTGCACCTGCTTCGGCCCGTGCAACGTCAATGGAACCAGCACTTGCACCGGCAACGGACTAGGCTGCAAATCACACTTCATATACCAAAGTCCTTAAAAACATCGACATCTTCACCTTCTTGGTAAGCATTGGCAACCCAAGTGCTTTGTTGTTTTTTCTTTCCATGTTGTTTCACATGATTCACTGTGTTGATCTAACAGTTTGTGTATGTCTTCTTGTTTGCAAACAGAGAATTCCTAGAGGAACGAGGGAGTCATTTAATAATCTAGGCGACCGTGGCCAAGTTTCTCTTACCATGCGCAACCTTGGTATGAATAAACCTGCTCAATATACCATAAGTAGAAAGGATGGTCGCATGTTGATGCTAAAGGATGGTCAAGGTTCAAAACTCTATCAAATATTGTGGTTGGGGATGATGTCAAAATTGAAGTTTGTCGGCAAGGAGAGCTGGTCCTAATCAACATTGACATTCTTCAGTAGTAGCACGCAACTGCCGAACTGATCTATCCTCCGAGATCTTTTGATGTAATATGGCATGGTGAAACAAGTGTCCTGTGTGTATAAGTGGTACTACAATATTATTTTTCACGCAGGATATCATGAAAGAATTGCAACTCTGATTGCTGGTAGGAACTGTCGTTTGATTTGATTCTAACAGCTGTTGTGCTTTATTTAATTTTCTGTATTCGCCTTGCGACAACATCTAAAACCAGCATCGTACCGATTGCATGCAATATTTACCAGATGAAATGCGCTGAGTTAGAACACATGGGCCCCCAAACATGCAGGCCCACCGGCCTATGGCCCAAAGTCCAGACCCGTCAGCCTATCTGAGTATTTTATTCTCATCTAAACCCCATATTAGGTTATATATATATCCCCCTTGATTTTTCTTATCTATAAAGTTATGATATAAAATATTTATATTTCTTTACAGAGGGAGTATCTCTCTGTCATAAAATATATTTATGTGTAACTAGTTACTCCTGCATTTCTACTTCCTTTCACTGATACGTGGAACATCTGGCAACGGGGTCCACGTGCCATGCACCAAATTAGAGTGCACAACGCATGGTAGACTCACCCCGGTCGTAGCACCGCAGTAATGCCCAATGAGCCGTCAAATCACAAAAACCCACCTTTCCATCAGTAGTAGTAAGCTGGACGGACAAAGCAGCAATATTTCACTCGGCCTGAATCCCCTTCTCCCTCGTCTTCTTGTTCAAAGAACCTCTTCTCGGTGATTGCTTAGGGTTTTCTTATGGAGAACCAGGTATGAATTCTTCATCCATCCCTGATAAATCCTAGTCCCTTGGTTGCCGGTAATCCTAGGAGGGCAACTGTCGCAGTTGATGTATTTTTGTTCCTATTGAATCTAGTGTGTTTCATTTGCAGTGCCCAAAGTGTGAGGACCCTACATGTTTTTGCGCCCTTGGCGAGACACCAGACTTGTTCCTTCTCATCCTAACACAGGATTTTAAAATGCGCACAGTATATTCCTAGAATCTTCTTTTCTATCCGGGAGGATTGGGGGTTTTTGAAGATGTTGTCGACTAATTTGGAAAATTGGATTGCTATATTTGGATAAAAGGTACTAGTACCATGGTCAACACTAGGTGGAAGAGGAAATTATTTCTAAATTTGGATAGCGAATAAATTGTGTTCTCATATTATTTTTCCTGCAGTGCATCACTTGCTCTACCCATGTACTCAAGAAGGTCAGCCTTGTCATAACTGAATACACCAGTCTAATGGTCACATTGGAGACACGCCATGGATATAAGTTCACAGTTGGGTTCATGAACCAAGAAGATCACTCCTTTTTTCTGGCCAAACTTGGATAAACTTTCTCAAGTGTTACGGACTGAAGAGGGCACATGGTCGTTGATGGGAAATAGCAGAACATGGTCTCGTCTTCCTTGTGACCTTCCACCCCGACGTCATTCCAGTAGTTCCTCCATGTTAGTTTTGTATCTGGTTCTTGCATGTTGCCTTGATTACTTCTTAATCCACCTACTATGTATAACTAATCACAATTTGACTTTAGAAGTAGCAAGAATTGTGATTCCCTTCTCTCATGAAGATGCTACTTCTAACTAATATTTCTTATAATTGGTGGGACGCATAGGTTATTACAAAGTGCATGATGCTATTCGTTTGTTATTTGATAAGAACTCAATCATTATTGATGGCACTGAAGTTGACTGGGACAACATCCACCAGTTCCTACACTTTATTGATCATCTTGAGGTCCTTGTGGGGCATTTCAATGGTGGAAGACCACATGGGATATGTGTGCCACTAGTACACACGTTGAACAGGTCCAACTGTCTCAGGAAACTAATGGTACGAGTTGTTTTCTGGTATATATGTTGTTCATAACTCTTGCTTATACACAATTTTACAGCTGTGATCTTGAAACAGACTGTCCAAATTTATTGTTCCTATACATATGCTTGACCATGGTCGGCTCAGGCTTGTGCTTTGGTCACAACATGATGTTTATGTCGACCTACTCCAATTCCCATAGAGGTTAAAAGGTACTTATTCCTGGGTCGTCTCAAATAATGAAGGCCCGTCGATCTTGGATATAAGACAGAAGGTTATGTTCATGCTTTTCCATGGCTCTAAAGCGAATATCCTGTTTATTGACCACATTGCGAGATGAAGCTGCTTTCAGAAATTTGTGGATGCGCAAGGTGGCGCCTAGGTCTTGTCCTGGGGCTTGGTGGCCTCACCTTTGGTTAACTTTAGGAAAAGTAGCACTGTTTGAGGCGTTCTTTGTACAGTTAACCTGTATAAGTACTCATATTGCTTTCAGCTATGGTTGTTAAGTGCCCCTACTAGTTTTAGTTAAGGTTGTTAAGTACTCCTGCTACTGTTACAGTCTGTCGTGTTTCTTTAGTTTCGTCTTCCTCCAGCCGCCAAAACCAAACCAGCACCGGTGGGGCCGCCTGCTCCACCTCCCAGGACTGGCTACGCCTCAGCGCATGCATCACCGCCCCACCATTTCCTAAATCATTAACACTGACGTCAGCCCCACCCTGCACCCGAACTAGCCAACCCTTGTACTCCCCTTCGCCCGTGACTTCACTGCCCCATCTTCCCCGGCTCTAGTTTGTTCCCCTCCGAGGCCTTGTTGTCGTCCTCCGCGTGCCTTGGTGCACTCACCTCGGCGCCTCCCTCTCGGGTTGTCAACATGATCAACAAATGAGAGGAATCGGGAGAGGACTGTACGTGGAGAGGACGACAGTAGGGACCCACCATGTCCATGGTGTATGCAAGCAAGTTCCTCATTTTTTTGTTATATACAAGTATAAAAGAAACTGCTTCATCCAAGTGGTTTGCTGACATATGGGACACACGACATTGTCAGCGAATAGTCAATAGACAAGAGAACTGCACAAGAGCGGCTGACACCTGGGACGTAGCTTCTCAAGCAGTATTTTTTTGTTATTGTTGAGACGGAGCAAGGTTTCAATAGGGTTGTGGCCTGTCTACCCCAGTCTTCAATTTTACGTTCACCACATGACCAGCCCAGCTATTTTTCTTTGTGAAGATGGCTAGCCCAGTTTATTTTTTTGAAGAATACCCAATCCAGGCATACCCAACCCAGGCCTACTTATTTTTCTCTGCCATGCTGAGCTGCAACTCTTTCAAGACGACTGCTCTCTTAAAAGTAATATGAAATGGGATGTAAATATAAAAACACACGACAAATTGGCAATTACTTTCAAGTTTCTATTTTTTCACATTTTCATATTCCAATTTCATTGGGTTTTAACCTAATTTAAATATATTTTGAAAGTACTTTGAATCTGGCTCGACATTTTGGTATTAAAAATAGTTTCGACCTCACCGAAATATGCAAAATTTCGTTTAAATTTTTAACCCTAGCCCTGGCCAATAAAAAAGAAAATGGAATGCAATAAATTGCATAAGAAGTTGCAAATTATTAAAAAATAGTAAATGGGCTGACTTGTAGGCCTATTAAGTTCAGCGTATGCAAGAATTTTTTACTTATTATGTATTAGTCAACAAACGATTCTAGCAGAAGTGACCATTGGATGTCAATCCAACGGCCTTCGTGTTGTTTCAATCTGTGGTCTTATTGCTCCAGCCACCAAATGCAGCACCGACGGGACCGCTTGCTCCCGTCTCCCGTGGTCGGCTATGCTGCTGTGTAGGCCTTACTACTCCCTCCTACTCCCACCGCTGGCCAGGCCATCCCTCTACTCACCCACATCCCTCTAGCTTCGCCGCCTCCGGGTCATTCCCTTCCTGGGTCTCGCCGCCGTCCATCGCGTTGGTGTTCTCGGCACAGCATGGTCAACGTTGTCAACAAATGACAACATCGAAAGAGGATGTACGGGGAGAGGCTGACAGTAGGGGCCCACATGGTCCATGGCCGCACGCAAGAAAATACCTCCTTATTACGCCAAAAAAATGAATCCTCCCCACGACAGCTGGGACCCATCAGCTATATCTTCACATAGAAGGAAGTGCCTCCTTATTAAGTGAAAAATAATGATTGCTCCCCATGACAACTGGGGCCCACTAGATTTGGAGGCTGACTTGTGGCCCTACTAAGTTGACGCGTACACAGGGCTTTGTCAACTTAGTCAACAAATGATTCTATCAGCAGTGACCATTGGATAATTAACATCCAACAGTCGTCTTGCTTCTTCAACCTTTGATTTTCTTGCTCCAGCCATCCAAACCACCACGTGCTCCTGCCTCCCGTGGCTGGTTGTGGTGTCGTGCAGGCCTCACCACCTGGTCATGCCATCCCTCTACTCACCCGCACCCCCTATTATTCTGCGGCGACGGCAGCCTCATACCACAGTTGAACCAGTCAACCCGCGTACTACCCTCTGCCTGTTCCCAGGATCCGTTTTGTTCCCTGCCTCACTGTCATCCATCCGCTGGGTGCTATCCGCGTGGCATGGTCAATGTGTTCAATGAATGACATCCATCAAAAGAGGACTGTACGGGGTGAGGCTGACAGCTGGACCCACCAGCTACATCTTCACATGCATGGAAGTGCCTCCTTATTGTGCGCAAAAAATGAATCCTCCCCAAGACGGCTCGGACCCACCATCTATATCTTCGCACGCAAGGAAGTGCCTCCTTATCCTCCCTGACATCTGGGACCCACTTGGCCGAAGCGTACGTAACGTTGTCATTCTAGTTGCAAACATGTATGTACATACTGGTCCATCAGTCTGTCTACCATGATGAACCATGGCCCAGTTAGGAGTGGTAGGTGTTCAGGCAGTCCCGTCTAAATCGTATACACAAATGTACAGTTACGCTGGAAAAAAGATGACCACGTATGTACATATGGGCGTGGTCTCGAACACTTATAACGACGACATCCTGTTCATCGGCAGCCAGCTGGCTGGGTCAGAATGGAGGAAACAACGTTGTGTTTATCGGGAGGCAACCGACTGGGTCGGAATGCCTCCTGTTCAACGGGAGCCAACCTGCTTGGACGGAACAGCCGAAACAGGTGTCGGTGTCAAAACCGGCAGATCTCGGGTAGGGGGTCCCGATCTGTGCGTCTAAGGCTAATGGTAATAGGAGGCAAGGGGCACAATGTTTTACCCAGGTTCGGGCCCTCTCGATGGAGGTAAAACCCTACTTCCTGCTTGATTGATCTTGATGATATGAGTATTACAAGAGTTGATCTACCACGAGATCGTAGAGGCTAAACCCTAGGAGCTAGCCTATGATGATTATCATTGTCCTGTCTCTAAGGACTAAACCCTCTGGTTTATATAGACACCGGAGGGGGCTAGGGTTTACACAGAGCCGGTTACAAAGAAGGAAATCTAATATCCGCAAGCTTGTCTTCCACGCAAAGGAGAGTCCCATCCGGACACGGGATGAAGTCTTGAGTCTTGTATCTTCATGGTCCATCAGTCCGGCCAAAGTATATAGTCCGGCTGTCCGGACACCCCCTAATCCAGGACTCCCTCAGTAGCCCCTGAACCAGGCTTCAATGACGATGAGTCTGGCATGTAGTTTTGTCTTCGGCATTGCAAGGCGGGTTCCATCTCCGAATACTCGAAAGCAGATTTAAGGATTGCGTTCGGCTCTGTGAGATAACTTCCACACACCATCGTAGAGAGAAAAACCCCTCACAAAACTGATCTGCTGATAATTTCTCTGGCGGGGAGCCCTTACATCGTGGCCTGTCTCGTACGAACCGGTTTTCTTGGCCTGCCTTGACACACGTTGCGAGGCGGTTTTATAAGAACGCCTTGCCAAAGCAGAGATTGTGTTCCTTTTATTGTGGGATCCTCCAGTAATACGGGCGTGTGCAACCCCACGATGCCTGTAGGTATGACTCCGTGTTTTAGGTAGTCCCAAGCGGTTACGCTGAGGACGCTTGATATTCACCCCCTTTATAAAGGGGCCGAGGCTTATCCCTCCTTTCTACCACTCTTGCGCCTTTTCGCATCTTGAGTTCTAACACCCGAAGCCCAAGCTCAAGCACTTCGGATCTTCAATCATGTCTAGATCCAACCTTCATGGCCGGTGGATGGCCTCTCGGTCACAGAGGAGGACATCGCGATGCTTAGGGAGGTCAGATACCTTACCGCCAACATCAAGCACAGCCTTTCTGCTCCAGGACAGGTCATCCCTACTCCCTTGAGAGGGACATTAGCCTTGTCAACATAATTCAGGTAATGCTAGTCCGATGGATGTTGCCGTGCAAACGCCGGCCTCTCCGGATGTGGGAGTTCAATCCGGAAGGTCCACGGACTATTCTACACTTCTTCGGCCTGACGCTCGAAGGGATGTGTAAGTTATTCTTTGGACCACAAGTAAAGTGTCCGGACACCACCGAGGATGCGGGCCTGAGCTGCAATTGCCCAGATACCCAAGTAAGTAACCCAGAAACCGAACACTTCATTTATATTTATCCGAACATTATTCTGAAAATCCTCCGTGGCAAGGAATGGCTCAGCAAGGCGGAGAGAATCTGGTGTCCGGTGCCACTTCCTGAAGGCTCGCCTAGTCCCACCATAGCCATGATGTTTGGTCATGTGCTAAGTAAAGTGCCCTTGGGGAAAGGCGAAGGGAAGAACAGAGAAGCAGAACTTCACACATTGTACATCCAAACTGGAGGAATTGCTACCTCCCCAAAGGAGGGTAGTCAGGGAGGGGAATCTAAGGTCTCCTCCCCTCGCGGGAAGAAGAGGGCCGCCTCCGAAGACTTGGAGACGGAGGTGCCCAGACAAGGGAAGAAAACTTCACCAGGGGGCCCTGTCCCGAAGGGCGTCTTCACCGCGCCATGCCCGCAAACGGGCCAGCCCTCAGCCAAGCTGTAAGTTAATCGTAAATACGAAGCTAGTGCTTCCTCCTCCAAGAACAGTAACCAGGATCCAATCTTTGCAGTCTGGCTAGCAGCTCTTCTCGATAGAGTTTGTCTTCGGGGGATCTCCTTCCGGAGATGATGGAGAGTGAAACCCCACCAACCTCTCCGCCTCATGGGGCGGGCGACCCCGAGGTGTCGTCATGGAGGAGTCCAGATTTGCCGAGGCCAGAAGCTAGTACTTCGGCCGCCCTGAGCCTGGAGCGTTCGGCTCCCACGGGGGGGCGATAAAGAAGGTTCGGCATAGTTCGGAGACCGGCCGGATACGCTGTCGGGCCTTCTGGAGCGAGCTGCTCTCTCGGAGGATCACCGTTCATTAATGAGCATGGTGCTTGAGAAGATTTCATCCACCACAAGCGGGTTGAATGAAGCTTTTACGAGCCTGCTCAGAGGCTTTGAGGTATGAAATGAAATACGTAATTCTTGATTGTGGCGCACGCGCTAGGTGTGCTCCATATGGGTAGTAGCCCCTGAGACTCTGGTTGCCAGCCCGAGGCGGCAAACGGAGGATCACATCGTTGAGTAATGATCATACGGTGTTTATGCACAGGTAGCTAAGGGTCCGGCAGCCGACCGGTCCGTTAAAGTTGTCGAACTAAGGCGACAGATTGGAGTTATTGATGCCGATATCACACTTGTGAACGAGCGGCTTAACGAGTCACAAGGTATGTGCTCTGCTTTTCTTATTTGTTATAGGAAAAACCAAGAGGAGCATAATGTTAATGTTATATGCTTGGACTATAGACGGAGCTGCTGCCGTGGAAGCCCTGAGGGCGGAACTTGCCCTGGCCAAGGAACAAGCCCGGGCTAGCAATGCGGCTGCCCAAAAGGTGGCCGAAGAGTCGAGAGCCGAATAGGCTGCTCGTTGCCGAAGCGAAGACAAAATAGCCGAGATGGCTGTGGAGCTAAAAATGCCGCCGACCAGTATGAGCTCCTTGAAAAAGATAATAAGGCTAATGTGGTTGACCTGAAAAAGGCTCTTGATGCGGCCAAGGAGACGCATTCCGAGATTAGGGATGCGCGGGAAGAGCTTCGACAGGCCGGAGAAATCGCGGCTGGAAACCCTTATTTGTTGCGGATGAAGTTTTTAGATCCAAAGTACGCTCCTCTGGATCAACGCTGGAGTCCTGCAGACACCTATGCGGATTTGGCGAAGAGTATGGCTGATGCGGCCAAGTTTTTTGAGGATCAAAAAGATAATGAAGTGGAAATGCTGTTATGGTCGCAATTCAGTGCTCCAACGCGCACATTGCCGTTGAGTGAGAGGATGGCTGCTGTAGCCGAGCTCCATAGGCTGTCTGGTCTTGCAATGCGGTCTTTAATAGACCATCTATGGCCTAAGGGGTCTAAGCCGGACAGTTATTTTGGTTTAGTGCAACAATTCCTTAGTGCCGTATCGCGGATCGATGCCATGAAGAGGTCGGCGTGCATAGAGGGTGCACGGATGGCTCTTGCCCGCGTTAAAGCATATTGGAAAGATATGGAGGCCACCATCATTGCGACCCAGAATCCGGCGGGAGGCCAGGATCCGGCCAAGCACTACTTGGAGCAGGTAGTAGAAGGTGCTCGCTTAATAGAGGCTCAATGATCGAAGAATGTCATGTTCTAGTGACAAATCGTTTCATTGTAGAAACAATGTTATTTGAATTATGGAGGCTATGTTTATACTTTTCGCCTGAAAGTGATATTGTGCCTCCAGTGCGGCCATTTTATGTATATATGCAATTTTGAAAGTTAGCAGTCGTTGGCTTTAGCCCCCACGCATATAATGCGGGGGTGTTCGCAAAAATATGCGTAATCACACTTGATCCAACGTCTTGGTCCATTAAGGAGGTGATTGCACGTCGAACTAGGCAACCGAACTATATAGCTTTAACACTTTCACTTAGCCATAGGAGTTTGACGGTGGGGCTACTATGTAGCCCCTCGTACTTTTGCATGCATCCAAATACGGGCGCATTTGTACATGACCGGGGAACGGTCCTTCGTTAATGCGGAGGAATCCTAAAGATTCTGCTGAGTCTTCGAGTGGTTGAACAGTCTCTCGCTATATCATGACAGTCAGTTTTTGGCTTTCTCTACTGAGGTGCTCATCCGGAATAACCAGGGCACAATCGCAGTAGTTCTCCTTTGGCCGCCCTAGCCGATAAGCACGGAACGTAAGGCGGCAAACCCAGGAGCCGGGCAAACCCAACATTTGACCAATGACATGATTCGGAGCTGAAGCATATAAGGCCAAACTCGTGACGCCGAACACTCCCGAAGGTATTCGAACTTTATAACATATACTGGGTTGAGTGACGCCCTTTATTATGAACCCGTTATTTCCAGGTACGTGCATTAGTCTGTCGTGGCGAAATGACAATAATGGCAGTATCCACTGTGGGTGTAGTACCCATGGGATGTGTAAGCAACAAGAGACAATAAAGAAGGTTTACATAGGGGCTTAATCTACAAAGAAACCTTTGAGCGGGGCCCTGCTGCATGTCTGTGCCTTTGTCTTCGTTGTGCCGTGTCCTGGGAGGGTGTCGCATGAATGGTGCCTGCAAAAAGAAAAACTCGTGTAGAAGAGTATTACGTAAGCGTGCGAAGAGTTGGCTATCACCAAATAGATAGTAAAAGTGTAAGACATTGGTCTGTTAATAAGGTCAAGCCAAGAGTTGGGCTTTATTAAATATCTATAGCCCCTGGTGTCCTCTATGGGATTACATGTGTGGTGCCCAGATCAGGTTTATCTGGGCTGCCGGACTTGTCTAACCGTGTCCGTGGTCTTAACGACCAATCATGCTTTCTGGTATTAGAGGCCGCTTAGAATTTGGCTGCTGGAGCCGTCTCATACTCTTCTGCACATAAGGAATGCTCCGTATTTTCGTTGACGGTGATGACGCCATGTGGACCGGGCAACTTGAGTTTAAGGTAGGCGTAGTGCGGTATTGCGTTGAAGCGGGCGAAGGCCGTTCTCCCGAGCAATGCATGATAACCACTTTGGAGGGGGGCGACGGTGAAGAGTAGTTCTTCGCTTCTGAAGTTGCCTGGGGAACCGAATGTCACCTCTAGTACGAGGGAGCCCCTGCAGCGGGCTTCGACGCCTGGCATCACCCCTTCAAAGGTGGTGTTACTTTGGCTGATTCTGGATGGGTCTATCCCCATCCTGCAGACAGTGTCCTGGTATATTAGATTAAGACTACTGTCGCCGTCCAGGAGGACCCTAGTGAGATGGTATCCGTCGATTATTGGGTGGAGCACCAAGGCAACTGATCCTCCATGCCGCATGCTAGTCGAGTAGTCCCTGTGATCGAAGGTGATCGGGCAGGCCGACCAGTGGTTAAGTTTGGGGGCGATGGGCTCTATAGCGTACGCGTCTCTGAGCACGTGTTCACGCCTTCTCGTGGGTATGTGAGTCGCGTGGATCATATTTACTATTTTTACCTCTGGTGGGATTTTTTTCTGTCCCCCAGTGTTCGGCTGGCGAGGCTCATCCTCGTCTTCACTTGGTGTTTCCCTTCCCTTGTGTTCGGCATTTAATTTGCCGGCCTGTTTAAAGACCCAGCATTCTCTATGAGTGTGGTTTGCAGGTTTTTCGGGGGTGCCATGAATTTGGCACAGTCCGTCCAGGACTTTGTTCAAGCTGGATGGTCCCTCTTTGCTGCCTTTAAATGGCTTCTTTTCTTGACCGGGTCGAGAGCCCCTAAATCCGGCGTTGACTGTTCTGTTGTCCGGACTTTCTTCCTTGTTTAGACGTTTGTTTTTATTGCGCCGTGGCTTCCCGTTGCCATCCCTGATTTCGGATGTACTTGGGTCACTGGTGCCTCTACGGTCCAACCAGCTGTCTTCACCCGCGCAAAAGCGGGTCATAAGGCTTGTTAGGGCTGCCATTGTCCTCGGCTTTTCTTGGCCGAGGTGTCTGGCGAGCCACTCGTCCCGAATACTGTGCTTGAAGGCCGCTAGGGCTTCGACATCCGGACAGTCAACAATTTGATTCTTCTTAGTGAGGAATCTGTTCCAAAGCTTGCGGGCGGACTCTCCGGGATGTTGAATTATGTGACTTAAATCGTCCGTGTCCGGAGGTTGGACATAGGTCCCTTGAAAATTGGCCCTGAAAGCATCCTCGAGTTCCTCCCAACTTTCGATTGAATTTTCGGGGAGGCTTTTCAACCAATGCCGAGCTGGTCCCTTCAACTTGAGAGGAAGGTATTTGATGGTGTGGAGGTCGTCCCCACGAGCCATGTGGATATGCAGGATAAAATCCTCAATCTAGACCCCGGGTCATCGTTCAAATCATATGCCTCTATGTTCACAGGTTTAAAACCCTGTGGAAATTCATGGTCCAGTACCTCTTCGGTGAAGCACAGAGGGTGAGCAGCCCCTCTGTATCTGGATGTGTTGTGGCATGCCGTCAGCTGTTGCTGTGTCCGGTGCTGATTCCAAACTGGTATTTGATCAGTCTAATCGTTTTGGTGACCATAGTCCTGCGCCGGGGCGTGTCCTCTAGATCCATAGATGGACCTGGTCGCACCGGCCTTTTTATCCAAGAGCTCACGTAAATCGTGTGCGGCGTCAGTAGCTCCTCTATTGCGGTTACGAAGTGGTTGGTTCGGCCTACTGGCCGTATTGTTCTTCGGTGGAACGGCCTCATTGTCGAATTCTGGTAGCAGCTTGCGCTTTGGATAGCTCTTTGTGTGGCGATCGTCTCCATACTTTTCTTCAGTGTCTAGTATTTTATTCCATCTGTGATTGAATGTTTCCTGTGCGGCTTTAAGCCTTTGCTTCTGCTTCTTTAGACTTCTCGCAGTGGCCATCAGCCTTCTGTGGAGGTTATCACGTTCCAAACATGTTTCCGGGATGATGAATGCGTCGTCGTCCGGACTGCGCTCCTATCCTGGGGCAGTTTGATGAGTTCGTCCCTTGGGATCACTGTGATCGGGCGTCTGCTCCGGGCTGTGTTCGGCGTGACCTGGCTCATCCTGCTCCATCGCTCGGTCCATATGGTCATTGTTGCCTTCGTTCTTGACTGGGGTGTCGATCTTTCTAGCGCTATTATCGCTATTTTTACTATGACTGGACTTACAGCGGCGTCTGCGCCGTCGTTTTGGATTTTGTCCGGGGGTTTTATCCTCCATTCTGTCGCCCTCATCCTCCTTAGGCGTATCCACCATGTATATATCATATGATGAGGTGGCAGTCCAGCGGCCCGTGGGTGGTGGTTCCGAATCGTCTCCTGCGCCGACGTCCATACTGTCGGTGTCATCAGAGTCGAAGTCGAGCATGTCTGTTACGTCGTCGACAGTGGCTATGAAGTGGGTGGTGGGTGGGCAATGAATTTCTTCATCGCCTTCTTCCCCCTTGAGCCGGACATAGTTCGGCCAAGAGTCTCCTGACAAGGAGAGCGACTTTAATGAGTTCAGCATGTCGCCAAAGGGCGAGTGCTGGAAGATATCCGCAGCGGCAAATTCCATTACTGGAGCCCAGCCAGAATCGACGGGCTTGGGGGCGCGCGGTCTGGGACCTACAGCCGAACACAAGTCCAGGGGTCCGGAGACACAGGCTTCCTTGGGGATGAAGTCTGTGTTCGGCTCTACTGCCCATGAGTGTGCGGTCTCCGGGGTGGGGTCCATCCACCCGTCCTCGGACGACGCAATCTGCCCCGGATTTAGGTCCAGGGATCCTGCAAGCGCGATATCCCGAGTATTGTCCAACAGCAGGTCTAAGCCGTGCTCATCGTGGATCGCTCGGCGCTCGACGAGGGCGAATCCGTCAAAGATCAAGTCTCCGCGACATCGGCCGTGAAGTTCAAGTTTCGAACGACACGATGGCGGGCGAGCTGTCGATCTGCTCCGGATGGCGGCGAATTGGCCCTTGATCTGAAGCGGTTAACACGAAGATCTCATCCCGGGAGAAAGGTCTCACCTGGACCGTGTTGTTGTTGATGATTGAAGGAGCCATCAAGCCTTGCAGCGATGACACAGAAGAACTCTCAATGAAAGCACCAATGTCAGTGTCAAAACCGGCAGACCTCAGGTAGGTGGTCCCGATCTGTGCATCTAAGGCTAATGGTAACAGGAGGCAAGGGACACAATGTTTTACCCAGGTTCGGGCCCTCTCGATGGAGGTTAAACCCTACTTCCTGCTTGATTGATCTTGATGATATGAGTATTACAAGAGTTGATCTACCACAAGATCATAGAGGCTAAACCCTAGGAGCTAGCCTATGATGATTATGACTGTCCTATCTCTAAGGACTAAACCCTCCGGTTTACATAGACACCGGAGGGGGCTAGGGTTTACACAGAGTCGGTTACAAAGAAGGAAATCTAATATCCGGATCACCAAGCTTGTCTTCCACGCAAAGGAGAGTCCCATCCGGACACGGGACGAAGTCTTGAGTCTTGTATGTTCATGGTCCATCAGTCCGGCCAAAGTATATATATAGTCCGGCTGTCCGAACACCCCCTAATCCAGGACTCCCTCAACAGGCTCTGGCGTACCGCGTAACGGAGGAAACAGCCTTTAGTTAGACCGCCTATGGTCGAAAAGGGATCCTGTTCATCGGGACGGGTCTGGCGAACTGCAAAACAGAGGAAACAGACTTATATTTGAGCACCTACAGTAGAAACGGGGCCCTGTTGATCGGGAGGGGAGTGGCGTACCGCAAAACAGAGGAAACAGACTTCTATTAGAGTGCCTACGGTCGAAATGGGGTCCTATTCATCCGGAGGGGTGTGGCGTTTCGCAAAATGGGACTCCACGGGCTACAGTTCATCCACCGTCTACTGCCTCGCCCCAGCCTCCAAGGGCTATTGTTCATCCACTGTCGACTTGCTCCAGCCTCCACTGGTTACTATTCGTCCAACCTTCACGGGGTCCTGTTCATCCACCCCAAACCGTATGTGGGGTGTGGTGGCCTCCTCGGTGTCCTGTTCATCCAGCGGCGACCGCCTACTACCACGGGGTCATGTTCATCCTGCGGCAACCGCCTACACACGATAGATGTATTGTTCATCCAACCCCCACCGGGAACTGTTCATCCATAGCCAACCAACCAGCTTGACTTAGCACGTCTTGACTCGTTCTATGTATCACGTGCATGGCAGCAATGGGCAATGTTCATCCAAAGGCCACACCCAACCGGCTAGCTATGTCTCGCATGGGGGTTCGATCGGCTTCAATAAGCACCAACAGCGATTGATGGGCTTCAGTAAGCAACAACAATGATCTATAGGGTTCAGTTAGTAGCGAAGGAGTCGATCAGGTTCAGTTAGCAACGAAGGGATCGATCGATCAGCTTCAGTACGTAGCAGTGCGATCGCTCAGGTTTAGTAAGCGAACATCTCACTCGGGTTTAGTTATAGAAAACACGGCTCGCACCGCGCGCGTGTACAAGAGATAAATGTGCAAACCACACTACATCGCTCGGCCCCGACCACCCACCGTAACTGGAAACTCTCTGATATTTTCCTCGCCCTCACTTCTACCACGGTTTTTTAAATCATGGACGGCCCAAAGAATGTCATGCAGGTGCGTCTCCGGTCGGCCCAGGACGAAAAGCCCATTTTCAGTCATGATTTTCTATCATAGAAGTAGGAGCCCGCCACATCTATGATGATATGTGTTTTTGTCATAATTATCGTCATAGAAGTGTCATAACCATAACCATGACACAAAAAATTCGTTCGGGCCATAATCTCATGGGTGTGTCTTTTTTTGTAAAGCTTTAGACCTTCTAATTATCCAGCGTGCCTCAGTCTGGTCGCCGGGCATCTCTTTTCACAGTAAGTACGCGAGGATTAGTTCGCCCCATGGCGCGATAACTCCCATGATCTCGTGAGCCGAGGATGTTTCCTCTATGGCCGAGCCTCCGATTATCTCCTCATCCAGTTCGGCCAGAGGGGTAATCTCCGTAGTGTCTTTAGACTTGATAGTCTTACTCCCTTCTTGCTAAGATATGGATGGTTTAAAAAGTCGTTCCGGGAATGTATTTTTTGGAACCTTGTCGCGTTTAGCTTGCATTCTTGCAAGGATGTCGACAACTTGATTGTTGTCTCTTGGGATATGTTGAAATTCTAGTCCCTCAAATCGGGCTGAAATTGTTATCATGACATTCCAGTATGCTATCATCTTTGGATCCTTTACTTCAAGTTCACCATCAACTTGAGAGATAGCGAGACTAGATTCTCCTCGGACCTCCACCGTCGGATTCCCATGGAGAGAGCTATCCAAAGACCGTGTAGCAAAGCCTCATATTTGACTACGTTGTTAGAGTTGGTGTACATGATTTGTAGTACATACCGTATGTTGTCCCCAGTTGGAGAAGTAAGGACTACTTTGGCGCCAAGGCCGACCAACATTTTAGAGCCATTGAATTACGTTGTCCAATAGGAGTAGGCGTTGTAATCTTTAGGGAGTTCAACCTTCGTCCATTTTGCCATGAAGTCTGCTAGTACCTGGGATTTGATGGCTCGACGTGGGCGGTAGGAGATTTCAAAAGGTAAGACCTTCATTGCCCACTTGGCAACATGTCTGGTGGCGTCCCTGTTATTGATTATATCATTGAGGGGTACTTCGGATGCCACCATGATTGGGCACTCTTAAAAGTACTAACGTAGTTCCTGAGATACCATAAAAGCTGCATAGGCTATCTTCTGGTAAGGCGGATACCTGGATTTACATGGGGTAAGAACCTCGGAGACATAATAAACGAGCCTCTAGACCTGTACCTTGTGCCCTTCAATGTCGCACTCGACAATGAGGACTGCACTGATGACTTGGTTTGGGGCAGAGATGTACTACAACATCGTCTCACTTGCTCTAGGTGGTGCTATTATAGGATTTGTTGCAAGGAGTCTTTTAATTTCCTCCTGAGCGGCGCCTGCTTCACTAGTCCATTAGAAGTTTTGTTTGCTTTAATAGCTTGTAGAGGGGCAATGCTTTTTTTTCCAAGACGAGATATGAAACGGCTCAGAGCGGCCACACAACCTGCTAACCTATGGACGTGCTTTAGCTCCATGGGCATTTGTAGTTGGTTTAGAGTTTGAATCTTGGTTGGACTGGCCTCTATTCCTCGATTTGAAACAATGAAGCCGAGCAGTTTACCTGCTGGTACACCGAAGGAACACTTCTCAGGATTGAGCTTTATATGGTATGCTTGGAGGTTGGTGAATGTCTCTTGTAGGTCATCCACAAAGTTGTTGATGTTTTTGGTTTTGACAACCACATCGTCAACGTAGGCTTCCACAGTTTTACCGACCTGTGGTCTAGGCGTGTTTGAATCATGCATTGTTATGTCGCGCCTGCATTCTTTAGACCAAATGGCATTGTGTTAAAGCAGAATGGCATTTACGGTGTTATGAAAGCTGTGGCATCTTGATCGGATTCTTTCATCTTTATTTGATGGTACACCGAGTAGGCATGCAGGAAACATAATGAATCATGTCATGTCGTGGTGTCGACGATCTCATCAATGCGTGGTACTGGAAATGGTCCTTTGGGCAAGCCTTGTTGTGGTCTTTGAAATCAACACAAAGTCGCCATGATCTGTCCTTTTTGGAAACCATAACCAAGTTAGCCAACCACTTGGGATGTTTGATCTCTCGGATGAATCCGGTCTCTAATAGCTTTGCTAGTTGCTCACCCATTGCCTGTCTCTTTGGTTTGGAGAACCAGCGGAGTGCATGTTTAACGGGCTTGAAGCCTTTAATGATATTCAGGTTGTGCTCGGCTAGGTCTTGAGGAATGCCTGGCATATTCGATTGGTGCCAGGCAAAAATGTCCCGGTTTTCTCGTATGAAGGAGCGCAAGGCCTTGTCCACTACAGGGTCCAGCTGAGTATCGATTGATGCCGTTTTACTGGCGTCGGTTGGGTGTACATGAATTTTGACTATTTCATCCACTGGTTTGAAAGAAGTTGGTTTGGATCTTTTGTTGAGGATAACATCGTCTCTATCAATGGTGGTCGGTAGAGCAGTTAGCTCCTTGGTCAGGAAGGTCTCGACCAATGATTCTAGAGCTACCGTTGTTGTTTTATTCTCGTCCCAAAGTGTTGTATCCGGGTTGCTTGCTATCGTAATCACGCCATTCGGTCCTGGCAACTTGAGCTTCATATAGGCGCAATGCGGGACATCATTAAACCTGGTGAATGCTTCTCGGCCCAAAAGTGTGTGGTAACCACTTCGGAAGGGTATGATGCGGAAGATTAACTCTTAGCAATAGTTGCTGGGAGTGCCGAATACGACATCAAGGATGATTGCCGCTACACCGTGCCTCCTTTCCTGGGATGGTCCCTTTAAACGTGTTGTAGCTTGGTTCGATGCGTGATCTATCGTAATGCATCTTTTGTAAAGTCTCATCGTATATTATGTTTAGACTGCTGCCATCATCTATCAGAACATTATGTAGACGACATTCGCCCACTATCGGGTTGAGTACTAAGGCCGCTGATCCTTGGTTTGGGCCGGTCTTTGGCTGATCATGCCGCCCAAAGGTAATAGGCACGTCCGACCACTTAACCGGCGTCGCTACCTGTTGAACATTTAATTGAAACTGAAAATTGCTTGGAGCACTGATGAAGATTTTATTGATGTACTACTTACAAAAAATCTGTATTGATGTAACTCCTCACAACAATCTCTTCACCTTATCCGTATGCGAGAAACATATTGTTAGTACTTAACGTCATTTTCACTATTCTCCTATGATCAACAATTTGGTCATTCTTATAACTTCACTCATAACTTACTTGGAGTACTAGACATATCTGGTTGTTCACATACCATGGAACACATTTAACACAAATCTGATTGAAATCATGTATTTCGCTCATCAATATTTTAGGATATCGATTCTTGCTTAAAACCCCTTCCATGTGACTTTGATAAGAAACTCTTCTTGCGTATTTCATACTAAACTGCTTTACTATTTTGTCAATATCTATTTTGGCTAAGCACGATTAGACAGTACGCTCGCTCTCTTTGCTCGGTGGCTATTTTTCGTTGTTGATTTTTTTTCTCCTCTAGTTGCTGGTCTTTGTCCTAGGAAACATTTCTGTCAATTTGAAAAATTCACAAATTTAGAAAAGATCACGGGCTGGATTTTTTTTAGTAGCGCCTAATGTCCCCCCAAAAAATCAGCGCTTTAAGGAACTGTTGGCCCCCACGGTGCACAAGGAGTGACGCATGGGCCGCTGCCCAATAATCTTTCGACCACCTTCGTTCTCATTCACTCGTCTTTGCTCAGTCGCTATTTTTCACGGATTTGCTTCTATAGCTGCTGCTCTTTGTCTTTGGAAAAGAAACTGCCCATTCTTTTAATATGAAAAAGTTTGCGGGTTTGAAAAAAGTTTGTGGATTTGGAAAAAGCTCATGCACTTGAATAATAGTTCATGGATTTGAATAAAATTTTATGAATTTGAATGAAAATAGCAAAATTAAATAATATTCATGAATTTTAAAAAGTCCATGAAATTTGAAAAACTCCATATATTTGAAGAAGTTCATGAATTTGAAAAGGTTTGTGGATTTAAAAAAGTTCTGAAATTTCGACAAAGTTTGTAAATTAGGAAAACTTCATGAAATTTTAACAATTAACGAATTTGAGAGAGAAAGCGAGAAAATCGAAAAAATTGAAAACCCAGTCTGAGAAAACCAAAGATACCAACCCTAAAGGAAACCGGTGGGAACTTTCTAGAAGAAACCAACCCTAAACGAAAACCCAGCCTGAGAAAAAAGGTGTGAGAAAAAGGGTGTGCCTCCCACAACGCACACGACGCGATGGATGGGCCGCGGTCAAATATACCTTTCCAGCATGCTCGCTCTCGTTCGCTCGTCTCTGCTCGGTCGATTTTTTTTTTCTGTAGATGTTGGTCCTTGTCCCGGAAAAAAGCAGCTTGTTTTTTGCCAATTTGAAAAAGTCACCAAATTGACACCAGATCGCGGGTTTGAAAAAAATTCCGGATCCCAAAAATGTTCTTGTATATGAATAAAACTTCACTAATTTTCACGAATTTGAAAAAGTTCATGAAAATTTTAAAAGTTCTCCTATTTTTAAAAGGTTGTGGATTTTAAAAAGTTCACAAATTTGGATAATGTTTCTAAATTTGGATTTTTTTTGGAAATAGTACATGAATTTGAATTTTTTAACATAAAACCAAATAAGAAAAACAAAAAGAAAACCCAGGCCATAGAAAACCAAGGAAACTGCCAAAAAGAAACCAGTGAGCACATTTGAGAAGGTTTCCGAAACTGGTAAGGGATAAGCTTATGTGAGCCAGCCCATTTAAACGAGGTGTGAGGGCTGCGTACAATAGCACTATAAATAAATGGGACATTAAGCCCTACTAAATAGGCTCTAATAAAAACGATCGCCTTATTGGAAAAAGATCTGTGAAACCTATACCTCGCGTATAGCAAGTTCCAGCAATAGGCTCACATGAAGGGTTCTTCCTCTTTGCTAAAGTGCTAGCAAGAGGGCCCATGCGTTGCAACTGGAGAAAAAAAATCAATATCTTCAATGGCCATGATCATGTTTTGCTACATCACCGAGATAGAATATCACTATCAATTTATGAAACATTTTTTAAAACTCATGAACATATTTAAAATCATGAACATTTTTCAAATTCATGAACACTTTCTAAATTTTTGGCATTTTACAAAATCAAGAACAATTTTTGAATTCATGAATATTTTATACCGTTTGCAAACATTTTTTAAAACAATTGAACATATTTTTGAAATTTTTCTTTAATCGCCGAACATTCCTAGAATGGATGATATTGCTTTAAAAATTGGTGGAACAATTTTTAAAAGTTATGAACATTTTTTTATTAAACGAATATTTTTGAAATGTATGATCATTTTTCAGTCAGCACACATTTTATTAATTAATATAATATTTGGTAAGTCATGGACAGTTTTGAATTTTAGGATATTTTTCCATCATGAATATTTTTGAATTCGCAAAAATTTGTTCAATTTCATTACATTTTCTATGACACTAACTTCTTGAAATATCATGGAAATTTATTTTATTTACGCTATATTTCTTTAAATTTCTAACCTTTATTTAATAAGCAAACATAATTTCATAAAATGACGAGAATTTTTTGAATCCACAAACACTTTATGATTAACTAAAGTTTGTATTTCAAAACTCTCATTTTAAAAGAAATCAAAACTTTTTTAAGTCTCAAATAATAATTATTCAAAGTATAAAAAACGAAACGGAAAAGGAAACAAAAAATAGATACTAAATTTGAAAAGTAGGCCCGGCGGTCATGGGCACGCCCAAACGGGCACGCTGCACCATCTGCCAGCATAGTGCACGGTATAGGAGTCACTGCTGCATGAGCCGGCGGAAGCGGGGTATCCTCTGAGTGAACATTTTTTTATCACGTATACATGCAATTGGTGGATAATATTTTAAAACTTTGGGGAAATTCTCGTGGCACACTACAAGAAGCCATAGCCTCTTTATTATTAGGTATATAGAATTGGCCTGTTCCATTTTTGCACGTCGTCCGGGCACTCGCCGTGTTCGCTCTTATGTGTTTGGGTCTTTTTTATATTTTTTTTCTTCATCGAGTTTCTTCAGTTCTATTTTTCTCCATGGTTTTTCCACCGTTTTCTCCATTCATTCTCAGTTTTTATTGGATTTTCCATTTTCTTTTCCATTTTCTTTTCTTCTTGGTTTTTAACTTTTTTGTTTTCTTTCTTACTTTATTCTTTCATTCTCAGTTTCCTTTATTTCTTTTTTATTTTTCTTAGTCACTTTCTTGTTTTTCCTTTTTTTTTCTTCTTGTTTTTGGGTTTTCACTGTTTTGTCATACTTTTGCATTGTTTTCTTTGGTTTTTTCTGTTTTCATTGATTTTCTTTTTTTTCAGTAATCATCAGTTGTTTTCTCTCTCGTTTCGAATAGAACTTAAATATATTTTGATACATGTTTGACATTTTTATTCGAATAGATGACAAGATTTCCTCATTCATAAAACATTTTTTATGTACATGTTGAACATGTTTTTCATGCATATAGTTTCATGTTAAGTTTTTAATAGACATTCTACATTTTTGTATAAATCAAGAATATTTTTATACACATGTTTAACATTTTTATAATACATAATTAACACTTTTACATCATAGTTTATATATCTTCATTTTTTGCATTCATATTGTAATGTTTTTGTATAAATGAGTAAAAACAAATGCTTATCAGTTTTTTACTCTACTATTTTGGATAAACAATTTACCCTTTTTGTATGTATCAGGAGATTTTCTTTGTACATATTTTTTATGCTACATTAATGCATAAAAATTCTCCATTTTCTGTACACATCAGGAATATTAGCTTATACATGTTTCACATTTTTAATTATGTGATTAATATGTTGTTTTCATATATATGTTTTGATTTCTACTTTTTAGATGCATATTATTATTATTTTTACACATGAACAATATATTTTTATGCAAGTTTAACATTTTGTAAGTACAAGATTAACATTATTTTCATACATACTCCTACGTTTTGATGTCTAGTTTTTTTATACACGTTGAATATTTTCAGATAAATCAGATATTTTTTATACATATTATATATTTTTTAAATGCATGGTTTACCGTTTTTTCAAACACATGTGCTAGAACATTGTTGTTTGAATATGTGATTTCAATTTCAAATGTTTCTTGAATTTTTTTCCAAATGCTATCAACATTTTTTTAAAGTTCGGCCAACATTTTTTTAACACTGCATAAACATTTTCTTAAATTTGAGTTTTTTATTACGTGTTTTTATTTTTTGAAAATATATTAGAAGTACAAATAAAAATAGAAAAATTGTAAGGAAAACTAAATCAAGTAACAAACTAAGTGCTACTGCGTGGCTTATTACCACATCGCTTCACGGGGGTGACGAGACAAACGAGACATAGTCGCTCCCAAAAGGATAGCGTCTGCTGGCTCTGGTTTACGGAATATCCTATTTGGCGCATTCTTCATCCAATTGTCCACTTTTAGCACAAAGCTATCGATCAAGCGCTGACCTGGCCGGCCATTTACCTGTTTCAATGTTTCCGGTTTTGGGAACCTTGTAGACAGTGGTGAAGCTTCAAAGATAAAGCCGGGCGGGCCAAATTAAAAAAGGGGACAAAAATTTAGACATCATTCACTATATGTCAACAGACAAATTAGTGGCAAAATAATCATATTTTACATTATTACGCAACATTGTTCCAATGATCTTCATATACTAAAACACAGTTAACAAAAGTATTAAGCATTACAACTCAAAAAATATATTAAGCATTATGTACGAATGACCCAGCGGCACCGTTGTCACTTATCAAGAGGTAAACTAGGCTGAGTGCATAGGTATATAAAATATCATGAAAATCCTGGGCGGGCCCTGGCCCGGTTCTGCCCCAATGAACCTCCGCCGCTGCATCTAGAGTTTCCCAGCCGGTTTTTCCTAGCTTTGGGAACCTTCTAGAAGGTTCGTACAACCAGTTTTACTATTTATTTTTGGTTTTCATTCATTCTTTTCCTTTTTTCATTTTCAGTTTCTTTTTGTACTTTCTTTTTCTTTTCTTTTCCTTTCCTTTTCAGTTTCTTTTTTATTTTTCAACTTTATTTTTATTTATTTTATAAATATCATGTTTTGAAAATTATTTGGTTTTTTTAAAAAATCATGCTTTTGAAAAACAACAATTTTTATAAAATTTTCACGTTTTAAACAATTGTTCATAAGTACAAAAAATCGCATTTTAAAAAAAATTATGGGATTTCAAAATATGTTATTGTTTTTCAGAAATTGTTCGGAATGTTTTTGTTCAATTTTTTCACAATTTATTTTCTCATTTAGAGAATTTTGTTCTCAAATTTTAGAAAATGTTCGCATTTCAATTTGTTTCAGTAGTTTCAAAATATGTTTCAGTTTGAAAATCTGTTTATAAATTTCAAAAAATATTCTTGTTTTCAAATTTTGTTTGGGTGCCAAAATATGCTCGCATTTCCAACTTTGTTTTGGAACTTTGAAAAATGTTCCCATTTTAAAAAACTGTATATCATTTTCAGAAAAATGTTCCGTTCATACATTGGTCATCATTTCCAAAAAATGTTCCTGTTTTCAAAAGTATTTGTAATTTGAAAAATAAAATCAAATTTTCAGGAAATGTTTTGATTTTTTTCCGAACATGTTTTTATGTGAACGGGGCTTTGAGTTCCTATAATATTTATGCTGCCTACCATAAGTTACACCCGTCTGGTCTTGTGGCGTCCCGCGGTCAACTCAAACCCAAGGTCATGAGCTCGAATCCTCGTGAGGACGTGTGGTCTGCTGATGGGCCAGCCCAGTTGAGGCATCTGTCTGCATCGCTACAACTATTTGCCGCAGAGTGTGGCAAATAGGAGCTCCACTCAGTGAGTACCTAACTGACACTTAGTGAGTGATATCGGGGTTCCAGAGTTGGTTTGGGGTCTGATTGTCCATACATCCGTAGCATGGGTCGCGGGTCACCACGTCTGTCCCAACTTTCTCTCAAAAAAGAAATTGTCCCAACTTTGTCTCGCAAAGATATTCTGTGCCAACTTGTAAGTGAACCTGGCCCCGACTACCACTCGACGATGGAGGAGTCCTCCTGCAACGACTACATATACACCATCATAAGATCGCTATTTTTCTCTATTGTGATGTTATTTCTTCGGGAAGCCGGTTTTAATTGGATTATATAGTTCAGTTTTCATCCATTTATGTGTTTCCTCGATTTGCTTTTTATTTCTTTTCTTTTCTGCTGCTTCATTCCTATTTATTTTTCACAATCTTAATTTTATTTTTGTTTTGTTCATTTTAAATTTTTCATATTTATGTTTTCCTTTTTTTGTTTTTTCTCTTGTTTGTTATTATTTTTCCATCGTGTATTGAAAAATGGTTCGTCGTGTATTTCAAAAGCGCTCACAATGTATTCAATAATGTTCATCGTATCTGTTAAGAAAGTGTTCATCATCTATTGGCAAATGTTTGTTGGGTATTTAAAAATTATTTAATGTGTATTAAAAGATGATCACCATGTATTTAAAATTTTGATAATGCAATATGAAATCTTTGGTATGTACTTTTCATGGTGTATTAAAATTCTTCATTGGGTATTTAAAAAGTGTTCATTGTGTATTAAAAAATGTTTTGCCGTATACCTTAAATTACCCGACGTGGCGCAGCCCATCCTCCGTTGCTTCCCATGCTCGGCGGGGATCACGTGCTGCTATGTGGCGGCGCTAGTGCTAGATCCAGCTTAGTCGGGGTCTGTGCGGGATGGGGCACATGTAGTACTCTTGGTGGTGGCTGCTAGTGTGGTTTGGGGCTGGCCACTCCCTTCTCGTTGGTGGTCGCATTTAGTTCAGCGAATATCTCCGTCAAATGTTTGATTTGAGAGAATTTCTCCTTCGGATACGGCAGTGGTGACACCGGTTGGAGGCTCGTACTGGCAAGGTTGCGGAATGCATCCGAAAGGCTTCTTGTGGGTTTTGGCGGCACTCACTCTGACCAGTTAGCCTTCGATGGTGAGACGCAAGTTGTGGATGGTGCCTTGACGCAGAAGGTATGGTTGTGTAGCGGCAGTGGTAGAATTTCTGGTCCAACACATGTAGTTGTTGGGATCATGGAAAGGTGGTGGTGACAACACATGATTGACTTTAATTTGGTGGTGCTTCTCGAGTACCAAGCTTGAGCTCCGGGGTGAAAATCGTAGACCTGACCCAAGGTTGTTTTAGATGTCAATGGCGATGTGTTTGCATAGTGGCTTTGTTGGAGTCATTGCTCGGATATGCTCAAACTTGTTTTTCATTGTGAAAATCTAGAAAATTTGACTTTTGGTGGTTGGACCCGGTGTCAATGACGCTTGACCGTCCTTCCCTTTTTGAAGGCGTTGTTCTTAAAGAGCCTGATTGTCCTTGCGATGTCATGAAATGGTTGATGAGGATATCGACATATGGTCATTGGTGTAGTTTATCGATTGTTGTTTGATCGCTTCAGTTTTTTAATTTTTTTTCTCGCCAGACATAGCTTTGGTTTTGTATACTTCGTCATTTTTCTGCACATTTATTTGTGTGTCTGTGTTGGTGTTGACTGTGTGTATCTTTTTTATGCAGAGGTTGGATGTGCTCATTGTGTTTATATCCACTTCATATTTCATTTGGAGTCAATAAAATCTACCATCAGTCGGAAGAAAATTAACATATTTGGTTGGGTCTGTTATGCTCAAATCAAACATACAATTAGGCGGCTGCAACAAATCAACCGGATGATTTCTCTAAGAAATGATCCGCCTAGCCAGCTTTTCGATCTAGTGCCGGTGGCCGTTCGATCGCAACAACACAACCCCACTCCGCGTCTTCCTCCTTTGATCCCATTCCACTAGAGCAATGCAAGACCCGTCGTGGCACATGCATTTTAAGACCTCGCGCCACCATAACCATTGGCAAACACTTCAACGCAGCTCCAAGAGTCGTCGAGGACTGTTGCATGGCCGACGACACTCCATTGCAGCCCCAGGCGGCGCTCCGGGAGCACCGGCGTGCTGCTCCATGGCAACACCAAGCGCAGCAAAAACAACTTCAATGTAGCACCGACGACGTCTCCGGCAAAGCTACATTGCAGCTCCGACGATGCTCCATTGCAGGCCCGAGCGGCGCTCCATTGCAATTCCACCGACGCGACAAAAGCTCCAATGTGCACCAATGGCGAGCTGCCCAACCTCCTCCTGTGTGCAACATTGCAACACCAATGTTGAGCAGCCCAACCTCCTCATGCGTGTTGTGTTCCAACACCGCTGGCAAGGAGCGTCGATCTCCGGCCTTCGTGCTGCGTTACAACACTGGCGGTGACGATGCGAGGGGCCAACGTTGCCCCCTTCCTGCTAGCAACAATGGTGGTGCGACATGACGAGGATCAACAGCCGGTGGTCCTGATGCCCCTCGGTCGTGGCAACATCAACTAATTGCGGCGGGATGCAGCATGTGGTGGTCGCCGTCGTCTCTTCTGATTCGCAGCAACGGTGGCTGGTGGTCGGCATTGCCATGGAAGCCCTCCCCTCTCGGCTATGAAGAACGAAAGATGGGGAAAGGAAAGAGAGGAACACGAAGAACATCTGGAGGAGAGTGAAGAGATAAGGCTGAAGGGGGAAGCGATGGACTGGCCCACAAGGGCACGTGTCGAGTAGGAGACGAGGTTTACAAAATGAGAGATCAGATAGGTTGGAAATAAATATTTTCCTATAACTAAGTCAGAATTCAAGTGTCACTTCTCTTCGGTACACCCCCCGTAAACTCATTAAGGGCTAAGATTAGACGATACCCCTTCGTTATGAAGGGCATGATGGTCTTAATTTAAAAAGCAGCCCGCCCGCCCACGGCCCGCCTTCGTACGAATATGCGGTGAGCCGTGGGGGAGTCAAGCCACGTGACATCCGTGGGTACCGAGCCCCGTGATGCCCATGGGCATGGTGGGCCCATGACATAAGCCCAGTGGTATGTCGCGTGCCCGCTCGGTCGGACGCACATGGATCGGACTAAAAAAATCATGCGTCGGTCATGCCGCGTGCCGTGCAACGTGCCGAAACCGCAGTGTCGTGCAGCACTGCGTCATGCTTTTCGAGACGGACCGGTCAGCACGTCAAACACACTGCTCGAGGGGCCTGTCGCCCGCCGTCGTTGCATCACTTCACCGCCACTAACACCGGGTCGACTGAGCACCCACCGCCCGCCATCGCGTCGCTTTTCCCACCATAACCACCGGCGCGGATGCCCACGATGCTCCATTAACACGACCATAATGGTCGGCAAGCAGCCTCCACCGCCAATCCACCTGCTTCACTGCGCTATAAGAAGGCATCGCGGCCCGACATACCTCCCTAGCACTGCCCTCACGTCATCTTCCCCTCACATCTCCACCCTTCAACACCACACTCACCTTGTCCATCGCCGGTGGTTCTTGCGGAGGCGGCACACTCCCCGCCGATTGGTGGCCGTCGAACATCGGCATACCCGAGGCGATGGAGTTGTAGCTGCACAACATCCTCGTGTCACCCTCTTTACATATTCCAGGTACGTGGCACATCAGTCCTACCGGGTACGTGGTACCGGGCCGCGTCGCACCCGGGAGCGAGGTCGGCCATCACCCCAGCGATCGATGGAACCGGCTTGGTTGTAGGCAGTTTTGGAAGGGCCATTACTGGGATGATGTCATCCGTGAATGCTGCACCGAACGGCTGGTTCTCCCCCACCCGCGTCGGGCGCCCCTACCCCACCTCCCCGCCAGTGCCGGTCGCCCTTCCCCCACCTGTGCCGGCAGTGCAAATACCGCCAGAACAGGAGGCGTTGCGTCCCGGCTTCCTCGCCGCCGTCATCGTGCCGACGGAGCCCGTACTTGTGTCGCCGCCAGAAATGAGAGACCCGAAGGACACCTTGGGCTTGATGGAGACGATCCGCAATTCTACTGCAGTGGCGGCCGGCGACGACAACGGCCTCAGTTGGATGGGCGAGCTGAGCAGCGGTAGCGACAACAATGACGGCAAAGACGATGAGGAGGTCATCAGTGGGAAGTACATTCTGAATCGCTCGGATCATTGCAGTGTCTCCGTCTGTGATGGCTGACTTTAGATTCTTCTGACAATTTGCTTTCAAGAATGTCTGGAGTAGCCACATGTACGTACCTTCAGTCTCGTGAGACACAATGGCGCAACCAAACACGATGGTGCAACGATGATTATTAACACCGACAAATGGGATGAACGACATATCATATATGTTCATCTTGTATGTGCTGTCAAACATGGTCACATCTCCATACAACTGTTAGTCCCGCCGTGACTGTGTATCGCACCAGATCATGCTCTGTGTATCTCCTTATCGACCAAGTACTCAAAGAAGAAGTCTGGGTCCTTCTCCTTTCTGCTCCTCATAATGCCGATTGCCGTGACGGCATCACCCTTTGCAATCAATTTCATTTTCTCTCTACAGCACAGGTTGTAGACGTCTTGCCTCACATGGCCGCTGTCGGTGTCAAAACCGGCGGATCTCGGGTAGGGGGTCCCGAACTGTGCGTTTAGGCGGATGGTAACAGGAGACGAGGGACACGATGTTTTACCCAGGTTCGGGCCCTCTCGATGGAGGTAAAACCCTACGTCCTGCTTGATTAATATTGATGATATGGGTAGTACAAGAGTGGATCTACCACGAGATCAAGGAGGCTAAACCCTAGAAGCTAGCCTATGGTATGATTGTTGTAATGTATGTTGTTGTCCTACGGACTAAAGCCCTCCGGTTTATATAGACACCGGAGGAGGCTAGGGTTACACAGAGTCGGTTGCAATGGTAGGAGATCTACATATCTGTATCGCCAAGCTTGCCTTCCACGCCAAGGAAAGTCCCATCCGGACACGGGACGGAGTCTTCAATCTTGTATCTTTGTAGTCTTGGAGTCCGGCGGACGATGATAGTCCGGCTGTCCGGACACCCCCTAGTCCAGGACTCCCTCTGTAGCCCCTGAACCAAGCTTCAATGACGATAAGTCCGGCGCGCATAATGTTCGGCATTGCAAGGCGGGTTCCTCCCTTGAATAATCTAGAGAAGATCATGAACACCAGGATAGTGTCCGGCTCTGCAAAATAAATTCCACATTCCACCGTAGAGAGAATAAAATATACACTAGTCCAATCTGCTGACGTATTATGCGGCGTGACATCACACCGCTACCAAGCCTTTGTTTGAATCGTTTTTTACTATACCACCTCAGCACGTTTAGCGAAGCGGTTTCCTTGGCACGTCTTGTCGAGCGAGATCGTGTTCCCCTTATTCCGGGATTCTCATCAATACGGACGTGGGTAACCCAACCGCGCCATTGATGGTGGCGCTTGGGAGATAAGCGAGTTTTATCAGGCCAGCGGGACGCATAGTTTTCGTCCGCCTATATATAAGGGATAAGGATTTACCTTCTCACCTACGCCTTCTTCCTCCTTTGCTTATCCATCTCCGCGTACTCAAGCTCCAGCGCCCAAGCTCGTGCATCTTGCCCTAACCTTCTCCGAATATGTCCGGAGCGGGAGGCAAATGGTTGGCCTCCACCGTTAAGGAGGAGCACGTCACCAAGCTGCGCAGCGCCGGATATATCTCCGGCGATATCGCGCATCGGCTGCCCGACGAGGGGCAGCTCGTCCCTACCCCTGGGCCCCATGAGAGGGTCGTCTTCCTTCCCCACTTCCTCCGCGGACTGGGCTTTCCGCTCCATCCATTCGTCCGGGGGCTCATGTTCTATTACGGCCTGGATTTCCACGATCTGGCGCCGAACTTCATCCTCAACATCTCGGCGTTCATCGTGGGTGCGAGGCCTTCCTCTGCATCCAGCCCCACTTCGGCCTGTGGCTCAAGACCTTCAGCGTCAAGCCGAAGGTTGTGAAGGGCACGCAAGCGGAATGCGGAGGCGCCATGTTGGGTAAGTTGCCCAACGTCCTCTGGCTCGAAGGGACTTTCGTGGACTCCGTCAAGGGGTGGCAATCGGGGTGGTTCTACATCACCGAGCCGCGCAAGCCCACATGGGCGGCGGCCCCCGAGTTTAGATCTGGCGTCCCCACGCAGCTCACCTCCTGGAAAGAGAAGGGCTTGTTGTTGGGCAATTCAAAGGAGCTGACGGGACTCCGAGCCTGCATCCAGAAGCTGGTGAGCGGTAAGCTCAGGCTCGTCGACGTGGTCCAAGTCATGCTCATCCGCCGGATTCTCCCATGCCAAGAACGGGCATTCAATCTATGGGAGTTCAATCCGGAACAGCACCAGGCGCTAAGCGGGCTCTTCGATACGACATACGAAGGCGCCTGGAGGGTGCTGTTTAAGGGCGCCGAAGCCCCGCATCCGTGGCAGAAGATTGCAGATTTCGCTCGCACCATCCGGTTGACGAGGTAAGTGATTCAACCCCTTTACGGGACACTTGTGGTAATCAAATTGATTCTAGAGGGGTTTCATTCTGCCTTTTCCTTTGACAGGAATGGATGGAGAAGGCCAAGCTGCTTATCAGCCCGGCTCCCATGCCAGAAGACCTAGTGGACGCCCGTTTAGCAGGGCTGCTGGTTCCGGCACCGCATGTGTTGCCGGAGAAGAAGGCCAAGAGGTGGCGCGGGACTCAAAGAGTTCCAGAATCAAAGCGCTCGACGACGAGGCATACTCCTCCCCCGAAGACGACGAGGAGGAGGAGTACTCTCTCCCGGAGGAGGGAGAGAAGAAGAGGAAGGCTTCCCCAATAGGGGAGGCCGAAGGGTCCAAGAGGGGGAGGACTATCCCCCCGGACAGTTTCGCCAACACCACCGTTGGCGAGGATGAATGGCCTCCAAGGGCCAGGCGTCCGGCAAGATCGTAAGTATCCGGATCCTTTATATGCAATTTCTTTCGTGTCGCGTAGTGTCCTTAATGCCGCATTCTGTCCGTAGTCCGGCCGATGACGATCTCCCCGACTCATCGAGCGGGTCGTTGGCCCCGTCGGATGTGGATTCACTTCCGACTGCCTCTACCCCACGCACCGACGAGGACGCCGAGGTGGGATCCCAGAGAGGGACCCATCAGGAGGAGGCTCCGGAGGCGCCGTCATGCAGCCTCCCGGACTTCGCGCCGGACTCTACATCGGAACCCGCAGTGGTTCCAGAGTCCGGCAAGTGGCCCCTTCGAAAGAAGGGCAAGACCGTGACACCGGCGGCCTCCATCCAACCGGAGGCGCCGGATAACTTGTTGGAGGCGCTTAAAGGCGCTTCCATCAAGGAAGAACACCGTACTATCATGAGTGCGGTGGTTCAAAAGGTTCAGCTCGCCAAAAGCGGGCTGGCCGAAGCCTGCAGCAGCCTTCTAACAAGCTTTGAGGTAAGAAGTTAAAATTATGTAATGTAATACCGCATAGACAGTAGCCCCTGATGCTGAGTTCGGTGTTCGGAAAGAAAAAGCCGGACTGAGGATCTAACAAGATATACGCAGGGTTGCTGAAAATATGTCAATATGGGTTTGCAGGCTGCGCTACTGACCTCTGCCGCACTAACGGCGGAGGTCGATGTGCTAAAAAAGGATCTCGAGCGGTCCGAGCAAGAGCTCGGCCATGCCAAGAAGCAGCTCGAGGACAAAGAAGGTGAGTAACACCACTTTGAATAGTTACCTTATAAAAAAGGATTTTGGTTGCAAATAAAGTTAATAAGGATAATATGTGTATTGCAGGGGCCACTAACGAGGTGGCAGCCCTGAAGGAGGCTGTGTCCGCGGCCGAACCCAGTGCGGCCGCGGAACGGGCAGAGAGAGAAAAGCAGGAGGCACGGGTGGCGGGAGTTCGGCAAGAGCTCCAGGCTCTCATGGAGAAACATGAGAGTTTGGAGCATGACTCCAAGACTCGAGAGTCCGAGCTTGCCTCGGCTCTCGAAAGTGCCAAGTCTGCCAAGGCCGAGGCCCATAAGGCCTTTAAGGAGGTTGAAGATGTGAAGAAAATAGCGGCGGGTAAGGCATTTTTCATGCAAAGCAAGCATGTTAATGTAAAATACCGACACGCACCGCATTCGAGCTCTCGAGGCGTTGCAGATCTGCCGATAGTGTGTCCGATGCCGCCAGATTCTATCATGGCGAGGAGGGAGCTCGACGGAAAAAGTCTTCGGTCTCAAGATGTTGAGGCCGGACACCCGTGCCCCAAGCGACCAAATGAAGCGGTGGTCGAACTCCTAAGGTAGTCAAGAGGCCATGAAGGGCCTTATAGTTTGGTGTGGGCTCGACAGCCATGCACTGGAGCTACTTTGGCCTCAGGCGGCGGCTGGTGGATGCATGCCCCTGGGTGGATGTCATCAAGCGCTCCGCCTGTATTGAAGGCGCTCGCCGGGCCCTTGCCCGCCCAAAGGTGCATTGGGGCAGGTTGGATGCGGAGAAGCTTCTCACGGACCCACCTCCACCGGGCAAGGAGTATCACACGCCCGAGATGTATTATAAAACTGTCCTGAAGGGAGCCCGCGATATTGCGGATGAGTGCCCCAAAAATGTAATCTTTGAGTGAATTTGCTATGTATTATCCTGTGCGCTGAAACTTTGTTCATGTACGCTTTGAGCAACGCTTTTTTAATTTAAAATATTACCTTCTGTGCGGCCATTTATAAAATCTAAGAGATGGCAAGTCGTTGGCTTCAGCCCCCAAGCCACGAGTGCTGGGGTGTTCGGGATAAACTTGAGCACTCTTGTTACCATTGTTGGGTCCATCGAGGGAGGCGCTCAACACAACGAACAAGGCAACCAGACTTATAATGCTTGAACACTCTCACTTAGCCATAGAATTCTATAATTTTAAATTTCGGCGAAGCCCCTGGTATTCGGAAGACCGAATCTGGGGCGCTATCCACGCCTTCGTCGGACATTGTACGGAACTTCGCTCGAAGCGGCGTGAGTCTTTAAGGACCCGACAAAACCTCTCGAACAGCGACCAGTCTCTCGCCCTATCATGCCGGTCAGTTTTAGCTTTCTCCACTGAGGCGCTCGCCCGGCTCAACCGGGACACAATCGCAGTGGTTCTCCCAGTGCCACCTTAGCCGACAGAACGGAACGTAAGGCACCAAAACGTGGGAGCCGGACAAACCCAACTATTGACCCAAGACATGATTCGGAGCCGATTCATATAATGCTATAAGTTTGGGGTGCCGCACTTATGAAAGTGTTCGGACTTATCACACCATAGAGTGGGGAACATAAGCCCCTGGCGTATTAGGTCGTACCAAAATATACGGGCGCAAGATGTCATATAATGAGCATATATATATAAAAGGTAATGCAATTGCAATCAAAAAGGTGCTGCAGTATTTATGAAAGAAAGTCCGCTAGGAGAGCGGACTGATACAAATAGTGCGGTAAGCAAGGGATTTGGACTAAGTAAACATGTCCCCCTCCAGGGGTGAGCTGCGGACTTGGTGTATATAATCGAATTTAATGCTCGTAATTGAGACCACCTGAGTGTTCGCCGCAGCCTTCTTTAGTCCCTGACTGTTGCATCATGAGTTCGGCAGGTTCGCCGCCGGACAGGGCTTCTGGTTAACGGAGTCCTGTGTACATAAAAGAAGGAAAATAAAAATAAAAAAGGGGGCACACTTGCGAGCCCCGGTGTGGTCGAACCGCACTGGGTCCGTTCGATCGTGCCCCCTCCCTGTGCCCATGGTATCTCCAAAGCGTAATGATGTACGCGAGTGTTATTATTGCGATCATGCGCTGGCGAGGGTTGGGGCCGCATTACTACGCATGCTCGATCGCGCCAGTGGTCTTGGTTGGTATTGCTTTGGCGCTTTTGTCAGATCCGCCGTTTAACGGCCGGATCAGAATTGCCTTAAGAGGCTACTCAGATTTCCGCCGCGAGAGCCGCTGTATGTTCCTCCGCTCGAGGGGGCGCGTTCAGATTCCCATTGACCGTTATGACTCCATGAGGTCCCGCATCTTGAGCTTTAGGTATGCGTAATGCGGCACCGTGTTGAATTTTGCAAACGCGTTCATCCGAAAGCAGAGCGTGATAGCCGCCGCGAACGGGACTATGTCGAAGATTAACTCTTCGCCCGAAATTATCCGGGATCCAA
Organism: Aegilops speltoides; assembly: GCA_021437245.1. Classification (NCBI taxonomy): domain Eukaryota; kingdom Viridiplantae; phylum Streptophyta; class Magnoliopsida; order Poales; family Poaceae; genus Aegilops; species Aegilops speltoides. The sequence continues at coordinate 52,880,813 of CM038142.1, forward strand.
GACCACTTCGGTGTGGTGAGCTCATGCATAGCTTGGCTTCCACTCTGGTATGACACCTTTAAAGGTTGTCTTTGTAGGTTTAATCCTTGATGGGTTTATGCCCATTTTGCGCCTTGTATCCCGATAAAGCAGGTTCAGCTCGCCGCCGCCCATCAGGACTCTCGTGAGGTGAAATCCATCGATGATTGGGTCTAAAACCAATGCAGCGAATCCGCCATGGCGTATGCTGGTCGGATGGTCTCTTCGATCGAAAGTGATCGGACAAGAGGACCATGGATTGAACTTTGGGGCGATCGCTCCATCGCATAGATGTCCCTTAGTGCGCGCTTCCTCTCCTCTTGGGTATATGGGTCGCGATATCATATTCACCGCTCGTACTTGTGGGGAAAACCCTTCATCCTCTATTGTTCGGTGGTCGGGTCTCTTCCTCGTCGCCGTTGTTTAGCCCTTGTCATTGTTTTCGCAATTAACTTGCCGCCTGCTTGAACACCCAGCAATCTCTATTAGTGTGGTTAGCTGGCTTTTCAGAGGTGCCATGTATCCGCATAAGCGGTCGAGTATTCGGTCCAGATTGATGGACCCGAGTGGTTCTTTTGAATGGCTTCTTCCACGACCGGGTTTAGAGCCTCGTAATCCGGCGTTGATCGCTGTATCCTCCTTATCGCCGCCAAGCACGCGGCGTTTGTTTTGTTTCGACGTGACTGCCGTTGTTGTCCTTAGTATCCGAACAGCCAGAATTTTTATGGAGATTGTTGCTGCGAGCTAGCCACTGTCCTCTCCCGCAAAAGCGGTCATTAATGATGTGAGGGCTGCCATGGATTTCGCTTTTCCTGCCCCTGTGCCGGGCTAGCCATTCATCCCGGATGTTATGTTTAAAGGCTGCAAGGGCCTCTCGATCCGGACGGTCGATGATTTGGTTTTCTTTGTCAAGAACCGTGTCCGTAATTGTCCGCCGATTCATCCGCTGCTGCATAATGTGGCTTAGGTCATCGGCGTTCGTGGTCGCACATACGCGTTCGGAAGTTATCAAGGAATGCGGCCTCGTGTCTTCCCAACACCCAATTGACTCTGCGGGCAAGCTGTTAAGCCAATGCCGAGCTGGTCCTTTAAGCTTGAGTGGGAGATACTTGATGGCGTGGAGATTGCCGCCGGGCCATATGGATGTGGAGAAGATAATCTTCTATCCAAACCGCTGGGTCTGTTGTGCCATCGAGGATTCAATGTTTACGGGTTTAAACCCTTCGGGATTTGATGATCCATTACTTCGTCGGTGAAGCATAGCGGGTGTGCGGCGCCTCAGATTGAGCAATATCGCGACGCAGCTCGAGAGAGCGCTGTCGTCTGTGTTTCGGCCCGCCGGGTTATTGTATCCGCGCGACAAGATTCGCTCATGGGTCGGGCGCCCACGTGATCCGTAGATGGATCTGGATTGTCTTGCTTTGTCCTCCAATATGTCTCGCAAGTCCGCCGCGTTCCCTCTTGGCTTCGTACTTTTGGAGCGATGCTGGGGTACGGTCTTCGCTGGGGCCCTGGATGCCTCTCTGTCATGACCACGGGGTGATCGGTCAGCCATATCGTGCGCTGGTGATGGAGGTATGTATGCTTCCTCCTCTAGTCGGGGGAGCAGCTTGCGTCTTGGATAGCTTTTGGATGGGTGTTCGAGTTTATACTCTTCGGCCGCGAGGACCTCGGTCCATCGATCGGCCAACAGGTCCTGGTCAGCTTGAAGCTACTGCTGCTTTTTCTTTAGGATGTTTGCCACGGCGATAAGCCTGCGCTTGAAACGCTCTTGTTCGACGAGATCCTCAGGTATGATGAATTCGTCATCGTTGAGGCTTGCTTCGTCTTCGGAGGGAGGCATGTAGTTATGATCCTCGACCTCTTCGTCTGCCGCCCTCTCGTGAGGGCTTGCTTCTGCGTCCTCCTGCGCTGAGTCTTGCTGGAGGGGATTGTCTTCGGCACTCTCTGGGGTATTATTATCTCCTGTGCCGGAATCTCCATTCTTGCTGTGGCGGGATTTAGAGCGGCGCCGCTGATGTCGGCGCTTGGGCTGTTTCTTTAAAGGATCTGCCTCCGCTGTTTCTTCGTCGTCCCCATCTTTTGGGGTATCCACCATGTATATGTCATATGACGAGGTGGTCTTCCAGTGCCCTGTAGGCGCTGGTTCCTGTTTGTCTCCGGCATCATCGTCCATAGCGTCGATGTCTTCAGAGTCGTAGCCTAGCATGTCGGTTAGATCATCAACAGTGGCTACAAAGTGGGTGGTGGGTGGGCTCTGAATTTTTTCTCGTCCGCATCCCAACCATCCTGGCCATAGTCCGGCCAGGGCTCTCCTGATAACGAGAGATGCTTTAGTGAATTCAGGATATCGCCAAAAGGCGAGTATTGGAAGATGTCCGCGGCGGTGAATTCCATAACCGGCGCCCAATCCGATTTGATTGGTAGGGGCGTGGGAGGTTCGGAGTCCGGCAAGGAGTCCGATACCTCGGAATCACGGGTTTTGCGAGGGACGAGATTAGTGTTTGGCTCCATCGCCGAGGAAGTTGAAGCCCCCGAGGCGGCGTCTATCCACCGATCCTCGATCTGGGCGATCAGCTCCGGACTGATGGCCGAAGCGGATTCATGTGCGGCCTCCAAGGCACCGTTCGGCGGCAGAGCTAGATCATGCCCATCGCAACAGTGCGGCGCGCTTGGCTGTGGCTCGGGTCCGTCGAAGATCAAGTCTCCGTGGACATTGGCCGTGAAGTTTAGGCTTCGAATCGACCGACGGCCGGGGCGTAGCTTCGATCTGCTCCGGATGGCCTGCGAATTAGCCCGCAGTGCGAAGCCGCCGAATACGAAGATCTGTCCGGGGAGAAAAGTCTCACCCTGGACAGCGTTGTTGGTTGAAGATGCCATCAATCCTATTGGTGACGACATAGAGGAACTGTCAATGAAAGCACCAATGTCGGTGTCAAAACCGGCGGATCTCGGGTAGGGGGTCCCGAACTGTGTGTCTAGGCGGATGGTAGCAGGAGACGAGGGACACGATGTTTTACCCAGGTTCGGGCCCTCTCGATGGAGGTAAAACCCTACGTCCTGCTTGATTAATATTGATGATATGGGTAGTACAAGAGTGGATCTACCACGAGATCAAGGAGGCTAAACCCTAGAAGCTAGCCTATGGTATGATTGTTGTAATGTATGTTGTTGTCCTACGGACTAAAGCCCTCTGGTTTATATAGACACCGGAGGAGGCTAGGGTTACACAGAGTCGGTTACAATGGTAGGAGATCTACATATCCGTATCGCCAAGCTTGCCTTCCACGCCAAGGAAAGTCCCATCCGGACACGGGACGGAGTCTTCAATCTTGTATCTTCGTAGTCTTGGAGTCCAGCGGACGATGATAGTCCGGCTGTCCGGACACCCCCTAGTCCAGGACTCCCTCAGCCGCACTTATCGTATGAACCATACTTGCTGATAAAGTTATCGACGATGATGTTCTTTCTGATCCTAGCTGCTTTCATCGCCAAGATCTCAGCTCTCTGGTGATCTCCTATCACTCTATGTGACAGCAGGAATGCCACCTTGTCCGGTCTAGCTAGCACAGGTTGTGATCGTCCATGAATGTTGCGACGAACCAAACCCACGTGCTCTGTCTAACTTCACGACCAACTGTGTACCACACTCGCATCGAGTCTCAGGTCTTAGCCTGCAGGTGCGGCCCTCCAGGTTTAAGAATTTGCTCTATCGTTTTCCTGTCCTGGAGCAAAAGTACCGCTTGTACCTTATAGTTCCTGAAAGACCTTTCCTTGTTTCACCTTCTCTTTCCTTATGCTGAATCCACGCTCACTGGCGTGCTTATTATAGAACATGTGCGCCTCCCATTGTGATCCAAAGGTCATAGCCATAACCTTCCAATTTGCTTGTAGTGCCTGTTGTTGGATTTCAGCCTGCTCAATGTCCATGTCAGCTACACCGCCCTCGTCATGGCTGCTACCTCTTGAGCACTGTGTTGGTTTTCCCTTGAAGAGGAAAGGGTGATGCAGCAAAATAGCGTAAGTATTTCCCTCAGTTTTTGAGAACCAAGGTATCAATCCAGTAGGAGGCTCCTCAAAAGTCCCACGCACCTACACAAACAAACAAGAACCTCGCAACCAACGCGATAAAGGGGTTGTCAATCCCTTCACGGAAACTTGCAAAAGTGACATCTGATAGAGATAATAAGATAAGATAAATATTTTTGGTATTTTTATGATATAGATTGGAAAGTAAAGATGCAAATAAAAGTAGATGGAAAACTTATATGATAAAAGATAGCCCCAGGGGGCATAGGTTTCACTAGTGGCTTCTCTCAAGATAGCATAAGTATTACGGTGGGTGAACAAATTACTCTCGAGCAATTGATAGAAAAGTGCATAGTTATGAGATTATCTAGGCATGATCATGTATATAGGCATCATGTCCGTGACAAGTAGATCGAAACGATTCTGCATCTACTACTATTACTCCACACATCGACCGACTCCTGCCTGCATCTAGAGTATTAAGTTCATAAGAACAGAGTAACACATTAAGAAAGATGACATGATGTAGAGGGATAAACTCAAGCAATATGATATAAACCCCATCTTTTTATCCTCGATGGCAACAATACAATACGTGCCTTGCTGCCCCTGCTGTCACTGGGAAAGGACACCGCAAGATTGAACCCAAAGCTAAGCACTTCTCCCATTGCAAGAAAGATCAATCTAGTAGGCCAAACCAAACTAGTAATTCGAAGAGACTTGCAAAGATAACCAATCACACATAAAAGAATTCAGAGGAGATTCAAATATTTCTCATAGATAAACTTGATCATAAACCCACAATTCATCGGATCTCGACAAACACACCGCAAGAAGAGTTACATCGAATAGATCTCCAAGAAGATCGAGGAGAACTTCGTATTGAGACTCAAAGAGAGATAAGAAGCCATCTAGCTAATAACTATGGACCCGAAGGTCTGTGGTAAACTACTCACAACTCATCGGAGAGGCCTTGGAGATGATGTAGACGCCCTCCATGGCCGATTCCCCCTCGGGCGGAGCGCTGGTGAAGGCTCCAAGATGGGATCTCGCGGATACAGAAGGTTGCGGCGGTGTAATTAGGTTTTCATGGTGCTCCTCAATGTTTTCAGGGTATGGGAGTATATATAGGCGAAACAAGTACGTCGGTGGAACCACAAGGGCCCACGAGGGTGGGGGTGCGCCCACCCCCTTAGGGCGTGCCGGGCACCCTCGTGTCTGCCTTGTTTGTTGCTTGACGTCCACTCCAAGTCTCCTGGTTTGCATTTGTTCCAAAAAGATCGCTCCCGAAGGTTTTATCCCGTTTGCAGTCCGTTTGATTTCCTTTTCTCCGAAACACTGAAATAGGCAAAAAACAGCAATTCGGGTTGGGCCTCCGGTTAGTAGGTTAGTCCCAAAAATGATATAAAAGTGTAAAGTAAAGCCCATAAACATCCAAAACGGGTAATATAATAGCATGGAACAATCAAAAATTATAGATACGTTGGAGACGTATCAAGCATCCCCAAGCTTAATTCCTGCTCGTCCTCGAGTAGGTAAATGATAAAAACAGAATTTTTGATGTGGAATGCTACCTAGCATAATTCTCAATGTAATTTTTCTTTATTGTGGCATGAATATTCAGATCCAAATGATTCAAAATAAAAGTTCATATTGACATAAGAAGTAGTAATACTTCAAGCATACTAACAAAGCAATCATGTCTTCTCAAAATAACATGGTTAAAGAAAGCTATCCCTACAAAATCATATAGTCTGGCTATGCTCTATCTTCATCACACAAAGTATTTAATCATGCACAACCCCGATGACAAGCCAAGAAATTGTTTCATACTTTAGTATTCTCAAACTTTTTCAACTTTCACGCAATACATGAGCGTGAGCCATGGACATAGCACTATATGTGGAATAGAATGGTGGTTGTGGAGAAGACAAAAAGAGGAGAAGATAGTTGCTACGTCTTGAGCTTGCGTTGGTTTTCCTTGAAGATGAAAGGGTGATGCAGCAATTGTAGCGTAAGTATTTCCCTCAGTTTTTGAGAACCAAGGTATCAATCCAGTAGGAGGCTCCTAAAAAGTCCCACGCACCTACACAAACAAACAAGAACTCGCAACCAACGCAATAAAGGGGTTGTCAATCCCTTCACGGCCACTTGCGAAAGTGAGATCTGATAGAGATAATATGATAACATAAATATATTTTTGGTATTTTATGATATAGATTGGAAAAGTAAAGATGCAAATAAAAGTAGATTGAAAGCTTATAGGATAAAAGATAGACCCCGGGGCCATAGGTTTCACTAGTGGCTTCTCTCAAGATAGCATGAGTATTACGGTGGGTGAACAAATTACTGTCGAGCAATTGATAGAAAAGCGAATAATTATGAGATTATCTAGGCATGATCATGTATATAGGCATCACGTCCGTGACAAGTAGATCGACTCCTGCTTGCATCTACTACTATTACTCCACACATCGACCGCTATCCAGCATGCATCTAGAGTATTAAGTTCATAAAGAACAGAGTAACGCATTAGAAAGATGAAATGATGTAGAAGGATAAACTCATGCAATATGATATAAACCCCATCTTTTTATCCTCGATGACAACAATACAATACGTGCCTTGCTGCCCCTGCTGTCACTGGGAAAGGACATCACAAGATTGAACCCAAAGCTAAGCAATTCTCTCATTGCAAGAAAGATCAATCTAGTAGGCCAAAGCAAACTGATAATTCGAAGAGACTTGCAAAGATAACTTAATCACACGTAAAAGAATTCAGAGGAGATTCGAATATTTCTCATAGATAAACTTGATCATAAACCCACAATTCATCAGATCTCGACAAACACACCGCAAAAAGAGTTACATCGAATAGATCTCCAATAAGATCAAGGAGAACATGGTATTGAGATTCAAAGAGAGAGAAGACGCCATCTAGCTAATAACTATGGACCTGAAGGTCTGTGGTAAACTACTCACAACTCATCGGAGAGGCTATGGTGTTGATGTAGAAGCCCTCCATGGTTGATTCCCCCTCCGGCGGAGCGCCGACGAAGGCTCCAAGATGGGATCTCGCGGATAGAGAAGGTTACAGTGGTGGAAATAGTCTTTCGTGGTCGCCCCTGGTGTTCTCGGGGTACGTGGGTATATATAGGAGGAACAAGTACGTCGGTGGATGCCCGAGGGGCCCACGAGATAGGGGGCGCGCCCAGTAGGGGGAGGGCTCCACCCTCGTGGCTTCCTTGATTGCTTCTTGACTTGCACTCCAAGTCCTCTGGATCACGTTCTTTCCAAAAATCACGCTCCCGAAGGTTTCATTCCATTTGGACTCCGTTTGATATTCCTTTTCTTCGAAACACTGAAATAGGCAAAAAAACAGCAATACGGTCTGGGCCTTCGGTTAGTAGGTTAGTCCCAAAAATGATATAAATGTGTAAAGTAAAGCCCATAAACATCCAAAACGGGTAATATAATAGCATGGAACAATCAAAAATTATAGATACGTTGGAGACGTATCAAGCATCCCCAAGCTTAATTCCTGCTCGTCCTCGAGTAGGTAAATGATAAAAACAGAATTTTTGATGTGGAATGCTACCTAGCATAATTCTCAATGTAATTTTCTTTATTGTGGCATGATTGTTCACATCCAAATGATTCAAGATAAAAGCTTATAAAACATAAAAATAGTAATACTTCGAAGCATACTAACAAATAATCATCTTCTATCAAAATAGCATAGCCAAAGAAAGCTTATCCCTACAAAATCATATAGTTAGGCCATGCTTCATTTTCATTACACAAAATACTCCCATCATGAACAACCCCGATGACGAGCCAAGCAATTGGTTCATACTTTTTAACGCGCTTCAGCTTTTTTCAACTCTTACGCAATACATGAGCGCAAGCCATGGACATAGCACTATGGTGGTATATGGTGGTGGTTGTAAAGACAAAGAGGGAGAAGATAGTCTCACATCAACTATGCGTATCAACGAGCTATGGAGATGCCCATCAATAGATATCAATGTGAGTGAGTAGGGATAGCCATGCAACGGATGCACTAGAGCTATAAATGTATGAAAGCTCAACAAAAGAAATTAAGTGGGTGTGCATCCAACTCACTTGCTCACGAAGACCTAGGGCATTTTGAGGAAGCCCATCATTAGAATATACAAGCCAAGTTCTATAATGAAAAAATCCCACTAGTATATGAAAGTGACAACACAAGAGACTCTCTATCATGAAGATCATGGTGCTATTATGAAGCACAAGAGTGGAAAAAGAGATAGTAGCATTGTCCCTTCTCTCTTTTTCTCTCATTTTTTTATTTGTTTGGCCTTTCTTTTTTATTTATTTGGTGGGCTCTTTGGCCTCTTTTTTTTTAAGTCCGAAGTCTCATCCCAACTTGTGGGGGAATCATAGTCTTCATCATCCTTTCCTCACTTGGGACAATGCCCTAATAATGAAGATCATCACACTTTATTTAATTTACAACTCGAGAATTACAACTCAACACTTAGAACAAAATATGACTCTATATGAATGCCTCCGGCGGTGTACCGGGATATGCAATGAATCAAGAGCGGCATGTATGAAAATTATGAGGGTGGCCTTGCCACAAATACAATGTCAACTACATGATCATGCAAAGAGCAATATGACAATGATGGAGCGTGTCATAATAACGGAATGGTGGAAAGTTGCATGGCAATATATCTCGAAATGGCTATGGAAATGCCAGAATAGGTAGGTATGGTGGCTGTTTTGAGGAAGGTAATAATGGGTGCATGATACCGGTGAAAGTTGCGCGGTATAATAGAGGCTAGCAAAGTGGAAGGGTGAGTGTGCGTATATCCATGGACTCACATTAGTCATAAAGAACTCATATACTTATTGCAAAAGTCTACTTAGCCCTCGAAGCAAAGTACTACTGCGCATGCCCCTAGAGGGATAGATTGGTAGGAAAAGACCATCGCTCGTCCCCGACTGCCACCCATAAGGAAGACAATCAAAAGAGCACTCCATGCAACAAATTTGTCACAGAACTTTTACCATACGTGCATGCTACGGGACTTGCCAACTTCAACACAAGTATTTATGGATTTAATAATTACCCACTAGCATGACTCTAACATTACCACCTCTATATCTTAAAACAATTATCAATCATCAAATTGATCCTAGTGTTTTATGCACTTTCTATGATAGTTTTTATTATACCCAACTTGGATGCTCATCATTCTAGGACCAAATTTATAACCATAGGAAATACCATGCTATTCTAAAAGACTCTCAGAATAATATAATTGAAGCATGAGAGATCAAAAATTTCTTCAAAATTAAACCACCGCCGTGCTCTAAAAGATGTAAGTGAAGCACTAGAGCAAAAACTATCTAGCTCAAAAGATATAAGTGAAGCACATAGAGTATTCTAATAAATTCTAATCGAGTAGGCTTCTCCCAAAAGGTGTGTACAGCAAGGATGATTGTGTAAACTAAAAAGAAAAGACAAATATCATACAAGACGCTCCAAGCAAAACACATATCATGTGGCGAATAAAAATATAGCTCCAAGTAAAGTTACCGATAAACAAAGACGAAAGAGGGGATGCCTTCCCGGGGCATCCCCAAGCTTAGGATTTTGGCTATTCTTGAATATATTGGGGTGCCATGGGCATCCCCAAGCTTAGGCTCTTGCCACTCCTTATTCCATAGTCCATCAAATCTTTACCCAAAACTTGAAAACTTCACAACACAAAACTTAACAGGAAATCTCATAAGCTCCGTTAGTGAAAGAAAGAAAAACTACCACATAAGGTACCGTAATGAAATCATTATTTATTTATATTGGTGTTAAACCTACTGTATTCCAAGTTCTCTATGGTTCATACCACTTAATATTAGCCATAGATGCATCAAAATAAGCAAACAACACACGAAAAACAGAATCTGTCAAAAACAGAACAGTCTGTAGCAATCTGTAACTCTCGAATACTTATGGAACTTTAAAAATCCTACCAAAATAGGAAGTCCTGGGAAATTTATCTACTGATCAACATCAAAAGGAATCAACGCAAAATCACGTTCCTGTGAATTACTAAAATTATTTGTGTGCGTGCAAAGTTTCTGTTTTTCAGCAGAATCAAATTAACTATCAGCATAGGTTATCCTATAGGTTCTACTTTGCACAAACACTAATTAAAACATACAAACACATCTAAACAGAAGTTAGATGCAAAACTTATTACTAAACAGAAACAAAAGCAAAAAACACAAATAAAATTGGGTTGCCTCCCAACTAGCGCTATCGTTTAACGCCCCCAGCTAGGCATAAAAGCGAGGATAGATCTAAGTAGTGCCATAATAATAAGATAGATCACGAAAACTCATCTCATATTCTCTACGTTCAGCAGCAAGTTTTCTTTGAGGCAAGCAAAAGTAATCAAAAGGGCTAAATTTAATGGGACAAAATTCACCAAGATCAATCACAGGAGGAATGGGTTCCTCCTTTGGCCCTTCATATTACACAACTAATTCATCATTATAAGCATTCTTTTGGCAGAATTTCGTGAGCCTATACTCAAGAGAGTATCCTAGCTCATTATTTCGAAGAGCAAAATCATTATTAAGTTCGGAAGTTCTATCAACTAGGACATTGGTAGGAACCTTTTTCCTAACGTTTTCATTAAAAGCAACATAGTCCAAATATTGAAAACGCCTAATTTCCTCTTGATCAAAGAGGATCGCCTCTATGGGAGGACGGCCGGTGTCCACCCTATAGTGTGCAAAGATTTCCTTGGCCTCTCTTATTATAAATCTAAACTCATGTGCCAAAAAGATAGTAGCAGCGCACTTAACAGAAGAATGCTCAATATTAGAAAATTCCAGGAAAATTCTTTGTATGCACGGGTGCATATGCATAAATTGTCTTTCAAGCTCAACTACTAGCATAGCGATAGCATCCGCAAGACTACTAGTTCTATGAAGAATAGAACCACCCATAGAGGGTAAAGCACCAGCAAAATTAAAGAAATCTTGAATAAACCCTTTTCTAGTAATATTACCACTACCGATTCGAAACTTTTTAGTATGCAAGATAGGGTGTTCTTCAGTAGGAGCATCAGAATTTTCCATGTTATCATTGTTGTCCATATCGACGATAATCTCCCCAGTTTCAGACATGACGGCAAACAAAAGGGGCAAGTGAGAGAGAGAGGAGATTGGGAAAGAGAGGGCGAATTAAATGGCAAGGGTGAAGTGGGGGAGAGGAAAACGATACGCAAATGGAAAATAATGTAAATGCGAGGGAGATGAGTTTGTGATGGGTACTTGGTATGTCTTGACTTGAGCGAATACATCCCCGACAACGGCGCCAGAAATCCTCCCCGGCAACAGCGCCAGAAATCCTTCTTGCTACATCTTGAGCTTGCGTTGGTTTTCCTTGAAGAGGAAAGGGTGATGCAACAATAGTAGCGTAAGTATTTCCCTCAGTTTTTGAGAACCAAGGTATCAATCAAGTAGGAGGCTACTCAAAAGTCCCACGCACCTACACAAACAAACAAGAAATCGCAGCCAACGCAATAAAGGGTTGTCTATCCCTTCACGTCCACTTGCGAAAGTGAGATCTGATAGAGATAATATGATAAGATAAATATATTTTTGGTATTTTATGATATAGATTGGAAAAGTAAAGATGCAAATAAAAGTAGATTGAAAGCTTATAGGATAAAAGATAGACCCGAGGGCCATAGGTTTCACTAGTGGCTTCTCTCAAGATAGCATAAGTATTACGCTGGGTGAACAAATTACTGTCGAGCAATTGATAGAAAAGCGAATAATTATGAGATTATCTAGGCATGATCATGTACATAGGCATCACGTTCGTGACAAGTAGACCAACTCCTGCCTGCATCTACTACTATTACTCCACACATCGACCGTTATCCAGCATGCATCTAGAGTATTAACTTCATAAAGAACAAAGTAACGCATTAAGAAAGATGACATGATGTAGAGGGATAAACTCATGCAATATGATATAAACCCCATCTTTTTATCCTCGATGGCAACAATACAATACGTGCCTTGCTGCCCCTGCTATCACTGGGAAAGGACACCGCAAGATTGAACCCAAAGCTAAACACTTCTCCCATTGCAAGAAAGATCAATCTAGTAGGCCAAACCAAACTAATAATTCGAAGAGACTTGCAAAGATAACTTAATCACACATAAAAGAATTCAGAGGAGATTCAAATATTTCTCATAGACAAACTTGATCATAAACCCACAATTCATCGGATCTCGACAAACACACCGCAAAAAGAGTTACATCGAATAGATCTCCAAGAAGATCAAGGAGAACATGGTATTGAGATTGAAAGAGAGAGATGAAGCCATCTAGCTAATAACTATGGACCCGAAGGTCTATGGTAAACTACTCACAACTCATCGGAGAGGCTATGGTGTTGATGTAGAAGCCCTCCGTGGTTGATTCCCCCTCCGGCGGAGCACCGACGAAGGCTCCAAGATGGAATCTCGTAGAAGGTTACGGTGGTGGAAATAGTTTTTCGTGGTCGCCCCTGATGTTCTCGAGGTACGTGGGTATATATAGGAGGAAGAAGTACGTCGGTGGATGCCCAAGGGGCCCACAAGATAGGGGAGCGCGCCCAGTAGGGGGCGCGCACTCCACCCTCGTGGCTTCCTCGATTTCTTCTTGACTTGCACTCCAAGTCCTCTGGATCACGTTCGTTCCAAAAATCACGCTCCCGAAGGTTTCATTCCGTTTGGACTCCGTTTGATATTCCTTTTCTTCGAAACACTGAAATAGGTGAAAAACAGCAATATGGGCTGGGCCTCCGGTTAGTAGGTTAGTCCCAAAAATGATATAAATGTGTAAAGTAAAGCCCATAAACATCCAAAATGGGTAATATAATAGCATGGAACAATCAAAAATTATAGATACGTTGGAGACGTATGAATAGTCTCACATCAACTAGGCGTATCAACGGGCTATGGAGATGCCCATTAATAGATATCAATGTGAGTGAGTAGGGATTGCCATGTAGCGGATGCACTAGAGATATAAATGTATGAAGGCTCAACAAAAGAAACTAAGTGGGTGTGCATCCAACTTGCTTGCTCACGAAGACCTAGGGTGTTTTGAGGAAGCCCATCATTGGAATATACAAGCCAAGTTCTATAATGAAAAATTCCCACTAGTATATGAAAGTGACAACATAGGAGACTCTCTATCATGAAGATCATGGTGCTACTTTGAAGCACAAGTGTGGTAAAAGGATAGTAGCATTGTCCCGTCTCTCTTTTTCTCTCGTTTTTTTGGCCTTTCTCTTTTTTTTGGCCTTTCTCTTTTTTTATAAAGTTTGAAGTCTCATCCCGACTTGTGGGGGAATCGTAGTCTCCATCATTCTTTCTTCACTTGGAACAATGCTCTAATAATGAAGATCATCACACTTTTATTTACTTACAACTCAAGATTACAACTCGATGCTTAGAACAAGATATGACTCTATATGAATGCCTCTGGCGGTGTACCGGGATATGCAATGAACCAAGAGTGACATGTATGGAAATTATGAAGGTGGCTTTGCCACAAATATGATGTCAACTACATGATCATGCAAGAGCAATACGACAATGATGATGCATGTCATAATAAACAGAACGATGGAAAGTTGCATGGAAATATATCTCGGAATGGTTATGGAAATGCCATAATAGGTAGGTATGGTGGCTGTTTTGAGGAAGGTATATGGTGGGTGTATGGTACCGGCGAAAGTTGCGCCGCACAAGAGAGGCTAGCAATGGTGGAAGGGTAAGAGTGAGTATAATCCATGGACTCAACATTAGTCATAAAGAACTCATATACTTTTCGCAAAAATCTACAAGTTATTGAAAACAAAGTACTACGCGCATGCTCCTAGGGGGATAGATTGGTAGGAAAAGACCATCGCTCGTCCCCGACCGCCACTCATAAGGAAGACAATCAATAAATAAATTATGCTCCAACTTCATCACAAAGCGGTTCACCATACGTGCATGCTACGGGAATCACAAACTTCAACACAAGTATTCCTCAAATTCATAATTACCCCACTAGCATGACTCTAATATCACCATCCTCATATCTCAATACAATTATCAAGCATCGAATTAATCATAGCATCCAATTGACTTTCTATGATAGTTTTTATTATATCCAACTTGGATGGCCATCATTCTAGGACCAATTTTATAACCATAGCAAATACCATGCTGTTCTAAAAGACTCTCAAAATTATATAAGTGAAGCATGAGAGATTAACAATTTCTACAAAATTAAACCACCGCCATGCTCTAAAAGATAAAAGTGAAGCACTGGAGCAAAAATTATCTAGCTCAAAAGAAATAAGTGAAGCACATAGAGTATTCTAATAAATTCCAAATCAAGAGTGTCCCTCTAAAAAGGTGTGTACAGCAAGGATGATTGTGGTAAATTAACAAGCAAAGACTAATATCATACAAGACGCTCCAAGCAAAACACATATCATGTGGTGAATAAAAATATAGCTCCAAGTAAAGTTACCGATAAACGAAGACGAAAGAGGGGATGCCTTCCGGAGCATCCCCAAGCTTAGGCTTTTGGTTGTCCTTGGATATCTTGGGGTGCCATGGGCATCCCCAAGCTCAGGCTCCTGCCACTCCTTATTCCATAGTCCATCAAATCTTTACCCAAAACTTGAAAACTCCACAACACAAAACTCAACAGGAAATCTCATAAGCTCCGTTAGTGCAAGAAATAAAAACCACCACATAAGGTACTGTAATGAACTCATTATTTATTTATATTGGTGTTAAACCTACTATATTCCAACTTCTCTATGGTTCATACCCCCCGATACTAGCCATAGATGCATCAAAATAAGCAAACAACACACGAAAAACAGAATCTGTCAAAAACAGAACAGTCTGTAGTAATCTGTAACTTTAGAATACTTCCGGAACTCTAAAAATCCTACAAAAATAGGAAGTCCTGGGAAATCTGTCTATTGATCTACGACAAAAATAATCAACGCAAAAGCACGTTGCTGTGATTTACTAAAATTATTCTCATGCGTGCAAAAGTTTCTGTTTTTCAGCAGATTCAAATTAACTATCACCGTAGGTTATCCTATAGGTTCTACTTGGCACAAACACTAATTAAAACATAAAACCACATCTAAACAGAAGCTAGATGAAATATTTATTACTAAACAGAAGCAAAAAGCAAGAAACAAAAATAAAATTGGGTTGCCTCCCAACAAGCGCTATCGTTTAATGCCCCTAGCTAGGCATAAAAGCGAGAATAGATCTAAGTATTGCCATCTTTGGCATTCAATTCATAAGTAGCTCGCATGATAGATTCATAAGGTAGTTTGACTTTCTTTCTAGGGAAGTGTTCCATGCCTTTCCTTAATGGAAATTGGAGTCTAATATTTCCATCCTTCATATCAATAATTGCACCAATCGTTCTAAGGAAAGGTCTACCAAGAATAATAAGACATGAAAGATTGCAATCTATATCAAGAACGATAAAATCTACGGGCACATAATTCCTATTTGCGACAATAAGAACATCATTGATCCTTCCCATAGGTTTCTTAATGGTGGAATCCGCAAGGTGCAAGTTTAAAGATTAATCTTCAAAATCATGGAAACCTAGAATATCACATAAAGTTTTCGGAATCGTGGAAACACTAGCACCCAAATCACACAAAGCATAGCATTAGTGATCTTTAATTTTAATTTTTATAGTAGGTTCCCACTCATCATAAAGTTTTCTAGGTATAGAAACTTCCAAATTAAGTTTTTCTTCATAAGATTGCATCAAGGCATCAACGATATGTTTGGTAAAAGCTTTATTTTGACTATAAGCACAAGGAGAATTCAACACGGATTGCAACAAGGAAATACAATCTATTAAAGAACAATTATCATAATTAAATTCCTTGAAATCCATAATAGTGGGTTCATTGCTATGTAAAGTTTTGACCTCTCCAATCCCACTTTTACCAAATTTAGCATCAAGATCTAGAAACTCCGAATTACTGGGACGTCTTTTAACTAAAGTTGAATCATCCCCAGTACCATTATTATCAAGATTCATATTGAAAAACAAAGATTTAATAGGGGACACATCAATAACTTTTAGATCTTCATCATTATTTTCATGGAAACTAGAAGAACACGCTTTTATAAAGCAATCTTTCTTAGCACGCATCCTAGCGGTTCTTTCTTTGCACTCATCAATGGAAATTCTCATGGCTTTGATAGACTCATTGATATCATGCTTAGGTGGAATATATCTAAGTTTCAAAGAATCAACATCAAGCGAAAGTCTATCAACATTCCTAGCCAAATCATCAACTTTAAGCAATTTTACTTCAAGCAAAGCATTGAAATTCTTTTTAGAGATCATAAATTCTTTAACACTATTCTCAAAATCAGAGGGCATCTTATTAAAATTTCCATAAGAGTTGTTGTAGGAATTACCATAATTATTAGAGGAATTATTAGTAAACGGTCTAGGATTAAAGTTTCCTCTATAAGCATTGTTACCAAGATTATTCCTACCAACAAAATTCACATCCATAGATTCATTATTATTCTCAATCAAAGTAGATAAAGGCATATAATTGGGCTCAATAGGAGCACTTTTAGTAGCAAACAATTTCATAAGTTCATCCATCTTTCCGCTCAAATCATTAATTTCTTCTATAGCATGCACTTTTTTACTAGTAGATCTTTCGGTGTGCCACTGAGAATAATTAACCATAATGTTATCAAGGAGTTTAGTAGCTTCTCCTAAAGTTATTTCCATAAAAGTGCCTTCCGCGGCCGAATCTAAAAGATTTCTAGAAGCAAAATTCAATCCGGCATAGAAATTTTGTATGATCATCCATGAATTCAAACCATGAGTAGGGTAATTGCGAATCATTAATTTCATTCTTTCCCAAGATTGGGCAACATGCTCATGATCAATTTGTTTAAAATTCATAATATCATTTCTAAGAGAGATGATCTTAGCAGGAGGAAAATACTTAGAGATAGAAGCATCTTTGCACTTATTCCAAGAATCAATACAATTTTTAGGCAAAGACGAAAACCAAGTTTTAGCACGATCTCTAAGTGAAAACAGAAACAACTTCAATTTAACAATATCATTATCCGTATGTTTCTTCTTTTGCATATCACACAAATCAACAAAGTTGTTTAGATGAGTAGCGGCATCTTCACTAGGAAGGCCGGAGAATTGATCTTTCATAACAAGATTCAACAAAGCAGCATTGATTTAACAAGATTCAACATCATTAAGAGGAGCAATTGGAGTGCTAAGGAAATCATTATTTTTGGTATTGGAAAAGTCACACAATTTGGTATTATCTTGCGCCATCGTGACAAGCAATCCAACACACAAGCAAACAAAAAGGCAAGTGAAAGAGAGAGGAGAATGGGAAAGAGAGGGCGAATAAAACGGCAAGGGTGAAGTGGGGGAGAGGAAAACGAGAGGCAAATGGCAAATAATGTAATGCAAGGGAGATGAGTTTGTGATGGGTACTTGGTATGTCTTGACTTGAGCGAAGACCTCCCCGACAACGGTGCTAGAAATCCTTCTTGCTACCTCTTGAGCACTGCGTTGGTTTTCCCTTGAAGAGGAAAGGGTGGATGCAGCAAAGTAGCGTAAGTATTTCCCTCAGTTTTTGAGAACCAACGTATCAATCCAGTAGGAGGCTCCTCAAAAGTCCCATGCACCTACACAAACAAACAAGAACCTCGGAACCAACGCGATAAAGGGGTTGTTAATCCCTTCACGGAAACTTGCAAAAGTGAGATCTGGTAGAGATAATAAGATAAGATAAATATTTTTGGTATTTTTATGATATAGATTGGAAAGTAAAGATGCAAATAAAAGTAGATGGAAAACTTATATGATAAAAGATAGACCCGGGGGCCATAGGTTTCACTAGTGGCTTCTCTCAAGATAGCATAAGTATTACGGTGGGTGAACAAATTACTGTTGAGCAATTGATAGAAGAGTGCATAGTTATGAGATTATCTAGGCATGATCATGTATATAGGCATCACGTCCATGACAAGTAGATCGAAACGATTCTGCATCTACTACTATTACTCCACACATCGACCGACTCCTGCCTGCATCTAGAGTATTAAGTTCATAAGAATAGAGTAACGCATTAAGAAAGATGACATGATGTAGGGGATAAACTCAAGCAATATGATATAAACCCCATCTTTTTATCCTCGATGGCAACAATACAATACAATACAATACAATACATGCCTTGATGCCCCTGCTGTCACCGGGAAAGGACACCGCAAGATTGAACCCAAAGCTAAGCACTTCTCCCATTGAAAGAAAGATCAATCTAGTAGGACAAACGAAACTGATAATTCGAAGAGACTTGTAAAGATAACCAATCACACATAAAAGAATTTAGAGGAGATTCAAATATTTCTCATAGATAAACTTGATCATAAACCCACAATTCGTCGGATATCGACAAACACACCGCAAAAAGAGTTACATCGAATAGATCTCCAAGACGATCGAGGAGAACTTGGTATTGAGATTCAAAGAGAGAGAATAAGCCATCTAGCTATTAAATATGGACCCGAAGGTCTATGGTAAACTACTCACAACTCATCGGAGAGGCCTTGGAGATGATGTAGAGGCCCTCCATGGTCGATTCCCCCTCCGGCGGAGCGCCGGCGAAGGCTCCAAGATGGGATCTCACGGATACAGAAGGTTGCGGCAGAGGAATTAGGTTTTCGTGGTGCTCCTCTATGTTTTCAGGATACGGGAGTATATATAGGCAAAAGCAGTACATCGGTGGAGCCACAAGGGGCCCACGAGGGTGGGGGCGCGCCGGGCACCCTCGTGGCCGCCTCGTTTGTTGCTTGATGTCCACTCCAAGTCTCCTGGTTTGCATTTGTTCAAAAAAGATCGCTCCCGAAGGTTTCATCCCGTTTGGACTCCGTTTGATTTCCTTTTCTTTGAAACACTGAAATAGGCAAAAAGCAGCAATTCGGGCTGGGCCTCCGGTTAGTAGGTTAGTCCCAAAAATGATATAAAAGTGCAAATTAAATCCCGTAAACATCCAAAACGGGTAATATAATAGCATGGAACAATCAAAAATTATAGATACATTGGAGACGTATCAATGGCCATCATGACCACTACGACCATCCATATCATCCTACAAAATTACACATAAGAACATACAAGTTGTCATCATTTACTTGATGTGATTGTGTTACTTACAAAATGTTTGAACGAACTTGGCTCAAGTTATCGGCGAAAGATTCCTAGAAAACATTTTCCTCATTATGAACATCAACATCTTCCTGTAGAAAAAAAACCATAGACGTGTAAGTAGCCATGTGGTTGTTTGTCAGATGAAATCAATGTACAAGTCACTTACGTTTCAGTGTATGCACCATCCTCATTGTTTTGAATATCCTCCTCATGTAAATTATCGTATGACGACCACGATTCATTATCGCTGCTATAATCATCTTCGTTATTGCAATCCTTATCGGTACGACTAACAGTATCGCTACCATACTCATCATCCATATGGAGGAGTGCATCTGTATATCCAGTTTTTTTCCTCCATTAAATAACCTCACTACCAACACTACACAATATTAAAAATAAGATATCTCAGTTCAAAATCAAACTAGATGTACTGGGGTCATGCCGATGATCAATTAATAACATCAAAATTGTTCCAAATTATTATATTTGACTACCCAAATTTTTGGTAAAATCAGCACAGAGCTTTAGAAATCCTACAAAAAAATAATACAAATACCTATATTTGACAAGACAACTCGAAATTGAATAAACAAGATTGAAGCTCTAGCACCACCACTATTTACATGACAAACCTAGGGGGTGGCGGGTGTCGATGTCGCGCGGCTAGGTCCTAAGGAACATGGACTCTAGCGTGATTGCGGACGGTGATGACATCGACAACGTGCACCGAGGTTAGATCGTGGTGTGATTGTGGACAGCGGCAACTTTGACGACGTGCACGGCTGCCAGATCAGGGGCAAAGCCGGGGAAATGGCGGACGCGGTGACATGCGTCGTGGGCTGGGAGATGGCGATCGCCGCCTGCAACCGCCGGCGGCAGCGGTCGTACTCTAGGGTGGGCAAGGGCGGTGATTGGCCGGTCGAGGCGACGCTGGATCGGGCTGCGTGATTGTCGAACGGGCTGCTAGGTCATTGCTCTGCATTTGGCTTTTTTTGCATGCGCCGGGCACAGTATGTGACATGTGGCCGTATTGGCTCGGACCGTCGGCTCAGCTGTACGCATCTACAGACCCCGCATACGGGCATGGGGATACGTTATGGATTGTATGTCCAAAATGCCCTTATACATTAAGCGTGCGCGGCGGGAGGTGGGGTGGTGTGTGTGTGTGTGTGTAAAGAAGCAAGCCTCTCAAGTGTACTGGGGATGAAGGTAAAAAAATAGATGAGATACTTCAAACATGACGCATGTGCATGAGATAATGTTCTTTGAGTCACCGGATGTGGCACCTATGACGCATGTGCATGAGAGCTCCTTTCCCACTGTTGTCAAGGTTACTAATGGAATTGACAGAGGCACATATTGTTCGACACTTACAGGACCTAGTACCAGGCAATCACCAGTGGGAACTTGTCAAGTTGGAGACCCGGACTTACAAGGTTGATTTCCCCACTAAGGAGGATCAGTTGCACATCCTTAAGTTTGGCATGTGCAGGGTACAGAGTACCAATATTGTTATAATCTTTGATGAGTGGAAAGAGAAGGAGCTCGAGGGTACACCGTTAGAGAAGGTCTGGGTTCATTTTTTTGTGCGCCTCGCAAGTATATTAAGTGCTTCCTTGTTGCTTGGAGCTTGGGGTCCCTCATTGGTAAGATGGAACATGTTGACATGCCATTTACTTGCGCACATGGAGAAGCAAGGTTACTTGTCAGTGTGGTCAGTTTGGAGTTCGTACCGGACGTGGTCAAGTGGACACATGCGGGGGGTCACATACGTGCTAGAGCTCGAGATTGAGGATACACTGATACCTTAGGAGGGAGATGAGATTTAGGACATGGATACGACTAAGGGTGATGGTCCCCCCGGGAATCGGGACAAGGGGCCTGAGATCACACTGTCGGTGTCAAAACCGGCGGATCTCGGGTAGAGGGCCCGATCTATGCGTCAAGGCTGATGGTAACAGGAAGCAAGGGACACAGATGTTTACCCAGGTTCGGGCCCTCTCGATGGAGGTAAAACCCTACTTCCTGCTTGATTAATATTGATGCTATGGGTAGTACAAGAGTAGATCTACCACGAGATCGTAGAGACTAAACCCTAAGAGCTAGCCTATGATGGTATGATTGTAATTGTGATCGGCCTTCTAAGGACCAACCTCTCCGGTTTATATAGACACCAGAGAGGGCTAGGGTTTACATGGAGTCGGTTACAAGGAAAGAAATATAATATCCGGATCGCCAAGCTTGCCTTCCACGCAAAGGAGAGTCCCATCCTGACACGGGCCGAAGTCTTGAGTCTTGTATCCTCACGCTTCAATAGTCCGGATGTTGTACATAGTCCGGCTGTCCGGATACCCCATGTAGGACCTTGAAGTATGTCTAGAGGGGGGTGATTAGACTACTTGACCAATAAAAACTTAACCTTTTCCCAATTTTAGAGTTTGGCAGATTTTAGCTATATTAGGACAAGTCAAGCAATCATCACACAATTCAAGCAAGCATGCAAAGAGTATATAGGCAGCGGAAATTAAAGCATGCAACTTGCAAGAAAGTAAAGGGAAGGGTTTGGAGGATTCAAACGCAATTGGAGACACGGATGTTTTTGGCGTGGTTCCGATAGGTGGTGCTATCGTACATCCACGTTGATGGAGACTTCAACCCACGAAGGGTAACAGCTGCACGAGTCCATGGAGGGCTCCACCCACGAAGGGTCCACGAAGAAGCAACCTTGTCTATCCCACAATGGCCGTCGCCCACGAAGGATTTGCCTCACTAGCGGTAGATCTTCACGAAGTAGGCGATCTCCTTGCCCTTACAAACTCCTTGGTTCAACTCCACAATCTTGTCGGAGGCTCCCAAGTGACACCTACCAATCTAGGAGACACCACTCTCCAAGAAGTAACAAATGGTGCGTTGATGATGAACTCCTTGCTCTTGTGCTTCAAATGATAGTCTCCCCAACACTCAACTCTCTCTCATAGGTTTTGGATCTGGTGGAAAGAATATTTGAGTGGAAAGCAACTTGGGAAGGCTAGAGATCAAGATTCATATGGTAGGAATGGAATATCTTGGCCTCACACATGAGTAGGTGGTTCTCTCTCAGAAATGGTAAGTTGGAAGTGTAGGTTCGTTCTGATGGCTCTCTCCACGAATGAAGAGGAGGGGGAGGGGTATATATAGCCTCTACACAAAATCTAACCATTACACACAATTTACCAAACTCGGTGGGACCGAATTGTTAAACTCGGTCGGACCGATTTAGTAAACCTAGTGACCGTTAGTGATTTTCAGTGGGACTGACATGCATCTCGGTGAGACCGATTCGGTTAGGGTTAGGGCATAACGTAATCTTGGTAAGACCGATTACACAAACTCGGTGAGACCGATTTGGTAATAAGCTTTCTAGAGAGTTGGTCAGGTAAACTCGGTGGGACCGATTTGCTCTTTTCGGTGAGACCGAAATGTTACAAAAAGGAAACAGAGAGTTTACATTGCAATCTTGGTGGGACCAATCGCTCACTTCGGTTAGACCGAAACGTTACGAAGGTAAACAGAGAGATTACTATCCCATCTCGGTGAGACCGAGATCCCTATCGGTAAGACCGATTTGCTTAGGGTTTGTGGTAGTGTCTATGACTTTTGGAATCGGTGGCGCCGGATAGGAAGAATTGGTGTGACCGATTTTGGCTTTGGCTTTAGGTCATTTGTGGATGTGGGAAAGTAGTTGAGGGTTTTGGAGCATATCACTAAGCACATGAAGCAAGAGGCTCATTAAGCAACACCATCCCTCCTTGATAGTATTGGCTTTTCCTATAGACTCAATGTGATCTTGGATCACTGAAATGTAAAATGAAGAGTCTTGAGATTTTGAGCTTGAGCTAATCCTTTGTCCTTAGTATTTTGAGGGATCCACTTTCATCATCCATGCCATTCCATTCATTGAGCTTTCCTGAAATAATAGTCTTGGAATAGCATTAGCTCAATGAGCTATATGTTGTTATGAATACCAAAACCACCTAGGGATAGTTGCACTTTCAATCTCCCCCTTTTTGGTAATTGATGACAACATATAGATCAAAGCTTCGACAAATGATAATAAGATTGAATAACATCGTCGCTTTGAGAAGTATGTGATAAGCAAGAGCTCCCCCTAAATTTGTGCATGGGTTAAGATTTGCTTTGGACTACAAATGCACAATGAATTAGGCTCATGGGTTACTCTTCCATGTCACATACATCTTGGTGGAGCGCTCAAAATAATAAACAATGAATACATGCACTCATCACCAAGCATAGTGAGGATCACATAAGATAGATAGGATAATATCAAGCATGCATAAGTGTAGCTTATGATCAAACACATGATCATCAATGTCTCACAAGCATAGTATCTCAACCAAAAGCAAACAAAGTTTAAAGACCACCAAATAAAGCAAGAGAGAACAAAAGCAACACACTCTCTCTCGAAGCCTATGATCTATACATTTTTCTCCCCCTTTGGCAACAAGTTACCAAAAAGTTCATAGAAAATGCATAGTGCTAGATCGACTCTCAGGCTTGATCTTCTGGTGGTGGTGTCCTGATAGCTCCTTGAACGAAGGCTTCAGTTGAAGTAGAGGGTGTTGGAGTGGATGCTGGAGCTGGTTGCACTAGAACTGTAGGGGCAGTAGCTGGTGCTGAAGTTGTTGCTCTAGTGTCATCATCGCATCAAGAATCGACTGTGGCTCTGGGTACTCTGGCAAACACATTGGCGGTAGTCTTGCCCTTCCTCTCCTGCATATCAGCCTACAACTGCTCTACAACTGACTGAATCTCAGTTACTTTAACATCGAGATCATAGAATTTTTGTTCCATGATTCTTTCAAGGCTCTCCTGATTCTGAGTGAGTGTGGCCAGTCCTTTCTCAATCCTCAGTGTAGATGCTATCAAGTAACCAAGCTGCTCCTGTTTGGTTTTCATGAAATATTCAGATGCCTCCTCTTGAGTTGGCATCTTGGCAGCCTTCCCCTTTTTGCCTTCTCCTTCCTCTCCTGAGCTTGAACTGATTGTGGATCATCTTCATTCATGACAACCACATTGTCCTCAAAGTCTGGATAAACTGGAAAGTGTTCCTTATCCAACTGATATTTCCCTGTGCCCATCTTTGAGTAGATCAATTCTTGAATCTGAGGTGCATATCCACAGCTCCTCTTCTGATCTGCTGTAGTCCTCTTGATTGTTTCAACGATTAGGCTCATGACTTTGAACTTCTATGGCACATCAAACACATGCAGCATGTTGATGGCATGCCCTATGATCATGTTATGGTCACCAGACTTGGGCAACAAAGTGTGCCTCAGAATCCAATTGATGGTTGGCAACCCTGACAGCAGAAAGTGAACTGATCCACACTTGTGAGTCTCAACTGCCTTGTCTGGAATTTCCTTGTACATGTGAGCCATTGAATTGTGACCCAACTTCTTCTTTGCATAAATGTCCAGGTCATCCTCATCTTCCTTGGGGGCATTTATCACACCATTAGAGTTGCTTTGACTCAATTCTTAGAGTTAAGCTCCCCCTAGATGTGAGATTCCCCCTTAGTGGGATGAACTAACCTTGGGTTTTGTCGATGATGACTTCATGTAGGTGTTGAAGATGTGGATGCTCAGTGTTGGTGTACATCATTTGGAGCAATCCTTTGGAGTGAGTTGCACTTTCAACTTACCTACATGGGTTAGTCCCACAAGGAACAAACAAGAATATCCATAGACATAGAGTGATGCACACACAAGATGATGTCCATGAAATCATTAGGTTACCTTGTCCCTTGCCTTACCAACATGAGGGTTTGTGACTCCTTGAACTAGTGCAAGATGTGGAAGTTGATTGCACTTGTTCTTGCCAAAATGATATGAGTGAAGAATGTTGGCGGAGTCACCCTCAAGAACTCTCTAGTTCTTCTTCTTCGGGATCCACATCATCTTGATGGGAATCCTTGGAGTTGTAGTTGTACTTGATGAAGTAGAACTTGACGTAGTCTTGGGGACCCACTTGAACGCGGCTTTAGGTGCTTCTTCAAATGCATCAATCTCTTCTTGAAGCTTGTCCTTGCCTTTGTTCTTGTGGTCTTGTGGTGGAAGATCATCTTGAGCTTGTGTTCCCTTGAAGGAAGTAGGATCATACTTCTCTTGTTGAGGAACAAACTTCGTCTTGGGGTATTGATCTTCTTCCCACTCAACTCCATTGGCATTGAACTTTCGCTCAAAACCAACACCTTGATTCTTCCAAGTGCCTTCCTTCCTTGCGCATAATTTCCTCGAATTTCTTACTCCCGCAATGCTCTTGTAAACACCTTTCTATAATTCCCTTCAATAAGCTATTTTCTTGCTCAAGTGTAACTTGGCTAAGAGAATCATTAGTGGAATCAAGAGAACTACTAGAAGCAACAACATTGGATTTGACATTATTATTGTTACTACTAGAGGAAGTATCTTTCTTGTACTTGTTACTAGACTTGACTTGAGGCATGTAAGTAGATAAGAGTAAACGCTTGGCAATGTAAGAAGAACTTTTCTTGGAGATCATCATTGATTGCTTTTAAGAACTCATGCTCTTGCTCAAGATTGAGCTTTTCAAAGCGTAACTTCTCATGAGCCCTTAAAAGTTCTCGATGATCTTCGTAGATAGTTTCATGAGCTAACTTAAGAGAGTTTAGTTCTTTAGTTAGAAGCTCAATCTTCTCCTTATCATTGTCATTCGTTTTATCTTGATTAGCATGATTAATTGACGTTTCATCATAGTATTCATCACTAGAGTTGTCAACAAGTAAATCATCATCCACAAGCAAGTCATCTTCATCACTATTGAAATCAACATACTCAGGATGTGTCACCTTTGGACCTTTGGCCATGAAGCATCTTCCAACACCTTCATTTGGTGAGTCAAATATGTCGTAGGAGTTGGTTGACACAAGTGCTAGACCGGCAACACCTTCATCTTGAATATATTCGGAGTCAGAGTGATAGCTTCTCTCGGAATAATTGTCGGAGTCGGAGCCGGATACCCATTCACCAACATGAGCTTGATGTCTTCATTTTGTGTAGCTCCTTGATGACTTGTCCATCCTTTCGGAATCCTTGCTTCTCCGTGAGGGTCTTTGTTCATAACGATCATCTCTACTCCTCCACTCTCTTGGTGGTGATTCTTCTCTTTTGCTCCTTCTTCTTGGAGAATATTCTCTTGTTTTGTAGGGTGCCGTACACTCATTGGAGTAGTGTCCGGGTCTCCCATAATTGTAGCAATTGCGCTCTCGACTAGAAGATCTTTTGTCATTGTAAGGCCTTGACTTGGAGCTTCTTTCTTTGCTTCTACTCTTGTAGAATTTGTTGAAGTTCTTCACCATTAAGCTCAATTCTTCATTGAAGGTTGGTTTCTCACTTGATGATGTGGGGGCTTCACTTGAGGCTTTGTAAGCACCACTTGACTTGTTGTGAAGTTCCTCCTTATCCTTGAGTGACATCTCATGAGCAACAATTCTTCCAATGACTTCCGTTGGCTTGAGATCATTGTAGTTTGGCATCATTTGAATCAATGTGCACACGGTATCATACTTTCCATCCAATGCTATTTAATATCTTCTTGATGATGAATTTTTTGGTCATCTCTTCACTCCCTAAGCCGGCAATCTCATTTGTGATAAGAGCAAGCCTAGAGTACATTTCAGCAACACCTTCACCATCCTTCATTTTGAAATTGTCAAGCTGACTTTGGAGCACATCCAAATTGGATTCCTTGACGGACTCGGTACCTTCATGCATATCAATCAAAGTATCCCAAATTTCCTTTGCATCTCAAGACGGCTGATTTTGTTGAATTCTTCGGGGCACAATCCGTTGAAGATGATATCACATGCTTAAGCATTGTATTGCAGCATCTTCAATTCTTCTGCATTAGCTTCACGGTTCGGTTCTCTCCCATCAAAGAATTCACCTTGCAAGCCAATACAAATAATTGCCCAAACGGCGGGGTTATGTCCAAGAATATGCATTTTCATCTTATGCTTCCAACTAGCAAAATTAGTACCATCAAAGTAAGGACCTCTACGGTGATAATTTCCCTCGCTAGACGCCATACTCTCCTAGGTTGTGAAACCAAGGCTATGACCACCTAAAGCTATGGAAATCAAAGCAAATGGAGACCAAAGCTCTGATACCACTTGTAGGACCTTGAAGTATTTCTAGAGGGGGGGTGATTAGACTACTTGACCAATAAAAACTTAACCTTTTCCTAATTTTAGAGTTCGGCAGATTTTAGCTATTTTAGGACAAGTCAAGCAATCATCACACAATTCAAGCAAGCATGCAAAGAGTATATAGGCAGCGGAAATTAAAGCATGCAACTTGCAAGAATGTAAAGGGAAGGGTTTGGAGGATTCAAACGCAATTGGAGACACGGATGTTTTTGGCGTGGTTCCGATAGGTGGTGCTATCGTACATCCACGTTGATGGAGACTTCAACCCACGAAGGGTAACGGCTGCGCGAGTCCACGGAGGGCTCCACCCACAAAGGGTCCATGAAGAAGAAACCTTGTCTATCCCACCATGGTCGTCGCCCACGAAGGACTAGCCTCACTAGCGGTAGATCTTCACGAAGTAGGCGATCTCCTTTCCCATACAAACTCCTTGGTTCAACTCCACAATCTTGTCGGAGGCTCCCAAGTGACACCTAGCCAATCTAGGAGACACCACTCTCCAAGAAGTAACAAATGGTGTGTTGATGATGAACTCCTTGCTCTTGTGCTTCAAATGATAGTCTCCCCAACACTCAACTCTCTCTCATAGGTTTTGGATCTGGTGGAAAGAAGATTTGAGTGGAAAGCAACTTGGAAAGGCTAGAGATCAAGATTCATATGGTAGGAATGGAATATCTTGGCCTCAACACATGAGTAGGTGGTTCTCTCTCAGAAATGGTAAGTTGGAAGTGTAGGTTCGTTCTGATGGCTCTCTCCACGAATGAAGAGGAGGTGGAGGGGTATATATAGCCTCCACACAAAATCTAACTGTTACACACAATTTACCAAACTTGGTGGGACCAAATTGTTAAACTCGGTCGGACCGATTTAGTAAACCTAGTGACTGTTAGTGATTTTCGTGGATCGACATGCATCTCGGTGAGACCGATTCGGATAGGGTTAGGGCATAACGTAATCTCGGTAAGACCGACATACAAACTCGGTGAGACCGATTTGGTAATAAGCTTTCAGAGAGTTGGTCGTAAACTCGGTGGGACCGATTTGCTCTTTTCGGTGAGACAGAAATGTTACAAAAAGGAAACAGAGAGTTTACATTGCAATCTTGGTGGGACCGATTGCTCACTTCGGTTAGACCGAAACGTTACGAAGGGAAATAGAGTGATTACAATCCCATCTCGGTGAGACCGAGATCCCTATCGGTAAGACCGATTTGCTTAGGGTTTGTGGCAGTGGCTATGACTTTTGGAATCGGTGGTGCTGGATAGGAAGAATCGGTGTGACCGATTTTGGCTTTGGATTTAGGTCATTTGTGGATGTGGGAAAGTAGTTGAGGGTTTTGGAGCATATCACTAAGCACATAAACCAAGAGGCTCATTAAGCAACACCTCATCCCTCCTTGATAGTATTGGCTTTTCCTATAGACTCAATGTGATCTTGGATCACTGAAATGTAAAATGAAGAGTCTTGAGCTTTTGAGCTTGAGCCAATCCTTTGTCCTTAGTATTTTGAGGGATCCACTTTCATCATCCATGCCATGCCATTCATTGAGCTTTCCTGAAATAATAGTCTTGGAATAGCATTAGCTCAATGAGCTATATGTTGTTATGAATTACCGAAACTACCTAGGGATAGTTCCACTTTCACCCCCTTATCCAGGACTCCCTAGTAGCCCCTGAACCAGGCTTCAACAACGATGAGTCCGGCGCACAGTATTGTCTTCAGCATTGCAAGGCGGGTTCCTCCTCCGAATACTCCAAAGTACCTATTACGACGAATAGTGTCCAGCCTCCAATCAATGTTTGTGCCCCTCGGCTTCAGTGCCTCGGTAAATGACCATCTCCACGTGTCGAGCGAATGCGAGGAGTCGAGGAATTTTTGCATTTGCCACCCTTGATCATCCGGGCCGACCGTCTATTTGAAGGGACATGGATTCTCCGATCCAAACCTCATTCTCCTCCCTTGAGCTAGCATCCTAGAGCACTCCGCGAAAAACCATTCCAACATGGCCGGCCGTCGCAGCTCTTCTGCTTGCCCTCCTCGCTCTAAGTCGGGGGATTGGGGAGAGTGCTCAGTTCCTCACGGCCTTTTGGTAAAGTTACAAACCCAAGGGTTCTCCCACCGGCATTCATAGTCCCCGTCCGAGCTGGAATAGCCACTTATGACGGAGGGGAACAAGCTGAGGGATCTCCTAACCCATCTCCGGAGGAGCGGATATGCCTTATCCCGCATCTACTGAGGGGCGTCGGGTTTCCTATCCACCCGTTTCTTCTCGGGCTCCTGGAGTTCTACGGCCTCCAGTTGCACAATCTCACCCCAGCCTCTATTCTGCACATAGCGGGGTATGTCGCCCTTTGCGAGCTATTTTTAGGCTGCGAACCACACTTCGGATTATGGAGGAAGATGTTCTGCCTTGTCCCCCGCTCCCGGGGATAGTCCCTATGTCAAGTGGGTGGGGCCGAAGTATGGCGCATCACCGAGACCGGATACCTATCCGGCACTCCTGAGAAGGCACCAGAAAACTGGCCTTCAGAGTGGTTCTATATAAATGACGTTCCCCTTCCGGATCCAGTCCGGACAGGTCTCCCCAAGTTCAACAACGCCCCGCCGAGGGCATGCTTAAGCTGGCGCCCCCGGGGCCCTCAAGAAGAGGACACAAGGGAAATATACCTCCTAATGAACATGATAAAGTTGCTGGCCAAATCCGGACTTACGATAGTTGAGGTCATGGCGATATGCATAAGGCGGGGGGTGCAACCGCTCCAATATCGGGGGAGGCCCATGTGGCATTTCAACAGGGAAGACGACGCCACCCGCTGCGGCCGTAAGGGTCCGGACTCCGCTGCCGCTTTGGCAAGGATATTGTCCGGTTTGTACAAAGGGGAAGAGGAGGAATTCCTCCGCATGAAAACATGGGATGGATTCTCCATGTACAACCCCCCAGAGTGGGTAAGTTGCCATTCTTTTCCCTGCTTCACTTACTATAGCGTTCTTCCACTAAGATTACTTGCATCAATGCTTCTGAGCAGGAACTGAGGAGGGCCGCAGAAGGAACCTTCAGCCCCTCCCCGCAACCAGAGGACCCTGGAAGGGCCCTAGATCTAGGACTCAAAGTAGATCTGGATATTACTGTGGAGCTTGTCAACGGGGTATTTTATCAGGCGAGCTGGGATGGCACCCTGGTGGCCATTACGCCGACTACCTTGGACTACCCCCCGCGTCGCGTGTAAGCCGAGCTAAAAACCCTATCCTCTGAAGAGGACTCTCCCCAGGTATTATAATTTACCCTTGAGGTGTCGTTCTATTTGCAGAAACGACGGCCGGAGCGAGGGGTCGAGCCCCTAGGGACTCGTCAACCACGGGCGTCCGGATTGAGTAGGCTCAAGAGGAAGGCAGTGAGGGTGGACACTCCGCTACAGAGGTAAAGTAATAACATGTCCTGTGGTTATAAATTTGAAGTATAACAACGCCTTTGTGTCTGGCGGGAAGAGAAGCAGCCGGACTATATCCGGGGGTCCCACCAATCACGCCTCCACCAGCCAGGTTCCAGAACCGGCTTCGAGGGTGGAGGCGGACACGGGGCCAGAACCATGCAGTTCTCCGACAAAGGACGCGGATATGTGTTCGGCCACGAACTCCGAGGTGGAGAGTGCCATGAATCACCGGCGCCGGAGGGCCGTGCTTTGGAACAACATCTTTTTCGAAGAGGCCTTTAATGCCTTCAATTCGGCAGACGCATACGTCTGAGCTGCTCGAGGCGAGCTAGCCCAGGCGACGAATCAGTACACCAAGGATATACGGGTAAGAAATTTTGACAAGTATATATAGCAGTAGCCCCTGAGACTTGAAATAGTTGGGACAAGTGTTTGAAGGATCAATTTATGTACAGGTCCTCGTGGACAAGAATGAACAATTGGCTCGGGAGCTGGAGGCATGTAAGGCCCATATGGTTGACGCGGTTGCCAAGTTATAGGAATCCCAGAAGGCCCCCCCCCCCTCCGGTAATATTTATCATAAGTATGCGGCGATATACCAGTTAGTAAATCGCTAGTCTGGTTAGTCTAACAGAAAATTCTGCAGACAATCCCCAGGTGAATCTGGAAGGCTTAACGGATGACGACTCACATCTCAAAAGATAGCTAAAGGCTGGCGAGCGCATCCTTACGCAAGTGACGCAAGAGAAGAACCGGCTACAAGATGCTAATATTCGTCTGGACGTGGAATTAAAGGACGTCCGCGCCCAACTGGCGGACTCCGTGAAGGAGAACAAAAGGCTCCGATGCGGCATTTATGGTAAGAGCTCAAGCGAACTGTGTGATAGTTTGGCGAGGAAGTTTTCTGAAAAGATTTTTGCTTGCAGGAATGTTAACGGGTCGCCCTGAAGAGGAGATGCCCTCATCTGCATGTGATTTTCTGCAAGAACTGTCGCAGATGCATGAGCGTGCTCGGCAGGTGATGCACGGCATTGCTCAGGCCTTGTGGCCATCAAGCCTCCTGCCGAATGGCATGGGGGAGCTTGCGGACCTGCTTCAAGGAGCTCGGCAGCGCTTCCGTCTGTGGAAGATATCAGCATGCCGGCAAGGAGCAAGAGAAGCCTGGGCAATGGTGAATACGCGCTACACCAAGCTGGACCCGAACCATATGGCCAAAGTAGGACCGGTGGGGCCCGATGGGCAAGAAATTCCCGTGAGCCTGGTATTGACCAGGTAGCGTTAGCCGCTAAGTATTCTCAGCAGGATTGTAGGCTAGATAGCCAGTTAGATGGTATAGAGGAGGAATATAGTCAGTCTCAGTGACTGTGTAATTTAATTGGCATAAGTAGCCCCTAGCCGGATTGAAATCATTTGTCATGGCGGACCTTTTCGCTTCAGCCCCGGATCCTATAGTCCGGTGTGTCCGAATACCCGCCGGTTATACAAAAACCGGGTATGCGAGGAGACCAGCGAGGGGTCATAAGTGCTTGAATGACAAGTACCCAGCTAGTTATGTTATATTGCATGGATAGCAAGAAACATCTTCCAGGGAGAATAGTTCCGTTAGGGGTTCCTTTCCCTAGGTATGCATGTGTCGATGCACATGTCCGGACTGCGAGCGATGGTGCAGGATACAAAGCTTCTGGGTTTTTTTTTGTAACCAACGAATACATCCTTTGTTCACCGATCGAATATTCTCTTAAGGAAACTAGCTTTCGGCTTCACCCAGTTTGAGGTACACTTCCGACTTAACCGGCAGTAACAATCGCAGAGGTGCTCCCCTTATGCCCTAGCTGAATTAACGGGAATGTAGGGCATAAACACAAGAGCCAGGCAACCCAGCTTGGCCACATCTTAAGTCATATCAATGCATATAATGGTGAAGAAAAGGCACATATGGAATAAGGAATGCATATGTGATGGGCAAAAAGCCGTGTAGAGTAATTATGTCTACCTTCTGAATAGGAAGCCCCCAGGTATAGCTTACACACATAGTGCAGCCGGAATGGTCCGGGAATCCGCACTCTATTAAATACTTTGTGTGCATAAGAAAAAAATTGAGAAAGGAGAGAAAAGGGGTGGAGCATAATTAAAAAGGAGGGGTAAGGAGACGAACACTGAGTTCGGCATTAGGCGTAGAATCTCGAGTCTATTATCGGATGCATTAAGTAGACGGTACGCTCCTTCGGTGAGAACTTTGTCAATGACGAAGGGACCTTCCCACTTGGGTTTGAGTTTGTCCTTCTTCTTCTCTGGTAGGCGTAGAACGAGCTCGCCAATATTGTAAGTTTTGGCCCGCACTTCTCTGCTTTGATATCATCGAGCCTGCTGCTATAGAATGCGGAACGGGCTTTTGCGACATCGCGCTCCTCCTCCGTATGCCCAGTTATCCCGCCGATCTAACTCGGCTTCCTTCTCTTCAGACATGCATACGCTGTGGCTTAATCATGTATTATGTCGCAGGTAGTATCGCTTCCCCACCGTACACCATAAAAATGGTGTGTATCCGTGGTTCGATTCGTGTGGTCCGCAGCCCCGTGAGTACGGATTCAAGCTCCTCTACCCAAAGGTGTATCCGATTACGCTAAAGATTGCACTAACTGGGTTTTATGCCGCCATGATGAGAGCATTTCGCCCGCTCGACCTGGCCGCTTGTTTGGGGGTGGTAGACGGAAGCGAGTCGAGCTTAATGCCCATTTTGCCACACCAAGTTTTCACTTCATCGGCTATGAAATTTGAGCCATTATCGCAATAATGTTATGGGGACACTGATCGTGTACGCGACCCGGATATGAAGTCTATTATCGTTCGGATTCGCCGCTTTAACTGGTTTGGCTTTTGATCCATTTGGTGAATTTGTCCACCATGACCAATAAGTATTTTTTTCTTATGGCTTCCCCCTTTAAGGGGTCCGACCATATCCAGCCCCCAGACCGCGAAGGGCCAAGTTATGGGGATTGTTTGGAGAGCGGTAGGGGGCATATGACTCTAATTCGCAAAGAGCTGGCAGCCGACGCAATGTTGGACAAGGTCCTGTGCATCTGCTCGGGCCGTCGACCAATAGAAGCCTATACGGAAGGCTTTGCTGACTAGCGCTTGAGCTGCAGCGTGGTGTCCGCCCAGTCTGGCATGGATTTCAGCCAGGAGTTACCGCTCTTCCTCTTCAGAGATGCACCTTTGGAGCACTCCGATCGCGCTTTTCTTGTACAGTTCCCCTTCATGGACTTTATAAGCTTTAGAACGCCGGACTATGCAGCGTGCTTCATTTTGGTCTTCGGGGAGCTCCTGCCTATTTAGGTAGGCCAAGAAAGGCTCGGTCCACGGGGCGATTACGGCCATGATTTCGTGGGCCGAAGATGTTATTTCGGTGGCAGAGCCTCCGATTGTGTCTGATGGTTCGGAGTCTGGGGGTGTATTCGGATCCGTGCTGGTATTGCTGGACTCCCCTTCCCATACTATGGATGGCTTGAACAGCCTTTCTAGGAATATATTAGGTGGGACAGGGTCGCATTTGGCGCCGATGCGGGCGAGGACGTCCGCCGCTTGATTGTTTTCTCGAGCCACATGGTGGAATTCGAGCCCCTCGAACCGAGCTGACACTTTGAGGACGGCATTATGATAGGCCGCCATTTTCGGATCCTTGGCATCAAAGTCTCCGTTTATTTGTGAAATTGCGAGGTTCAATCCTCGCAAGACTTCCAGCGTTGATGCCCATAGAGACCGCCATCCGAAGACCATGCACATGAGCCTCATATTCGGCTGCATTGTTGAGTCTGTGTATAATATTTGTAGGACGACAGACCGTGTCCCGATGGGAGACGCCAGACTACCTCGCTCCCAATCCGCCAGATTTTGGAGCAGTCAAAGTGCATGATCCGGTTGAGTACGCGCTGCACTTTTTAGGGAGTTCGACTTCGTCCATTCGCAACAAAGTCAGCCAATACTTGCGACTTAATGGCTCGCCGCGGTTTGTATATTATGTCGAACGGCAGGAGCTCGATAGCCCATTTAGCAATCCGGCCCGTAGCGTCGCGGTTATTAATTATGTCGTTGAGTGGTACTTCGGAGGCGATGGTAATCGAACACTCTTGAAAGTAGTGTCTTAGCTTCCGGGATGCCATGAAGACCGCGTATGCTATTTTTTGATAGTGTGGGTATCGGGATTTGCATGGGGTGAGGACAGTGGATACGTAGTAAAGCGGCTTTTGAAGCTGGAATTTGTATCCGTCCGCTTCTCGTTCGACGACGAGCACTACGCTTACCACTTGATGTGTTGCAGCTATGTATAGTAGCATAGGTTCGCCAATGTTAGCCGCTGTTAGGACTGGATTACTGGCCAATAAGGTCTTTATCTCATCGAGTCCGGCCGCGGCTGCCTCTGTCCATACAAAGTGTTCGGTGCGCCGAAGGAGGAGGTAAAGAGGCAATGCCTTTTCTCCTAGCCTGGATATAAAGCGGCTCAAAGCGGCCACGCATCCAGCTAGCTTCTGGATGTGCTTGAGATCTGTTGGTATAGCCAACTGCGACAGAGCTTGGATTTTTGCCGGATTCGCTTCTATTCCTCTATTGGAAACAATAAAGCCTAGGAGCTTCCCCGAGGGGACACCAGAAACGCATTTTTCCGGATTCAACTTGATGTCGTATGTCCAGAGGTTATCGAATGTGAGCCTCAAGTCATCTATTAGGGTTTCGACGTGTCTAGTTTTTATGACCACGTCGTCCACATATGCTTCCACTGTTTTGACGATTTGTTTTTCCAGGCATGTTTGAATCATGCGTTGATAGGTTGCGCCAGCATTCTTGAGCCCGAAGGGCATAGTGTTGAAGCAAAAAGGGCCATATGGCATTATAAAAGTTGTTGCAGCTTGGTCAGACTCTGCCATCTTTATTTGATGGTATCCAGAGTATGCGTCGAGAAAATACAGCGAGTCGTGTCCAGCTGTGGCATCGATGATCTGATCGATGCGAGGGAGGGGAAAGGGATCCTTGGGGCAAGCCTTGTTGAGGTCTTTGAAGTCAATGCATAGGCGCCAGGATTTATCCTTTTTTGGTACCATTACCAAATTCGCCAGCCAATCCGGATGTTTAATATCTCTGATGAATCCGGCCTCAAGTAGCTTGGCTAGCTCTTCCCCCATGGCTTGTCGTTTGGGTTCTAAAAACCGTCTTAGAGTCTGTTTGACCGGTTTGTATCCCTTTAGTATATTGAGTCTGTGTTCAGCTAACCGGCGTGGGATGCCTGGCATGTCCGAAGGGTGCCAGGCGAAAATGTCCCAATTCTCGCGTAAGAAATCTCGCAGTGCGGCGTCCATCATGGGGCTCAACTGTGTCTCGATGGATGCTTTCTTCATGGGGTCCATTGGATGGACTTGGAATTTGACTATCTCGTCTGCAGGTTTAATGAGGTGGACTTGGGTCACTTGTCGAGTATCACGTCATCCCTGTCCACGGTGACCCGTAGTGTTGTTAACTCTTCGACTGCTAGGGCTTCAGATAATGCTTCCAGGGCTAGTGCTGCGGTTTTGTTTTCGGCGTGAAGTGCAACGTCCGGATCACTGGCTAGAGTGATGATTCCGTTGGGTCCGGGCATTTTAAGCTTCATGTACCCATAATGGGGTACAGCTTGAAAGCTTGTAAACGCGTCCCGCCCGAGGAGGGCGTGGTATCCGCTGCTAAAGGGAGCCACTTGGAATGTGATTTCTTCGGACCTATAATTCTCTGGGGTGCCGAATACCACATCGAGTGTGATTATTCCCGCACATTGCGCTTCCCGAGTAGGGATGATTCCCCTAAAGATGGTGCCGCTTTGCTCAATGCGGCCTTTATCAATTCCCATCTTGTTGAGCATTTCCTCATATATCAAGTTTAACCCGCTTCCGCCGTCCATGAGTACTTTGGTGAGCCGAAAGCCGTCCACGATTGGGCTAAGGACCAGAGCGGCCGGTGCCCGGACCGTCTGGAATCGAGGTTCATCACTGGCATTGAAAGTTATAGCAGTGTCGTTCCAGAGGTTTATCTTTGCCACATGGCAAATTTCCGCGGAGCTT
Organism: Aegilops speltoides; assembly: GCA_021437245.1. Classification (NCBI taxonomy): domain Eukaryota; kingdom Viridiplantae; phylum Streptophyta; class Magnoliopsida; order Poales; family Poaceae; genus Aegilops; species Aegilops speltoides. Next base: position 52,917,923 of record CM038142.1, read on the forward strand.
CGACGAGCCCGCTTGCGCCTGTTGTTCGAGGCGAAAGTGTCGAAGACTGTTAGTACCATATTGTGTCCACTGGCAGGATGTTGTTCCGTTTTATGGCTTGCAAGAAGATCCTCACCACTTTTTGCCACCTGCCGGAGTATCCAACATGCCCTAAGGCTATGAGTTGGTATTGTATCCGGAGTACTGTGGAGCTTACATGGCCCGTCGAGCCATTCTTCCAATACGGATCCCCGCCCTGGCGTGGGCTTTGGTTTCTTGGGGGTTGGATCGGACGACTTATGGGAGTTCGTCCGTTTGGTTCGGACGAAAGTCTTGGTGAGAGCAGTACTATCCCAAAATTCTGTTTGGGTCTTCCAAGCGCTCTCCATCGCACAGTACTTCTGTACTATGATTGCCAAGTCCGTGAAGCGTACTATGTCGCGCAGCTTATAGCATTGAGGAGCCCTTCGTCCGTGCAATTTTCGCAGAAGAGTGACACCATGTTCTTCTCGCGGCAGTCCTTGACCTTGCTAAGCGCAAGGAGGAATCTGGCCCAGTAATGATGTACCGTTTCCTAGGGCTCTTGCCTGATGCGGGAGAGACAGTTCAAGTCGAGACAGGTGTTGTTAGCAGAATCCGGATTTTGATCCGATCTAACGCCCAAGGGTGCGGGCGGTTCCAACCTTAACAGCTCAGAATCTGGAATACCGCCCAATTTCCTTGGCCCAATGCCCAATTCTAAGTCCGGGGCCTAGGTCATGTTTTCCTTTGAGCAGGTTTTCGCCTCAAGGAGTTCGGCAATCCGAACATAATTCGTCCTCAAAGTTGAGGGACAATCCGCATGCAGTTCCTCCACTATCGCTATCTCATGGGTGGCCGGCGGGGGCCGGATGTCCCTTCGGTCAGGTTTAATCCCAATCCGGTCATAGTCCGTAGTGACTCCCAGAGCGGCAATGTGATCCAAGAGTTCATTAAGGGAGGAGAGCTCCATTGGATCCATCTGTTTGGCAAGTTCCGAACTGACGCGAAGGTTATGATTGATGACCCGAGAGGCCATCATCGGCGCTGCCGCTGACGGGGCGGCCATGATAAAGCCGCCGAGCTGGAGCGTCTGGCCTACAACCAGAGCTCCCTCCGAGGTAATGTCGTCCTTGAAGACGAGACGAGCCATCAAGCCTTGCGGCGACGACACAAAGGAACTCTTAATGAAATCACCAATGTCGATGTCAAAACCGGTGGATCTCAGGTAGGGGGTTCCGATCTGTGCGTCAAGGCTGATGGTAACAGGAAGCAAGGGACACAGATGTTTACCCAGGTTTGGGCCCTCTCGATGGAGGTAAAACCCTACTTCCTGCTTGATTAATATTGATGATATGGGTAGTACAAGAGTAGATCTACCACGAGATCGTAGAGGCTAAACCCTAAGAGCTAGCCTATGATGGTATGATTGTAATTGTGATTGGCCTTCTAAGGACCAACCTCTCCGGTTTATATAGACACCGGAGAGGGCTATGGTTTACATGGAGTCGGTTACGAGGAAAGAAATATAATATTCGGATCGCCAAGCTTGCCTTCCATGCAAAGGAGAGTCCCATCCGGACACGGGCCGAAGTCTTGAGTCTTGTATCTTCACGCTTCAATAGTCCGGACGTTGTACACAGTCCGGCTGTCCGGATACCCCCTTATCCAGGACTCCCTCACACACCACGGGAGCCGGAGTCGTGGAGTAAGGCGGATTCATCGGCCAAAAAGGCGTCATCTTCCGTGACGCCGATGTACACACTTCGGTTTGGTTCTTTTCGAGCGCGGTCTGCGCCTAGCAAGTTATGGAGTAACAGAGTTGAGATGGATGATCCGGAGGAGCTCGAGTTACCGCCAGTGACGCCCACTATCGTTGTTTCGCCTGAGGTTTTGTCATAGAGGGTTGATCCCGGGCCACGGGACACATTGGGCAGCGGTGTACCTCTGGTGGGTGGGGGTGGTGGGCAGGAGGCCCGCAACCCCAGCCCGGCTACGGCGGCCCCCTGCCTTCCGGAGGAGAGGCGCGGGCTGGCGGCCTGCCCTATCTTCTCACCACAGGGCAGGCCCGGACAGCATGGTTAGGAGCACGGGCAGGTGGCCCGCACTTCTTCCTCTCTGACGTCGTCTCCGCGCCGCGCGGGTGGTCTTGGGGGAATGAGACTGTCGAGCAGGTGGCTCCATGATCTCCTTCTCCCACCACTTCAGCCGGGGCTACCCACTTGACCACGCCCTACCCTTCTTCACCGGCAGCTAGGGAAGGGAGTCAAAGTGGGGAGCACACTCCTCGGGAGAAGACTATGGAGGAACTTGTTGCCTTCGGTGGGATCTCGGATCTGGTCACGGCTGGCAGGCATGTCAGTCATTGGATCCAGGGACAGCCAGATGCTAATGACCTGCAGCTAGCGCGCACCAAGAGGGCGGCCATTCTTTGATATGTCGAGGCAACTACAGGTATGTCTTTTGATAAGAGTTGTTCAATTTTGCAATTCACCGAACATGAAATTATTGATAAGGCAAACGACTTAGGAATAACTTTGGGATCAAATGAAAAGGAGGTAGTGAAATCTGTTAATGATCTTTTAGATTTAGAAGCAGTGCAGGCTTCTCAAATAATTCAAAACCTTGCATCAGTCAAACCTTTGAATGACGATGACATGAATAACCTAGGAATTGTAGCCCTTGAATTTTTTGCAATAATCTCTTGCCTAGTGAGGAGGCCGAAGATGAGGAGGGGTTGGAGACTATGGACACTGTAGAGCCTCTAATGATGGAGGGCACTGCCTTGTGTTTTGCCGACCCTACAGTCATGAAGGGTGATGGGGAGAAGCCCAAGCGGCCCTGGAAACAAAAAAATTATCCTACTTCGGCAATCCGTAGAAGTGCTAGGTTAAGCTGAAGAAAAAATTCCATGATGACTTATGAAAGGAATCTTTTGGAATAGTAGAGGTCTAGCTGACTTGGCTAAATGTAGGTTCTTCGCTGAGACAATGATAGAGCAGCATTTAGATTTTACTGTGCTTTTAGAAACACGACGAGATAATTTTACCTCACAGTTCCTTGGAACTCTATCCGGAGGAATTGATTTTGATTGGCATGTCTTACTGATACGTCTCCAACGTATCTACTTTTCCAAACACTTTTGCCCTTGTTTTGGACTCCAACTTGCATGATTTGAATGAAACTAACCCGGACTGACGCTGTTTTCAGCAGAACTGCCATGGTGTTATTTTTGTGCAGAAAACAAAAGTTCTCGGAATGACCTGAAAATCCACGGAGATTACTTTTGAAAAATATAAAAAATACTCGCGAAAGAATCAAGGCCAGGGGGGCCACACCCTGTCCACGAGGGTGGGGGGCGCTCCCCCTCCCCCTGGGCGTGCCCCTTGCCTCGTGGGCCCCCTGGATGGCCACCGACCTCAACTCCAACTCTATATATTCCCTTTCGTGAAGAAAAAAAATCAGAGAAAAGTTTCATCACATTTTACAATACGCAGCCGCCGCTAAGCCCTAATATCTCTCAGGAGGGCTGATCTGGAGTCCGTTCAGGGCTCCGGAGAGGGGCATTCATCGCCGTCCTCATCATCAACCATCCTCCATCACCAATTTCATGATGCTCACTGCCGTGCATGAGTAATTCCATCATAGGCTTGCTGGACGGTGATGGGTTGGATGAGATTTACCATGTAATCAAGTTAGTTTTGTTAGGATTTGGTCCCTAGTATCCACTATGTTCTGAGATTGATGTTGCTAGGACTTTGATATGCTTAATGCTTGTCACTAGGGCCCGAGTGCCATGATTTCAGATCTGAACCTATTATGTTTCCATGAATATATGTGAGTTCTTGATCCTATCTTGCAAGTCTATAGTCACCTATTATGTGTTATGATCCGACAACCCCGAAGTGACAATAATCGGGATACTTCTCGGTGATGACCGTACTTTGAGGATTTCATGTATTCACTAAGTGCTAATGCTTTGGTCTGGTACTCTATTAAAAGGAGGCCTTAATATCCCTTAGTTTCCATTAGGACCCCGCTGCCACGGGAGGGTAGGACAAAAGATGTCATGCAAGTTCTTCTCCATAAGTAGGTATGACTATATTCGGAATACATGCCTACATTACATTGATGAACTGGAGCTAGTTCTGTGTCACCCTATGTTATAACTATTAATGAGGAATCGCATCCAACATAATTATCCATCACTGATCCAATGCCTACGAGATTTTCACATATTGTGCTTTCTTATTTATTTTACCGTTGCTACTATTACAACTACTACAAAACTGCTATCATTACTTTTGCCACTGTTACCATTACTATCATACTGCTTTCCTACTAAATACTTTCCTGCAGATACTAAGTTATCCAGGTGTGGTTGAATTGACAACTCAAATGCTAATACTTGAGAATATTCTTTGGCTCCCCTTGTGTCGAATCAATAAATTTGGGTTGAATACTCTACCCTCGAAAACTGTTGCGATCCCCTATACTTGTAGGTTATCAAGACTATTTTCAAGGCGCTGTTCGGGAGCATAGCTCTATTCTTTGAGTCACTTGGGATTTATATCTGCTGATCACTATGAAGAACTTGAAAGACGAAAGAACTAATATTTTTCCCTCAACTACGAGGGGAGGTAAGGAACTGCCATCTAGCTCTGCACTAGATTCTCCTTCTGTTTTGAGTAAGCTTGCGACACCTAAACCTGCTAATGCTATGAATTCTAATATGTCACATGTTATTGATGATGCCACTTCTGCTATGCATGATACTTATGATGAAACTACTTTTGTGCTTGATACTACTTTGCCATTAGGTGAATTTCTAGATGAACAACTTGCTAGGGTTAGAGAGAATGATATTATTGAAGATGAAATTATTGATGATAGTGGTGATGAAGGTTCTCCCCCTAAATATGAATTGCATGTTGTTCCTGAGGGTTATGTTATGGATGAAGAAGCTGCTAGAGCTATTCTTGCTTGCAATGATAGATATGATCTTAAGAAATTATTAGCTAAATGGAAGCAGCAATCTCTGAATGCTAGAATGAAATATGACCCTGCTTTTGCTACTTCACCTATCTTTGTTACTGATAAGGATTATGAACTCTTTGTTGATCCTGAGATAATTACTTTGGTTGAATCTGATCCTTTTTATGGCTATGAATCTAAAGCTGTTGTGGCACATCTCACAAAATTGAATGATATAGCCACCCTCTTCACTAATGATGAGAAATCCCGCTATTATTATATCCTTAAGATATTTCCATTCTCATTAAAGGGTGATGCTAAACCTTGGTTTAATTCTCTTGATCCTGGTTCTGTGCGTAGTCCCCAGGATATGATTTATTACTTCTCTGCTAAATATTTCCCTGCTCATAAGAAACAAGCTGGCTTGAGGGAAATATATAATTTTGTGCAAATTGAAGAAGAGAGTCTCCCACAAGCTTGGGGGAGGCTTCTCCGATTACTTAATGCTTTGCCTGATCATCCTCTTAAGAAAAATGAAATACTTGATACCTTTTATAATGGACTAACTGATGCTTCCAAGGACCACTTGGATAGTTGTGCTGGTTGTGGTTTCAGGGAAAGAACAGTTGACCAAGCTGAATTACTATTGAATAATATGTTGACTAATGAAAATAATTGGACTCTTCCTGAGCCAATTCCTGAGCCAATTGAGCCAACTCCTGAGCCTATTCCTGAACCAACTCCGAAGAAGAGGGGTGTTCTATTTCTTAGTCCCGAAGATATGCAAGAGGCAAAGAAATCAATGAAAGAAAAAGGTATTAAAGCTGAAGATGTTAAGAATTTACCTCCTATTGAAGAAATACATGGTCTTAATATACCGCCTGTTGAAGAAACACATTGTCTTGATAACCCGACACAGGTAGTAAAGGTAAATTCTCTCTATAGATATGATAAAGTTGAAATTCCGTCTACTAAGTTTGCTAGCCAATGTTTAGATAAATTTGATGACTTTATGGCTAGACAAGAAAGTTTTAATGCTTATGTTGGTAGAGAATTAAAGAGTAATGCTTTCATGATAGGACGCTTGAGTGATTACATGGCTAGAGTTAAAGGTGAACTTAAACTCATTAGCAAATATGCTTCTATGGTTACTGTCGGTGTCAAAACCGGCGGATCTCGGGTAGGGGGTCCCGAACTGTGCGTCTAAGGCTGATGGTAACAGGAGGCAGGGGACACGATGTTTTACCCAGGTTCGGGCCCTCTCGATGGAGGTAATACCCTACTTCCTGCTTGATTGATCTTGATGATATGAGTATTACAAGAGTAGATCTACCACGAGATCATAAAGGCTAAACCCTAGAAGCTAGCCTATGATGATTATGATTGTTGTTGTCCTATGGACTAAATCCTTCGGTTTATATAGACACCGGAGGAGGCTAGGATTACACAGAGTCGGTTACAAAGAAGGAGACCTAACATCCGGATCGCCAAGCTTGTCTTCCACGCAAAGGAGAGTCCCATCCGGACACGAGACGAAGTCTTGAGTCTTGTATCTTCATAGTCCAATAGTCCGGCCAAAGTATATAGTCCGGCTGTACGGATACCCCCTAATCCAGGACTCTCTCAGTAGCCCATGAACCAGGCTTCAATGATGAATTGTCCGGCTCGCAGATTGTCTTCGGCATTGCAAGGCGGGTTCCATCTCTGAATCCAGAGTACCTATTGTAGCGAACAGTGTTTGGCTTCCCATCAATGTTGTACTCCTCGGCTTTTGTGCTTCAATAATGGCCATCTCCACGTGTCGAGTGAATACGAGGAGCCGGAGCATTTTTACATTTGCCACCCCGACCCTGCAGGCAAAACCGTCTATTTGAAGAGACGGGGATCCTCAGATCCAAATCTCACCTTCTTCCCTTGAGCAAGCATCCAACAGAGTGCATCCGGAAGAAACCATTCCGTCATGGCCGATCACCGCAGCTCCTCTTCTCGCTCCCTTAGCTCAAAGCCAGGTGATTGGGAAGAATGTTCTGTCCCCCACAGCCGTTTAGTAGAGTTGCAAACCCAAGGGTTTCTTCCACCGGCGTACATGGTCCCCGTCCGAGCCGGACTAGCCACCTATAATGGCGGGGCGCAAGCGGAGAGATCTCCTAACCCATCTCAGGGGGAGCGGGTATGCCTCATCCCATATTTGCTAAGAGGCGTCGGGTTTCCAATCCACCCATTCCTTCGCGGGCTCCTGGAGTTCTGTGGCCTCCAGTTGCACAACTTTACCCCCTCCTCCGTGCTGCACAACGCAAGATACGTTGCCCTTTGTGAATTATTCTTGGGTTGCGAGGCTCACTTCGAGTTATGGAAAAAGTTATTTTGCCTCGTCCCTCGCAATCAGGGGGATCTATATATCAAGTGGGCGGAGCCGAAATATGGCGCGTCGCCCAGACCGGATACCTGTCGGGCACTCCAAGGAAGGCATCTGAAGACTGGCCCTCGGAGTGGTTTTATGTAGATGATGTTCCCCTCCCGGACCCAATCCGGACGGGCCTTCCTGAGTTTAATAACGCTCCACTGAAGAAACGCCGAAGTTGGCACCCTCGGAGCCCCCAGGAGGAAGATACCAGAGAAGTCCACTTCCTGATGAGCAGGATAAAGACACTGGCCCAATCAGGACTGACAATAGTCGAGGTAATATCAATATGCATAATTCGGGGGGTGCAGCCACTTCAATATCGGGGGAAGCCCATGTGGCACTTCAACAGTGAAGACGATGCCACCCGCTGTGGTCGTAAAGGTCCGGACTCCACCACTGCTCTAGCGAGAATACTGTCCGATTTATTTAAAGGAGAAGAAGAAGAATTCCTTTGTATCAAACCGCGGGATGGATTTTCCATGTACAACTCCCCAAGCTGGGTAAGCCGTTACTCTTTACCCAATTCTATCCATTCTGGCGCCCTTCGTCACAATCATTTACCTTGATATTTATAAGCAGGAACTGAGGAAGGTCGTGAAAGAGTTCAATAGCCCTCCTCCGCAGTCAAAGGATCCTGGACGGGCCCTCGACCCCGGACTTGAAGAAGATCCGAGTATATATGTGGAGCTTGTCAACGGGACATTTTATCAGGCAAGCTGCGACAGCACCTTGGTGGCTATTATCACCGATTATCCCGGACTGCTCCCAGCGTTGCGTGTAAGCAAAGCTGAAGCTTTAATTTCTGGAGAGGATTCCTTTCTTATACCATGCCTTATGCATAAATATCTTATTTTTATAGATACGACCATCGGAATGCGGCGCCGAGCCCTTGGGGGCTCATCAGCAAAGGGTATCCGGGCCAGGCAGGCTCAAGAGGAAGGCGGTTAGGGTTGAAACGCCGTCACAGAGGTATAATTAAAATCTGCTATGTGATTATCGTGTTTGAAATGTAACCGCGTCCATCATGTCCTGGCAGAAAGAGTAGTCGCCGGACTATATCAGGAGATCCTGCCGGTCACGCCTCCACCAGCCGAATTCCAGAACCGGCTTCAAGGGAGGAGGCCAATGTGGGGCCGATGCCAAATTGTCCTCCAACAGAGGATGCGGATAGGCTCTCTGCCACCAATTCGGAAGTAGAGAGCGCCATGAATCACCGGCGCCGACGGGCCGTACTTCGTAATGGTATCTTTTCCGAAGAGGCATTCAATGCCTTCAATTCAGGAGACACATACATCCGAGCTGCCCAAATGGGCTCGCCTGAGCGATGGACCAGTATGTGAAAGATATATGGGTAAGAGAATTTGATAAGCATGTATAGCAGTAGCCCCTGAGACTTGAAACAGTTGGAACAACTGATTTAAGGATCATTGTATGCACAGGTTCTTGTAGAGAAGAATACCCATTTGTCTCAAGAGCTAGAGGAGTGAAAGACCCAGATGAGGTCCGCGGTTGCCAAACTAGAGGAATCCCAGAAGGCCTCATCCGGTAACATTTGTCTCAAGAGAGAAATTTTAAGGAAATATACTAGTTAGTAGTTGGCTTTCTTTATAAGTCTAACAGAAAATTCTGCAGACAATCCCGGGGATAATCCGGAGATCGTAAAAGATAGTGAGTAACATCTCCAAAGACAGCTAAAGGCTGGCGAGCTTGTGCTTACGCAGGTTAGGCAGGAGAGAAACAATCTCCAAGATGCCAACGTCCGGCTGGGCGTCGAATTAGCAAATGTTCGAGCTTAGCTTGCGGACTCCGTGAAGGAGAACATGAGGCTTCGTCGCGGCATTTATGGTAAGTGCCTAAACAAACTGCAGTACAGTTCAGCAAGGAAGCACATTTAAAAGAGTTTTATGTCTGTAGGTATGCTGACGGTCCATCCTGAAGAGGAGATGCCCGGGTCCACAGGCGATTTGATGCAAGATCTCTCACAACTGCACGGACGAGCTCGGCAGGTGATGCAGGGTATTGCCTAGGCCTTGTGGCCATCCGCTCCCCTGCCATGAGGCATGGGGGAGCTCGCGGATATGCTCAAAGGAGCACGGCGGCGCTTCTGATTATGGAAGGTATCAGCCTGCTGACAAGGTGCGAGGGAAGCCTGGGCCATGGTGAAGACGCAATACGCCAAGATTGACCCGAACCATATGGTCAAGTCGATCAAGGGCCGATGGGCAAGAGATTCCCGTAAGTCTGGTGTATGACCAAGTAGCGTTAGCCGCAAAGTATTCCCAACAGGATTGTAGGCTAGATAGCATGTTGGATGGTATAGAGGAAGAATATAGCCAGTCCAAGTGACTATGTAATTCAATGGACATATGTAGTCCCTAGCCGGATTAAAAATCATTTGTCATGGCAGACCTTTTCGCTTCAGCCCCCGGATCCGACAGTCCGGGGTGTATCCGAATACCCGCTCAGTTATGTAAAACCGGGGTATGCGTGGAAACCAGGCGTAGGGGTCATAAGTGCTTGAACAGACAAGTACCCAACTAGTTATGTTATATTACATGGGTAGTAAGAAACATCTTCCAGGGAGAATAGTTCCGTTAGGGGTTCCTTTCCCTGGGTACGCATGCATCGATGTGCATGTCTGAACTGCTAACAGAAACGCAGGATACAAAACGTCTGGGGATTCACGTTATAATAAACGAAAGAAACATCTTTTGTTCACCGATCGAATATTCCCTTAAGAACGCTAGCTTTCGGCTTCTCCCAGTCTGAGGTAAACATCCGGCTGAACCGGCAGTAACAATCGCAGAGGTGCTCCCCTTATGCCCTAGCCGAATTAACGAGAACATAGGGCATAAACACAAGAGCCAGGCAACCCAGCATGGCCAAATCTTAAGTCATATCGATGCATATAATGGTGAAGAAAAGGCACATATGGAAAAGGGACGCATATGTGATAGGCAGGAAGCCATAAAAGTAATTATAATTAGCTTCCGTATAGGAAGCCCCCAGGTATGTTGAGCACACATAGTGTGGCTGGAGTGATCTGAGCATCCGCACTGTATTTAATACTTTGTGTGAAGAAGGTAAAAAGGGCGAGAAAGGAAAGAGGGAGAACATAATGAAAAGAGCGGGGGTAAGGAGACGAACACTGAGTTCGGCACTAGGCGTAGAATCTCCGGAGTCTGGCCGCGTTCCATGGGTTCGGCTCGAGTCTGTTATCGGATGCATTGCGCAGGCGGTACGCTCCTCCGGTGAGAACTTTATCAATGACGAAGGGACCCTCCCACTTGGGTTTGAGCTTGTCCTTCTTCTTCTCCAGTAGGCGTAGAACGAGTTTGCCAACTTTATAAGTTTTGTCCCGCACTTCTCTGCTTTGATACCTTCGAGCCTGCTGCTGATAGAATGCGGAACGGGCTTTTGCAACGTTGCGCTCCTCCTCCAGGGCATCTAAGTTGTCCTGCCGATCTAGCTCGGCTTCCTTCTCTTCGTACATGCGCACGCGAGGTGAGTCATGGATTATGTCACAGGGCAGTACTACTTCTGGGCCGTACACCATAAAAAATAGTGTATATCCAGTGGTGCGATTCGGGGTGGTCTGCAGCCCCCAGAGTACGGAGTCGAGCTCCTCGACCCAGTGCATGTCCGATTCTTTCAAGGATCGCACTAGTCTGGGTTTGATGCTGCTCATGATGAGACCATTTGCACGTTCGACCTGGTCGTTTGTTTGGGGATGATAGACGGAGGCGTAATCGAGCTTAATGCCCATATTGCCGCACCAAGTTTTCACTTCATCGACTGTGAAGTTTGAGCCATTGTTAGTGATGATGCTGTCGGGGACACCATAACGGTGTACAACCACTGATATGAAGTCTATCACAGGTCCGAATTCGGCCGTTTTAACTGGTTTGGCTTCTATCCATTTGGTGAACTTGTCCACGATGACCAATAAGTATTTTTTCTTATGGCTTCCCCCTTTAAGAGGTCTGACCATATCCAGCCCCCAGACCGCGAAGGGCCAAGTTATGGGGATGTTTGGAGAGCGGTAGGGGGCATATGGCTCTGATTGGCGAAGAGCTGGCAACCGACGCAATGTTGGTAAGGTCCTATGCATCTACTCGGGCTGTCGGCCAATAAAAACCTATACGGAAGGCTTTGCTGACAAGTGCCCGAGCCGCAGCGTGATGCCCGCCAAGTCCGGCATGGATTTCAGCCAAGAGCTGCCGCCCTTCCTCTTCGGAGATGCATCTTTGGAGCACTCCGGTGGCACTTTTCTTATAGAGCTCTCCCTCATGGACTTTGTAGGCCTTGGAACACCGCACGATACAACGTGCTTCGTTTTGGTCCTCGGGGAGCTCCTGCCTACTTAGGTATGCCAAGAAGGGCTCGGTCCATGGGGCGATTACAGCCATGATTTCGTGGGCCGAAGGTGTTATTTTGGTGGTGGAGCCCCCGATTACGTCAGATGGTTTGGAATCTGGGGTTGTATTCGGAGCCGGACCGGTGTTGCCGGATTCCCCTTCCCGTACCATGGACGGCTTGAACAGCCTTTCCAAGAATATATTAGGTGGGACGGGGTCGCGTTTAGCGCCGATGCGGGCGAGGATATCCGCCGCTTGATTCTTTTCTCGGGCCACATGGTGGAATTCGAGCCCCTCGAACCGAGCTGACATTTTGAGGACGACATTATGGTAGGCAGCCATTTTCAGATCCTTGGCATCAAAATCTCCGTTTATTTGTGATATTGCAAGGTTTGAGTCCCCGCGCACTTCTAGGCATTGAATGCCCATAGAGACTGCCATCCGAAGACCATGCAACAGGGCCTCGTATTCGGCTGCGTTGTTGGAGTCTGTGTATAATATTTGGAGTACGTATTGGACCGTGTCTTTGGTGGGGGATGTCAGGACTACACCCGCTCCCAATCCGGCCAGCATTTTAGAGCCGTCGAAGTGCATGATCCAATTGGAGTACGCATCGTACTCTTTAGGGAGTTCGGCTTCTGTCCATTCGGCGACAAAGTCAGCCAATACTTGAGACTTAATGGCCCGTCATGGTTTGTGTCGGTGTACTAAAGTAGGGGTACCTTAGTACCCCGAACTTGTGCACGGGCAGTCGCAGCACCCCCCCCCCTGGGCAAGGCTTGCCGGGCGCCCGCCAAGACCCTCACCATTCCTCAAATACTGCCATTCAAGAACAAAGTACTAACCAAGAAAACAAAGGCCCCGACAAGAAGAGCTTGCCGGGAAGGCCAACCGAAGCATCACTAGAAGACTTGCCGCGACGCCCCGCGCATCCCGGCAAGGCCCGACGGCCGGCAAGCTTGCCGGCACAACAAGAGAAGGGCCGCGGCAAGGCGCTTGCCGCGCAAGGCTGCCACCCAAACTCCAACAAGACCCAGCTGACGTGTCATCACAAGGCCATCCCAAGGGCACGTGGCGAGGCACTACGAGCCACACGGAGCAAGGTGGCAAACGGTCGACAGAGGCGCCATCGTGGCAACCGTGGCTCACTTAATGGTCACTCCTCCTGACTTTGTTAGCGACCGGACGGGCATTTAATGCCCTTGTCCCCGCCGTCGAGAATTAGGTAGGGCTTTGTTGTGCAGCAATCGTTGTACCAACCTGCAATTTTACCTTTCTACCCCTCTTCCCACGCCGCCACTGTGGATCCCCCTTCGTGAGTATAAAAGGAGGCCCATGCGCACGAGAGGGGGTTCGATCCATTGGATACCTAGGACTACCATACGCCGCACGCCGAGCTAGATCAAATAACACACACAAAGCAGCAAAGAGGGGTCTTATCTCTCCGAGAGCCCCGGTTGGGTAAAATCGCCTGTCTCCCTGGCCGACCTTGATCTGCTCTGCGACGACCCCGCTCCCTTGTCGAACCGAAGGGCCCAAAGGCCCCATAGGTGCTCGAGGCCACAGAGATACGCCCCGACATCTTTGGCGCGCCAGGTAGGGGGCGTCGAGGTCGTGAGCATCTGATCCAGTCTCCGCGCGTGCTACATCAGCGTCATCGTCAACATGCCACCGAAGAAGAAGCCTTCGGAGGTGGCCGCTCCATCTACATCAATTCCACCACCACCGCCGGAGCAAGCAGGCGGCGGAGTGGACGCCGGCGGAGGAGCGGGTGCCGCCGGTGGGTCTCGCGTCGTCACCAGATCCAAGAACAAGGCCCCGCAAGCGTCGGCGACGGTGCAGACGCCGCACCCTTCCCAGGAGGTGCAAGGTCAACAACGCCCGGTGCTCCTAGCACCGTGCTCGCGATGGAGCAAGGCTGCTGGTGGGTCGCGGGGACGCCGAGGTCAAGATGCACGCCCGCATCTTTGGCGCGAGTGAGGTACGGTCGCCCGGACGAGGTGTTGCTCCTCCCAATCCGTTGGGAGTCCGAGCACATCCGCTCCTCGCGCCTTCGCCGCCACCACCACCCAAGACAAGAGGAAGCGCCGCCCGAGCCCACCTGCTTAGACTACCCTCGGCGCCGCACAAGATCGACGATCGAGGATGACTATATATAGCCTCATCGGCTTCGCTTAACGGCGACAAGCCCCGCGATCGAAGCGCCGAGGCCCGGCAAGATGCCCGGCGCAGCGGCGCCGACAGACCGCTGGGTGCCGCCTGCGGCGCCTCCAGCCCCAAAGGTTAAGGTCGCCACTTCGCGGACCAACCTTGACGCCGACTCCACCGCGTCGTCGGACCCGCGAACTCGCCGTGATCAGCGCCTCGTTCTCCAAGAACGGCAGCACAAAGACGCTCGCACTCGCATCGAGCGCCGGAGAGAAGCGTGACGCCAATCTGACCAGCGCGCTGGGCCCGCCGTTGACATGCACGCACCCAGGGAACCAGGCGACTTGCCGTACGCAGCAGGTTGCCCTGCGTTCACCCGCGAGCTGCGGCAAGTCTAGTGTCCCAAAACCAAGAACTTCAAGCCAGATGTGCCCGAGAAGTATGATGGCAGGATACACCCGTCGGAGTTCCTCAACATCTACACCATCGCGGTGCAGGCTGCCGGAGGGCGCGACGAGAAGATCCTTGCCAACTACTTCCCGCTGGTACTCAAGCCCAATGTCAGGTCTTGGCTCATGCACTTGCCGGACGGCTCCATCTCTTCATGGGCGGACCTGTGTCATCAGTTTGTCGGCGCCTTCACGGGTGGCCACAAGCCTCATGGCCAGGAGAGTGACCTCCACTTGCTCGCCCGTATGAGGGGAGCCTCGCGCAAGTATATACAAAGATTCAGCAAGGTGCAGCGAACATCCGCACGTCCACCCTGCGCGGTTATTAGCGTTTCATCGAAACGCGTAACGCAGGATGAGGGAGGAGATGGCGATGTGCAAAATCAGAGATGTCGCCGAGCTCTACGCCCGCCGACAAGTGTGCACGGGCTGAGGAAGGAAGGAAAATTCCGGAGAGGTTGCGAGCGTATGATCTCGACAGTGAGGACGCGCCCGGCAAGGAAGAACCGGAGGCGGAACAATAGGAAGAGAAAGGCTAAGGATGTACTAGCTGTTGAGCATTCCGGCAACGGAGGCGGTTCCGACAAGGCCAAGACCGACGACTCCGGCGAGGATGTGGTAGCCGCCGACAAGCCGGATAGCTCCGGCAAGCGGTATTGCAAGATCCACCGTACCAAGGGCCATGATCTCCAAACCTACAAGAAAGTGGAGCAGATGGCGGAGCTGCAGAAAGCTGAATACGAGCGCCGCGATAAGGAGAGAGCCCAGGGAGGTGGCGGAGGATCCGGCAAGAAGCTTCTCGCCCGGGGAGGGCACCGCGGCAAGGCCAAGGCGCGGCAAGGAGACAGGCCTCCCCGCGGCCGCGACAAGGACGAAGATGAAGATGAGGATGATGAGATGGAGGAAGATGAGACTGATGACCAGGAGTCCGTCGAGGCGCGCAAGCCTCTGAAGTGGTCCAGCACGCCCATCGTCTTCGATGTTGAGGACCACCCTGATCGCGTCACTGTGGTCGGGTGCTTGCCGATGTTTGTTTCACCAACAATCCGCAACCTCAAAGTTACGAAGATGCTGGTTGACGGCGGGCCGGCTGAACCTGATTTCCTCGCAAGACTCAAGAAGCTCCGGATCCCCGACAATGAAGCTTGAAGAGACTGGCACCTTTCAAGGATAAATCCGGAAGGAGCCAGCCTAAGGGAAGATCACATTGCCGGTGACGCTTGGCAGCGAATTGAACTTCGGATCGAGAGGGTCACGTTTGACGTGGCTGATATCCTTACCCTACAACGGGATACTCGGCCGCCCTTTTCGCCAAGTTCATGGCGGCCTCTCACCACGCATACAATGTGCTAAAGATGCCTGGCCCGATGAGTGTCATTTCTGTCCAAGGCGACAAGAGGATGCACTCATCTGCGCCGACAAGATCTACCGAGAAGCAAAGAGCCGCAGCAGAAGCGCGAGCCACTTGCCGCTGAAGCTCCCCGGGAAGAAGAAGGCCAAGTCCGGCAAGGACAGCTCTGGTGCCCACTCCGGCAAGCGCACCTCCCCGGAGCGCTGCGCTGCCGTCGAGGACGCGCCATCGAGCTCCGCCGGCAAGTGCAACAAGACAAAGATAACCTCGCCAAAGACCAAGGAGGTGGCCGCCAAGGAGGACGGCACTGGTGGTACTTTCACCATCAGTGCCACGCTTGATCGTGAATAGGAAAGCGCCTCGTTGCTTTCTCGCGGGCGAATGTCGATGTGTTTGCATGGCAACCATCGACATCCCGGCGCTCCTGTGGAAGTAATCGAGCACCACCTTGCCGTCGCCTCACGCCGCAGCCCGTCAAGCAAAAAGTCGAAGCAAGCAAGAGAGCGCCAAGAGTTCATAGCAGAGGAGATCGGGAAGTTGGAAGCAGCAGGCTGGTCCGAGGAGTACCGCACCCAACATGGCTAGCTAACCCAGAGTCGTGACGCAGGCTTAACGGAAGTGGAGGCTTTGCATTGACTTCACTGACGTTAATAAAGCCTGTCCCAAAGATCCATTCCCTTTGCCACGCATCGACCAGATTGTAGACTCCACGGCAGGATGTGATCTGCTCTCATTTCTTGATGCTTACTCGGGATATCATCAGATCTTCATGGCGGAGGATGAGGAAAAAACCGCATTCATTACTCCGTGTGGCACGTACTGCTTCGTACGGATGCCTTTCGGGTTGAAGAATGCTGGTTCAACATTTGCAAGAGTAGTTAGCCACGCTTTTGAGCCACAGTTGCACAGAAATGTAGAAGCTTACATGGATGACATAGTGGTCAAAAGCAAAGACAAAGAGACTCGGATCCAAGACTTGGACGAGACTTTTGCAAATCTGCGCAAAGTCAATCTCAAGTTGAACCCCGAGAAGTGTGTGTTTGGAGTTCCTTCCGGCAAACTCCTCGGGTTCTTTGTATCCCAGAGGGGGATTGAAGCCAACCCCGACAAGATCAAGGCCATTGAGCAAATTGAAGCACCAAAGCGCATCAAGGACGTGCGAAGGCTTGCCGGCTGTGTTGCTGCTCTCAGTAGGTTCATCTCTAAGTCTGCTGAGCGAGCCCTGCCATTTTTCAAAATCTTGAAAAAGGCAGGTCCAATGAAATGGACTCCGGAAGCGGAGGCGGCGCTGCAAGACTTGAAGAGATACTTGTCCTCCACTCCGACACTTGTCGCACCAAAGCCACAAGAGAAGTTGCTGCTATATCTAGCGGCAACCAATCAGGTGGTTAGTGCTGCGTTGGTTGCGAAAGGCAAGCGGATGATGAGTCGGCGATCATGCAAGCGAGTCCAGCGACAAGCGTGGAGCTTCCCGACAGTTCCAGCTCCGCCAGAGACAGATCTGTCTGATTGCCGGAAGGAAAACAGAAGAAGATGGTGCAGCGCCCGGTTTACTTTGTCGCTCCCTCCGCAGGGGCTAGATCAAGGTACTCTGGCGCGTGAAGTTGCTCGGCCTCCTCATGGCCTCAAGGAAGCTGCACCATTACTTTCAAGCACATGAAATCACAGTTGTCACTCGCTTTCCGCTGAAGAGGATACTGCAGAATCCAGAGGCAACAGGCAGGATTGTCGAGTGGGCATTAGAACTGTCAAGTTTTGGCCTCAAGTTTGAGAGTACCTCAACTATTCAGAGCCGAGCACTGGTAGAATTTATAGCAGAGTGGACGCCAACACCCGATGAAGAAACTCCGGAGAGGAGCATCCCTGTCAAGGAAGCAGGCAAGGAATGGATCATGTACTTTGATGGTGCCTTCTCGCTGCAAGGCGCCGGTGCGGGCGTACTGCTTGTCGCACCCACCGGAGAGCACCTCAAGTACGTGGTCCAGATGCACTTTCCCAAGGAGCAAGCAACAAAAAATACTGCAGAGTATGAGGGCTTGCTTGCCGGACTTAGTATCGCGGCAGAACTTGGGATCAGGAAGCTCATTGTCAGGGGTGACTCACAGCTTGTCGTCCGCCAAGTAAACAAAGATTATCAGAGTCCGTTGATGGAAGCATACATTGATGAAGTGAGAAAGCTAGAAGAGCTTTTTGACGGCCTGCAAATGGAACATATTCCAAGAGCTCAGAATGACATTGCAGATGGCCTATCAAAGTGCACCGCACTCAAGTTGCCTGTGGAACCAGGGATTTTTGTGCTCAAGCTGACTCAGCCATCTGTGACACCATCAACTGGACAAAACAAGAAAAGAAAGTTGGTTACTGGCGACTACTTCCGGAAGAGCTCCCGAAGCCGCCGCCAAGAAGGTCCCTGAATCAACACAGAAGCGCCGAGGAGCATCTGCTCCGACAAGCCCTGTGGCCTCTGTGTCATTGAAGCGGGCGACCCGACAAAGCTGTGTCCCGACACGCTTGCCGGGAGCATCACGCTCCGCAGGATCGAGATCCTTGCCGTGGAAGCGGATGTTCCCGCAGCAGCATTTGCGCCTTTAGTCCTTGTCGTCGAGCCTTAGGCTCCGGCATGGGCACAGTAGATCGTCCATTTCCTTCAAACAGGGGAACTTCCCGAGGAACAAGAAGAAGCGGAGAGAGTAGCCCGGCAATCAAGTATGTACCAGTTTGTCGATGACATGCTGTACAGAAGAAGATTCAACGGAGTGAAATTGAAGTGCATTTCCCGGGAAGAGGGACAAGAGCTGTTGGCGGAAATACATGGAGGCATATGTGGTCACCACATTGGCGCAAGAGCACTTGCCGGCAAGGCTTTCCGGCAAGGCTTCTTCTGGCCGACAGCCCTCCAGGACGCAACTGCACAAGTAACCAAGTGTGAAGCGTGCCAGTTCCATTCCAAACAGATTCATCAACCAGCTCAAGCTCTCCAAACAATCCCTTTGTCCTGGCCATTCTCGGTCTGGGGGCTCGACATCCTCGGCCCCTTCCCCCGTGCTATCGGGGGCTTTGAGTACTTGTACATTGCAATCGACAAGTTCACAAAGTGGCCGGAAGTGGAACCAGCGAGGAAGGTGACAGCGCAATCAGCAGTCCAGTTCTTTAGGACAATTGTTTGCCGTTTCGGGATCCCTAACAGGATCATTACCGACAGTGGTACACAGTTTACGAGCCACACCTTCATGCAGTACGCCTAAGATCTTGGCACCAAGATCTGCTTCGCTTCTGTTGCTCATCCGAGAAGCAACGGTCAAGCAGAGAGGGCGAACGCTGAAGTGCTGCGCGGGCTCAAGACTAGAACTTTTGACAGGCTACACAAGTGCGGAAGAAATTGGATCGAGCAGCTACCAGTGGTTCTTTGGTCGATCAGAACGACGCCAAATCGAGCCACCGGCCAGACACCCTTTGCTCTTGTCTACGGAGCAGAGGCAGTTCTCCCCATGGAACTTGTATACGGATCGCCACGAGTGCTCGCTTATGATGAGTTTGAGCAACAGCAGCTGCGGCAAGATGACGCGCTGCTCCTCGAGGAGGATCGTCTTCAGGCTGCTGTACGAGCCGCTCGTTACCAGCAAGCTTTGCGCCACTATCATAGCCGCAAGGTTAGCGCCAGAAGCTTCGAGGAAGGCGACCTTGTTCTTCGGCGTGTTCAGTCCGCCAAGAATTCAAACAAGTTGACGCCAAAGTGGGAAGGCCCTTATCGGGTGAAACGAGTCACTAGGCCCGGCGCCGTCCGCCTTGAGACCGAAGATGGCACTCCGGTGAGCAACTCCTGGAACATAGAGCATCTTCGCAAGTTTTACCCATATATATGCGCGGTTGCGGACACATTCCGACAACCACCCTTTTTTGTACAAGCCTTGCCGCTGTCGCATGTAACCCTTTGTACAAAGCCGGGCGCAGCCCCCGTGCATAAATAAAGTTTGTGTGCTCCGCACGACTTGTCAAAATTTAATGCATTTCCTTCTTTTGCATTTTTATCTGACACTCTGTGCAGCACTCACCCCCGGTAAGCAATAGTGAATCTTAAGGTTCCGTACCATTATTTTCTCTTCTTTCTTCTCATAGACAGAAGATTCCTCCGCCCACATGTTCACCGGAAGGGGGGGAAAGGAAGGTAAAAGTATGGACCAGGCGTCGTTCAAAGGAATCTAGCTTTGCCGGAACATGGAAGACAGAAAAAGCTAAGTGGCTAAAGATTGAGCATAGTCAATTTTAAATTTTCAAGTTATATCCCTTGAACGTTCGTACCTCGTATGGAGAACCTGTGCGCGGAGGAATCGACTTGCGACTAAGCTGCGCCCTTGCGTTGTTTTCGAGCCCGCTCAACAATGCAAGTGAGCTGCAACTAGTCCCGACAAGATTTCTTGCCGGAAGCAGCAGCACCACAGACTGCTGATGTTCCGCACTCAGCAAGTGTGCTTGCGCCGGCAAGGTCCCTCAACGCGTAGGGTAAAAAGTATACAAGGGACGCAACAGAATAAAGGGAATACCGCGGCAAGCAGTACCCATAATTAAGTTATATTACAAGAATGACTTATTATGGCACTAACTGAAATTGTTCCCATAACCAAAATGGTAGCAGCAAGAAAAGGGGAGAAGAGGAGCAGCCTAATCCACGCGCTCGCCGTCGAGCCTCCTGACCTCGTTCACTTTGTCCACGATGGGTGCGACGATGGCCTTGAGCTCCTCAACATCAGCACCCTCGGCAGCTTCTTGGTGACGCGGAGAGGTCGATGCCGGGTTGCGGAAGAGGACCTTCACCAACACCTTCTCCAGACCCAGCCAGCAGGCGGGCGCGACTCGTGCCAGCCTGCCGGGATCCTTTCCGGAGCTGCCATAGCGCCGTCACCACATCCTTGAAGAAAAGCGTGAGCTTGGCGCTGGCTGGAGGTTCGCCACGGAGTACCGAAGCCCGTCAAGTCCAGCTCCGCCAACTCCTCGTCAATGAGCGCGGCGATGTTGACGAGGCCTTCCGTCCAGAGCTCCACCGTGGTTTTAAGGGTGTTCTGGGCCTCGGCGGCCCTCGTCAAAAGCTCCTCGTTGTCCTTGAGGTCCTTCCTCAGGGTATCTTCTCGTTTCTTGGCGGCGTCCAGCGTCTCCGTCAAGGTGGCCAGTTTCAGCCCTAGATCAGCGCTCGAGTCCTTGGCGGCGTTCAGCTCTTTGATCTTCTCGGAGAGTTGGGCTTGCAGATCACCGTGGGCGCGCGCATCCTTCTCACGATCGCGCTGGAGTGTGGCAAGCTCCTCATTCTTCCTCGTCGCGTCCGCCTCCAGCTGCGTCACTTTTTCCTCCAACTCCTTCTTGGCGGCCTCGGCGGCGCGGGCAGCATCTTCGCTTCCTTGGCGCCCGCCAAGTGATCGCTTTCGCCGGCGAGCTCCTCGTCATGGCTGTCCAAGTACGCCTTCCTTTGTATCAGCTCGCCGTCCCGCTTGGACAGCTCCTCGGCGGCAAGCCTCTGCTGCTCCTCGGCTTCAGCCTTCTCTAGGATGAACGCCTTCTTTGCCTCATCGAGCTGCGCCCTCTCCTCGGCAATGGACCGGAGGGCCTCCTGGTTGCGGCTCTTGAGTTCTTCCGCGTGCTTTTTTATGTCAACTCCCGCTTGCGCGACAAGCGCTTCCCGGGACTCAAGCTTCGCTTGCCGGACGCGGTAGAGTGACACCAGCTTCCGAAGTAGCTGCTCCTCCTCGGACTCGCCACTACTGCTGCTTGGCCTGTCGACCACCGCCAGCCCAGCAGAGGCAAGTATCTCCCCGTCAAATTCCTCCCTTCATTTGGTGCCCTGAGCTCGATGCCTGGGGAGCTTGTCTATACACCCTCGCCCGGCTTTCAAGTAGGCGCCGGGTTGGGGCTCCTCGGAGCTCGGCGCCACATCAGCGGCGGAGGGATCAGTGGTCGGGGAGGCACCCTGCGCCCCTGCGTCCTCCGGGTCGTCGGCGCGGTCACGGACCCTCGCCCTGCCCCTGTGCAGCTGCCCCGCTGCCCCCGTCACCGTGGGCTCCTGACCGACCCTCCTTGGCGGCAGCGACATCCTCGGTGTTGCTGCGGCCGTCCTCCTCGCCGGCGACCTCAGCCTCCATCGGGTCCCCAAGGGGAGGATCTGAAGGCAGGGAAGAAAAGGGGTAGTCAAGCAAATAACTAGAAGAAGGAAAAGGGAGATCAGCGAGATCCGGGGGAAAATCCCCGACAAGGAGGCTCACCTGCGCTGGGCTCTGTGATCACGGGCTCCGCCACCGGGGGCTCGCCGGTCCCATCCCTTGCCGGGGACCCCTTCCTTGCCGGAGACGGCTCCCACATCGGGGAGTCGGCCCTCGGTGGCGTAGTCGAGGCCAACGACACCTCCGCATCGGCCTCCGGCTGCTCCTGGTGGGCCTGCTCTTCTCCTATATACAAAAGAGCCAATAATCAAGATATTGGCCGAAGAAGAAACGACCATGCGCGCCCCACGACGGGAGGTTAATCGAGACACTCACGCTGGGGGCTGTGCTGGGAACTGCTACGAGGGGAAGGGACCGGGTCCGTCAAAGTGGTCTCAGATGTATCTTCCGCCGCCTTTGCCGGATCATCCTCGACCACCGGGACCCTGGCCCTCTTCGCCGCCCTCTCTGCCAAAGTCCTGGGACAGAACAGGGGTTTGGAGAGAGAGACAGATAAGATACAAGACAAACAGCGGCAAGAATCGAGGAAAAAGCAAGCACAGTACAAAAGAAGCATTACTCCTCCTCGTCCTCGTCCTCTTCGTCGTCATCAAAGCTTAGTGCGGAGAGGTCGAACTCCGGTGCCCTCCCTGCGCGGCGTGGCGGAAGAGTAGGCTCCCTTTGGCGCCTGCCAAGGGCCGCGGCAGGGTCAGGCGTGGCAGCCCGAGAAGACCCGGCCTCAGTTGCCGGCGCGGTTTGGGATCCTCCCGCGGCAACGAAGTTTGCCGCGGAAGAGCGCGTCCCGCGGCGCCGCGGCTGCCGATCAGGCTGTGCCTCTGCCGGCTCTCCAACTCGACGGAGACGCCTCCTCGAATGAAACTGGGGCTGCGCCGAGGGCTCCATCGGCGGCAAGTTGCTCGAAAACAGCCGGCCACTCGCACCTTCGGCGGGCTGGCTCGCCCCGGCCGTGGCCTCCCCTTCGCCATCGCCATCTCCGACAAGATCTTCATGGGCGGCAAGGCTTGCCGCCTCAGCTGCTTCCGCCTCCGCCAGCGTGAAGCCAAACTCACCCGCGGTAGCAGCTGCAGCCGCCTCCTCGGCCCTGCTAGCAATGTACGCCAGCTCACTGGCAGTGGTGGCGCGGGTGAGGAGCTTCTGCTCGTCGGATTTAACCGCCGCCTCCGACAGGTCATCAAAGAATTGCTGCACGACCTTGGCGGCGGGCTCTATCCAGTTGGCACTTACCCCGTGCGAGTCGCATTCTGGCATCATCGCACAGATGCGGTCGCGCTGGGAGTTGTTGCACAAAGGGACGACACCCTGCGGCAACTGGAACCACTCTGGGTGATTGGGGTCGTGTTTGAACGTCTCCTCAAAGATCGCATCCAGCTCGGGCTGTGAAGTTGAAGTTGAGGCCCGGCGCAGCCTCATGAAATCCGCCGGGCGGCTGAACAGCCAGCGGTCCTCCCCTTGCTGCAAAGGGCGTCGACGGCGAAGGAAATCCGCGCCGACCGCCCCTGTTGTGAGTCTGGCGTGCCTGAGCCGGAGAATTCGGGTAGAGGCGATCGTCAGCTTGGCATCATCCGGCGACAGAGCGCTCCAGTCATTGCGGCGCACCACCCGAGTCTTGCGCAGCTTGGTGAACGACGGTGGATCGGCATCACAGATCCAACACCACTCCGCCTTCCACTCGCCCCATTTGCTGCGAAGCTCACCCGGCAAGTACGCCTCCTTCATACCCATCCGGGAGGTCCATGCGATTCCGCCAGCTAGTGGCTCCCCTTTCTCAGCCCGAGGGGAAAAATAATGGCGAAAAAGAGCGACACTGGGAAGGATACCAACGAAGTTCTCGCAAAGGTGCGCGAAAACCGCCATTTTTAGAACGGCGTTGGGGGTGAAATCGAGCAGATGGAACCCATAGGTATTCATAATGTTGCAAAAGAAGACAGAAAAAGGTGGGCAGAGCCCGCAATAGAAGAACACAGGAAAGAAGTAGTACCCTCTGGGGCACTTCTTCGATTTGGAAGCCTCCGTAGAAAGCACCGCCGTGCGCGGATGCGCCCGCGTCTCCGTCGACCAAAAAAGGTATAACCCCGCCCGCAGCGCATCCGGGGTGAGCTCAGGAGGGAAAAGCACCCGCCTCTTGCGCAGCGCCTCGAGCTCTTGTGCCTCGGTCGACTTCTCGGCCTTCGCGGCCTTCGTAGCCTTCCCGGCTTTCGGGGCCATGGCGGGGGCAGCGGGGGGAGGCAGAAGCGGCGGCGGCGACGGCGGCGATGGACGGCGGAGCGCTGCTTCTTTTCTCGATTCAGGAGACGGAGGAGGGCGTCGGAGCTTTCGGAGGAAGGAACCGCAAGTGGCGAAAGTGGGGGAACGGCCCCGTTCCCTCCGCTTATAAACAGAGGATGCGAACATTACGCATTCTCTGGAATTAAGCGCCACCCACGTCTCCCACGACGCCGCAATCAACGCGCCGCCGCTATGGGGAGCGCGTGTGACACGGAGCCCGATCAGGCGGACCTGAGCCACGCGTGCCGTGATCGCTTTTGGGCCTCGCCCAACAACGCCGGCACCGTGTATGGCCCAGCCGGGGGCTCTGTCGGTGTACTAAAGTAGGGGTACCTTAGTACCCGAACTTGTGCACGGCAGGCGAGAAGCACTTCGGCAAGGCTTGTCGGGCGCCCGCCAAGACCCTCACCATTCCTCAAATACTGCCATTCAAGAACAAAGTACTAACCAAGAAAGCGAAGGCCCGGCAAGAAGAGCTTGCGGGAAGGCCAACCAAGCATCACGGAAGACTTGCCGCGACGCCCAAGCGTCCGGCAAGGCCGGCACGGCCGCAAGCTTGCCGGCACAACAAGAGAAGGGCCGCGGCAAGGTGCTTGCCGCGGCAAGGCTGCCACCCAAACTCCAGCGCACCCAGCGATGTGTCATCACAAGGCCATCCCAAGGGCACATGGCGAGGCACTACGCAGCCATACGGAGCAAGGTGGCAAACGAAGCTGACAGAGGCGCCATCGTGGCAACCGGTGGCTCACTTAACGGTCACTCCTCCTACACTGTTGGGGCGACCGGACGGGCATTTAATGCCCTTGTCCCCTGCCGTCAGAATTAGGTAGGGGCATTGTTGTGCACTGTTGTACCAACCCGCAATTTTACCTTTCTACCCCCTCTTCCTACGCTGCCACCTGTGGATCCCCCCTTCAGAGTATAAAAGGGAGGCCCATGCGCACGTAGAGGGGGTTCAATCCATTGGATACCTAGGACTACCATACGCTCGCACGCTCGAGCTAGATCAAATAACACACACAAAGCAGCAGTAGGGGTCTTATCTCTCCGGAGAGCCCCGAAGCTGGGTAAAAATCGCCCGTCTCCCCCGCGCGCTCGACCTCGATCCGCTCACAAGACGACCCCGCTCCCTTGCCGAACCAGAAGGGGCCCCCAGTGCCCCATAGGTGCTCGAGGCCACAGAGATACGCCCCGACAGTTTGTATGTTATGTCGAACGGAAGGAGCTCGATAGCCCATTTAGCAATCCTTCCCGTGGCGTCGTGGTTGTTTATTATGTCATTGAGTGGTACTTCGGAGGCCACCGTAATCGAACACTCTTGAAAGTAGTGTCGTAGCTTCCGGGATGCCATGAAGACCGTGTATGCTATCTTTTGATAGTGTGGGTATCGGGATTTGCATGGGGTGAGGACAGTGGACACGTAATATACCGACTTTTGGAGCGGGAACTTGTATCCGTCTGCTTCTCGTTCGACGACGAGCACTGCGCTTACAACTTGATGTGTTGCAGCTATGTACAATAGCATAGCAGTATTTGGCGCGGTTAGGACTAGATTGCTGGCCAATAGGGTCTTTATTTCATCCAGTCCGGCCGCAGCCGCGTTCGTCCACATGAAGTGTTTGGTGCATCGAAGAAGGCGGTAAAGAGTTAGTGCCTTTTCTCCTAATCGGGAGATAAAGCGGCTTAAGGTAGCCACACATCCAGTTAGTTTCTGGATATGCTTGAGGTCTGTTGGGATAGCCAACTGCGATAGAGCTTGGATTTTTGCCGAATTTGCTTCGATTCCTCTATTGGAAATGATGAAGTCGAGCAACTTCCCAGAGGGTACGCCAAAAACACATTTTTCTGGGTTGAGCTTGATGTCGTATGTTCGGAGGTTGTCGAACGTGAGTCTCAAGTCATCTGTTAAAGTTTCGACGTGTCTTGTTTTTATGACCACGTCGTCCATGTATGCCTCCACTGTTTTGCCGATTTGCTTCTCCAGGCATGTCTGAATCATACGTTGATAGGTTGTGCCGGCATTTTTGAGCCCAAAAGGCATAGTGTTGAAACAGAAGGGGACATATGGCGTTATGAAGGCCGTTGCGGCTTGGTCGGATTCCGCCATCTTTATTTGATGGTATCCGGAGTGTGCGTCGAGGAAACATAGTGAGTCGTGTCCCTCGGTGGCGTCGATGATTTGGTCAATGCGAGGGAGAGGGAAGGGATGCTTGGGGCAGGCTTTGTTGAGGTCTTTGAAATCGACACATAGGCGCCAGGATTTATCCTTCTTTGGTACCATTACCAGATTTGCTAGCCAATCCGGATGTTTTATGTCTCTGATGAATCCGGCCTCAAGTAGCTTGGCTAGCTCTTCTCCCATGGCTTGCCGTTTAGGCTCTGAGAAGCGCCTAAGAGTCTGTTTGACTGGCTTGTATCCTTTCAGTATATTGAGGTTGTGTTCGGCCAGCCTACGTGGGATGCCTGGCATGTCTGAAGGATGCCAGGCGAAAATGTCCCAATTCTCGCATAGGAATTCTCGCAGTGCGGCGTCCATTGTGGGGCTCAACTATGTCCTGATGGAAGCTGTCTTTGTGGGGTCCATTGGATGGACCTGGAATTTGACTATCTCGTCCGCGGGCTTGAATGAGGTGGACTTGGGTCGTTTGTCGAGTATCACGTCGTCCCTGTCCATTGTGGTGCGCAGCGTTGTTAGTTCTTCGGCCGCTAGGGCTTCGGATAATGCTTCCAGGTCTAGTGCGGCAGTTTTATTTTCAGCGCGGAGTGCTACGTCCGGATCACTGGCTAGAGTGATGATTCCATTGGGCCCGGGCATTTTAAGCTTCATGTACCCGTAATGGGGTATAGCTTGAAAGCTCGTGAATGCATCCCGCCCTAAAAGGGCGTGGTATCCGCTGCTGAACGGGGCCACTTGGAACGTGATTTCTTCGGACCTATAATTCTCCGGGGTGCCGATTACCACATCAAGTTTGATTTTTCCCGCACACCATGCCTCTCGACTAGGGATGATTCCCCTGAAGATCGTGCCGCTTTGCTCAATGCGGCTTTTATCAATTTCCATCTTGTTGAGCATTTCTTCATAGATCAGGTTTAATCCACTTCAGCCGTCCATGAGTACTTTAGTGAGCCGAAAGCCGTCCACAATTGGGCTAAGGACCAAAGCGGCTGGTGTCTGGACTGTCTGGAATTCAGGCTCGTCACTGGCACTGAAGGTTATAGCAGTGTCGCTCCACGGATTTATTTTTGCCGCATGGCAGATTTCAGTGAAATTTCGATGAGCTCGCTTGCGCCTATTATTTGAGGTGAAAGTCTCGAAGACTGTCAGTACCGCATTGTCGTCTTCGGCGGGATGTTGCTCATGGTTTACAAGAAGATCCTCCCCGCTTTTTGCTACCTGCCGGAATATCCAACATGCTCTAAGGCTATGCGTTGGCGTGGTATCCGGCGTGCTGTGAATTTTGCATGACCCATTGAGCCATTCCTCCAATACGGTTCCACGCCCTAGAGTGGGCTTTGGTTTTTTGGGAATTGGATCGGTTAACTTACGAGAGTTTGCCCTTTTAGCTCGGACGAAGGGTTTAGTGAGAGCCGGATTATCCCAAAAGTATGTTTGGGTTTTCCAGGCACTTTCCATCGCACAGTACTTCTGTACTATGGCTGCTAAGTCGGCAAAGTGTACTATGTCACGGCGACTTATAGCATTAAGTATCCCTTTGTTCGTGCAATTTTTGCAGAAAAGTGAGATTGCGTCTTCCTCGCGATAGTCCTTGATCCTGTTTATCACAAGGAGGAATCTGGCCCAGTAGCGATGTACTGTCTCCTGGGGCTCTTGTCTGATATGGGAGAGACAGCATAATTCTGGGTGGGTGGGCGTAGTTAAATCCGAATTCTGATCCGATCTAACACCAAGGGGCAAAGAAGCTTTCGGGCTTGGCAGCTCGGGCTCCGGGATTTGCCCGATTTTTCTGCCTCGTTGCCCGATTCTAAGTTCGGGATATGGGTCATGTCCTCCCACAAACGGGTATCCAGCTCAGAGAGCTCGGTAATCCGGACATAGTTCATCCTCAAAGTAGAGGGATAATCCATGTGTGGCTCTTCCACTACCGCTATCTCGTGGGTGACCGGTGGGGATTTAATATCCCTTTGGTCGGGTTTAAGCCCAATCCGATCATAGTCTGTAGCGACTCCCAGAGCGGCGATGCGATCCAAGAGATCATTAAGGGAAGAGAGATCCACTGGATCCATCTGTTCGGTGAGTTCCGAATTGACATGGAGGTTGTTTTTGATGACCCGAGAAGTCATCATCAGCGCGGCAGGCGATCGGGCGGTCACAACGAAGCCGCCTAGTCGGAGAGTTTGGCCTACCGCCAAGGCTTCCCTAGAGGTGATGTTGTCCTTGACAACGAGACGAGCCATCAAGCATTATTGCGACGACACAGAGGAACTCTCAATGAAAGCACCAATGTCGGTGTCAAAACTGGCGGATCTCGGGTAGGGGGTCCCGAACTGTGCGTCTAAGGCTGATGCTAACAGGAGGCAGAGGACATGATGTTTTACCCAGGTTTGGGCCCTCTCGATGGAGGTAATACCCTACTTCCTGCTTGATTGATCTTGATGATATAAGTATTACAAGAGTAGATCTACCACGATATCGTAGAGGCTAAACCCTAGAAGCTAGCCTATGATGATTATGATTGTAGTTGTCCTACGGACTAAACCCTCCGGTTTATATAGACACCGTAGGAGGCTAGGGTTACACAGAGTCGGTTACAAAGAAGGAGATCTAACATCCGAATCGCCAAGCTTGTCTTCCACGCAAAGGAGAGTCCCATCCGGACAGGGGACGAAGTCTTGAGTCTTGTATCTTCATAGTCCAACAGTCCGGCCAAAGTATATAGTCCGGTTGTCCGGATACCCCCTAATCCAGGAATCCCTCAGTTACCACTCAAGCGGAGCAAGTACTTAAAGCTCAAAGTGATTTTCTTGATGAATTAAATAATAAACATGACTTTGTTGTTAGAGTGGCTACTAGAACTAGTAAAATGACTCATGAACCTTTGTATCCTGAAGGCCACCCTAAGAGAATCGAGCATGATTCTCAGAGAAATAATTTAGATGCATCTAGTCCTTCTAAAAAGAAGAAAAAGAAAAATGATAGGACTTTGCATGCTTCTAGTGAATCTGTGATAGACAAACCTAAGAATCCCAATGATATTTCTATTTCTGGTGCTGAAACACAATCAGGTGATGAACATGAACCTAGTGATAATGTTAATGATAATGTTCATGTTGATGCTCAACCTAGCAATAATAATGATGTAGAGACTGAACCTGCTGTTGATCTTGATAACCCACAATCAAAGAATCAACGTTATGATTAGAGAGACTTTGTTGCTAGGAAGCATGGTAAAGAAAGAGAGCCATGGGTTCAGAAACCCATGCCTTTTCCTCCTAAGCCATCCAAGAAAAAGGATGATGAGGATTTTGAGCGCTTTGCTGAAATGATTAGACCTATCTTCTTACGTATGCGCTTAACTGATATGCTTAAAGTAAATCCTTATGCTAAATATATGAAGGATATCATTACAAATAAAAGAAAGATACCGGAAGCTGAAATTTCCACCATGCTTGCTAATTATACTTTTAAGGGTGGAATACCAAAGAAACTTGGAGATACAGGAGTACCAACTATACCATGCTCTATTAAAATAAACTATGTTAAAACTGCTTTATGTGATCTTGGAGTCGATGTTAGTGTTATGCATCTATCTTTATATCGTAGACTTGAATTGAATAAGTTGACACCTACTAAAATATCTTTGCAAATGGCTGATAAATCAACTGCCGTACCTGTCGGTATTTGTGAGGATGTGCCTGTTGTGGTTGCAAATGTCACTATCTTAACGGACTTTGTTATTCTTGATATTCCTGAGGATGATACTATGTCGATTATCCTTGGTAGGCCCTTTTTGAATACTGCAGGGGCTATTATTGATTGCAACAAAGGCAATGTCACTTTTCATGTTAATGGTAATGAGCATACGGTACACTTTCCGAGGAAACAACCTCAAGTTCATAGCTTTAATTCTATTGGAAAAGTTCCAACTATCATTATTGCAGGTTTTGAATTTCCTCTTCCTACTGTCAAGAAAAAATATGATATTCTTATTATTGGGGATGTTCATATCCCCGTTGAGGTAACCTAGTGTTATTCGAAATTTCTCCGGTTCCATGCTATTCGGAATGAGTTTGTTAACAAGACTTGATCAACCTTGTTAGTAGATTCCTTTTGATGATCATGAGATGGATGAAACTAGAAGGCACAACCTTCTATACCCTCTTTTTACTTTCTGTTATTTAGATTAAATAAAGCAATGATAGTATTTTCCGCCTGTTTTCTGAATTATCCATGCAATAAAAAGTTATCCCGTAAATAAAGTTCTCCAAATGCCCTGCAAATTTAGTATGATTTTTATGGAATATTTGAGGATTTTAGGCACTAAGAACACAGCAGGGGGGCAAGCACCTGGCCACAAGGGTCCAGGGCATGCCCACTCTTACTGGGCGCGCCCCCTGCCTCGTGGGCCCATGGTGGCCCCCTCCACTTATTCCTGCACCCACACACTCCATCTTCCTCCCAAAAAATCCCCATCCAGCTCAAGCACGAGTTCTAGCTCATTTTGTTGCGATTTTCGATCTCCTTTCTCAAAGCTCCATTCACAAAACTGCTCTGGGAGATTGTTCCTTGGTATGTGACTCCTCCAATGGTCCAATTAGTTTTTGTTCTAGTGGTTTATTCGTTGCAAATTTTTGCTGCCTAGGTGACCCTGTTCTTGAGCTTGCATGTCAAATTTATGAGGTCCCAAGTAATTCTAATGCATGATATAGGCTCTAGGCACTTGTGGGAGTAGTTGCTATCAATCTTGTTTAGTTTGATTCACTTTTATTTTGAAGTTACTAAAATTTTCAGAAATTTTTCAGAGGAAGAAATATGTCTAGGAAAATGTACCAAGGTGGTTCTTCAACAAAGAAAGGACCCAGGTGTGCTATGCGTGAGCAAGACGATGAACCACCAAGGGAAGCTGATGTGCGGCCTTGTGAATGGCCGTTAGAAGAGTTCATGGTCAATGCAGGCATCAAGGATGAATTTGATGCATATGTGCGTAATGCCGACCTTGAGGACTTCATGCAAGATAAGTGTCCTCAGTACTACCATTTGACTGGTTCATTCGTGAGAAGGTTTAAATTTACATCTTTGCGTAATTCTCAAAGTGCCCTCTTTGATATTTATGATCAATCATATACCATGGACTTAGAAGATTTTACTACTGCTTGCAAACTCCCACAGTGGGGTAATGTTAATGAACCCCATAAATCTGAATATAGACTTTCTTGCTAGTATCACTATGGGAGAATCTAGAGATATAGCTCAAGCTACCGTAGGGAGCATTCACTTTCCTGCTATACATTATTTTGCCCTCTTCATTGGTAGATGCATAAATGGTAAAGATGAAGCATGTCACATGTGTGTCCCTGATCTTTGTCCTCAAGAGTGTTGTATTAGGTAATAAAGATTACAACTTGGGGGCAATTGTTGCACGTAGGTTGCATAATGATGGTTTATCTGGAGATTTGTTTGGAGGGATTTATGCGGCCCGTGTTGCTAATTATCTTGGTATACCTCCACGTGAGGGTGATAGGGAGTTGCCTCCCGCTTATTTAGATTATGACGCTATGGTCAGTCATCATTTTCTTGCGAGGAATGAACAATTCCTCCAGTATCGACCAATCTTTGACAGACATCGGCTGTCCATGTTACTCCCCTACTCCTTCCCTTTTTGATTACCAGGCAAAACGAATATATGTTGTCACCAAGGAGGAGGCAACCGAATACGAGAGGAGAGTGGAGGCAGCTCGCCAACATGTCGCGGCTCAGGAGGCAATGGCTGCTGCATCTCAGTACGACCCCATTTATAACTTCGGATATCAGCCAGGCTATCCTTGGCAATAGACCAACTTAGGTCAAAAGCATAAGCTTGGGGTAGTACGTATTTCTCACCGACATTACATTCATGTTCACCTACTCATTCTAGTTGTCGGTGCGCATACTTTTTCATTGTATTATCCATGCTAGTTTATTTTCTTTTTCTAGCTTTCTTCTTGTGTGTTTGATAAACCTTAAGAAAAACAAAAAAAATTAGTTAGTTTAATTTCCATGCTTGTAGTAGCAATTAAAATGAAAACCCAAAAATATTTCTCGTTCTTCTTTTGCTTGTTGGGAGCTTTCCCGTGTAAATAGTTTTATTTCTTTTCTTTCCTTTGGGGGTCAAGAGGAGAAGACAATAATGAAAATGTTTAGTGGCTCTCATATGCATGATTGTTGATTTAACTTAGAGCCCATATTACTTTGTCTTCTCCCTTGAATTGAATGCTTGCAGATTCCAGCTTAGTCCAATGCACGTGCACTATTATTATTATCCACACCGTTCGGTTGTGCAAGTGAAAGGCAATAATGACGATATATGATGGACTGATTGAGATGAGAGAAGATGGTATGAACTCTACCTCTCTTGTTTTTGTAAATATGATGAGTTCGTCGTTCCTGATTTAGCCTATTATAAATAAACATGTTTGCAATGACAATTAGAGATTATAGTTGCTTATGCCATGCTTAATTAGCTAGGAGTTTATAATGGTTTACCTTGCATGCCAACATACTATTAAAATGGTTGTGATGTGGTATGATAGGGTGGTATCCTCCTCTGAATGATTCGAGTGACTTGACTTGGCACATGTTCATGCATGTAGTTGAAAACAAAATCAACATAGCCTTCACGATATTTATGTTCATGGTGGATTATATCCTACTCATGCTTGCACTCAGTGTTAATTAATTTTAATGCATGTTCATGACTGTTGTCGCTCTCTCAGTTGGTCGCTTACCAGTCTTTTGCTAGCCTTCACATGTACTAAGCGGGAATACTGCTTGTGCATCCAAACTCCATAAACCCCAAAATTATTCCATATAAGTCCACCATACCTTCCTATATGCGGTACTTACCTACCGTTCCAAGTAAATTTGTATGTGCCAAACTCCAATCCTTCAAATGAAATTTTGTTTTGTATGCTCGAGCAGCTCATGTATCAACTAGGGTTGTCTGTATCTTCCATGCTAGGTGGGTTATTCTCAAGAGGAGTTGACTCCGCTCCTCATTCACGAGAAAATGGCTTGTAACCGGGATGCCCAGTCCCATGATCAAAAAGATCAAAGCAAATCGAGATAATTAAACAAAACTCCCCCAGGGTTGTTGCTAGTTGGAGGCACTCGTTGTTTCGAGCAAGCCATGGATTGATGCTTGTTGGTTGTGGGGGCGTATAAACTTTACCATTCTATTTGGGAACCGTGTATAATGTATGTAGCATGGAAGATATCGAGATCTCATAGTTGTTGTGTTGACAGTGAAAGTATACCGCTCAAAATGTTATTCATCTCTATTTTAAAATCGAGCTCTGGCACCTCTACAAATCCCTGCTTTCCTCTGCGAAGGGCCTATCTATTTACTTTTATGTTGATTCATCACCTTCTTATTAAAAGGCACCCGCTGGAGAGCACATTGTCATTTTCATGCATTACTATTAGTTTATATTGGGTATGACTTGATTGGATCTCTTTTACCATGAATTACAATGTTTAGTCAGTCCTTGATCTTTAAAGGTGCTCTGCATTTATGTTTTGCGGTCTCAGAAAGGGCTAGTGAGATACCATCTTGTTATATCGTATTATGATTGTTTTGAGAAAGTGTTGTCATCCGAGATTTATTATTATTGCTCGCTAGTTGATTATGCCATTGATATGAGTAAACATGAGACCTAAGTGTTATTGTGAATATGGATAGTTCATAATCTTTGCTGAAAACTTGAATGTTGGCTTTACATATTTACAACAACAAGAGCAAACTGAGTTTGTAAAAGTTTTTCTTTATCACATTCAGTTTATCAACTGAATTGCTTGAGGACAAGCAAAGGTTTAAGCTTGGGGGAGTTGATACGTCTCCAACGTATCTACTTTTCCAAACACTTTTGCCCTTGTTTTGGACTCTAACTTGCATGATTTGAATGAAACTAACCTGGACTGACGCTGTTTTCAGCAGAACTGCCATGGTGTTATTTTTGTGCAGAAAACAAAAGTTCTCGGAATGACCTGAAAATCCACGGAGATTACTTTTGGAAAATATAAAAAATACTGGCGAAAGAATCAAGGCCAAGGGGCCCACACCCTGTCCACGAGGGTGGGGGCGCGCCCCCTCCCCCTAGGCGCGCCCGCCTGCCTCGTGGGCCCCCTAGATGGCCACCGACCTCAACTCCAACTCTATATATTCCCTTTCACGGAGAAAAAAATCAGAGAGAAAGTTTCATCACGTTTTACGATAAGGAGCCACCGCCAAGCCATAATCTCTCTCGGGAGGGATGATCTGGAGTCCGTTCGGGGCTCCGAAGAGGGGGATTTTCCGCCGTCGTCATCATCAACCATCCTCCATCACCAATTTCATGATGCTCACCGCCGTGCGTGAGTAATTACATCGTAGGCTTGCTGGACGGCGATGGGTTGGATGAGATTTACCATGTAATCAAGTTAGTTTTGTTAGTGTTTGATCCCTAGTATCCACTATGTTCTGAGATTGATGTTGCTATGACTTTGCTATGCTTAATGCTTGTCACTAGGGCCCGAGTGCCATGATTTCAGACTTGAACCTATTATGTTTCCATGAATATATGTGAGTTCTTGGTCCTATCTTGCAAGTCTATAGTCACCTATTATGTGTTATGATCCGACAACCCCGAAGTGACAATAATCGGGATACTTGTCGGTGATAACCGTAGTTTGAGGAGTTCATGTATTCACTAAGTGCTAATGCTTTGGTCCGGTACTCTATTAAAAGGAGGCCTTAATATCCCTTAGTTTCCATTAGGACCCCGCTGCCACGGGAGGGTAAGACAAAAGATGTCATGCAAGTTCTTTTCCATAAGCACGTATGACTATATTCGGAGTACATGCCTACATTACATTGATGAACTGGAGCTAGTTCTGTGTCACCCTATGTTATAACTATTACATGAGAAATCGCATCCGACATAATTATCCATCACTGATCCAATGCCTACGTGCTTTTCACATATTGTGCTTTGCTTATTTACTTTACCATTGCTACTGTTACAACTACTACAAAAACTGCTATCGTTACTTTTGCCACTGTTACCATTACTATCATACTGCTTTCCTACTAAATACTTTCCTGCAGATACTAAGTTATCCAGGTGTGGTTGAATTGACAACTCAACTGCTAATACTTGAGAATATTCTTTGGCTCCCCTTGTGTCGAATCAATAAATTTGGGTTGAAAACTGTTGCGATCCCCTATACTTGTGGGTTATCACTTACCTCCTAGAGGAAGGTCCGGTGGGATATTACTAGGGGTTCGGTGTGAAACACTTGAGGTGCTTAACGTGGTTCAGGGAGATTTTGCGGTCAAGTTTCGCGTGAGATCAAAATTGGATGGTTTCCCATGGTCTCTTGTGGCTGTATATGGGGCAACACAACCTGAACTTAAACCAGATTTCTAGCCGACTTAGTACGGATATGTGGCGATGAAACTTTGCCAATCCTAGTCGGTGGAGACTTCAATATAATTCAGAGGAGAGATGAAAAGAACAATGACAATTTTGATGGACGTTGGTCTATGATGTTTAACATGATTATCGAGAGTCTTAATTTGAGAGAAATTGAGCTCACCGGTAGACAATTTATATGGGCCAATTCGTTGCCCATTCTAACTTATGAGAAGTTGGATAGGGTACTCGCTAGTGTTGGTTGGGAACAAAAGTACCCTTTGATGTCGGTTCATGCGATGCAAAGAGCGACCTCAAACCACACACCACTTCTTGTAGACTCGGGAGAGGCTACACACATTGCGAACAAGAATGCTTTCTCTTTCGAAGTAGGTTGGTTCGAAAAAGATTTTTTTAGAAATCATTGCACGCGAATGGGCAAAACCTGTTAGTGGAAGAACTAGTATTGGGAGATGGCAAAATAACATCTGACATCTGAGATAGTTTTTGCGAGGTTGGGCCAGAAATGAGAGTGGAATTTACAAACAAGAAAAAGAACGACTCACTCAATTAATTGAAGCGCTAGATTTAAAAGCCAAAAGTAATCTCCTTATGGTTAATGAGCAAAACTCCAAGTCCGAAGCTGAGCAAGGCTTACGGGCTCTTCTAAGAGAAGAGGAGCTCAAGTGGGCACTGCGTGCTAAAGTGCTTAAGGTTGTCCAAGGGGATGACAATACACAATTCTTCCATATGACTGCAAATGGTAAACATAGGAAAAAGAAAATCATACAGCTTGAACAGGACGAGGGGACAATAGTGGGGCATGAGAATCTGAAAGCATATATCTCTAACTACTATAAACAACTTGGGCATCCGGAAGCAAGCACGGTGGCCCTAGATGAATCTGTCTTTGGAGATATCCCTCAGCTCCAGGTAGAGGAGAATGATATTCTCTCTGCTCCATTTACTGAGAAGGTGGTTGGATGCAATCTCCCAAATGAAACCGAATAAAGCACCAGGACCAGATGGGTTTCCTGCTGAATTCTATAAAAAATGTTGGCATATTATTAAGGATGATCTTATGCCTATGTTTCATGATTTCTTTAGCGGTCATCTAGAGCTGTTTCATCTTAAATTTGGCATGATTACGTTGTTATCAAAGAAAGAAGAAGCAGTTCGGATCGAACAATTCAGGCCCATATGTCTTCTTAATGTGAGTTTCAAAATTTTTGCAAAGGTGGGTACCAATAGATTGACACAAATTGCCCATTCAGTGGTACAACCCAACCAGACATCGTTCATGCCAGGGCGACACATACTTGAAGGGGTGGTCGTTTTGCATGAAATGCTACATGAAATCCATTCGAAGAAGCTAGATGGGGTTATCTTCAAAGTGGATTTTGAGAAGGCATATGATAAAGTTAAGTGGCCTTTCCTTCAGCAGGCAATGCGCACGAAAGGATTTAGTGAGGCTTGGCTGAACCAGGTGGGTTCTCAAGTCCAGAAGGGTAGTGTCAGAATCAAGGTTAATGATGATATCAGCCATTATTTTCAGACACACAAGGGGCTGAGACAAGGCGATTCCATGTCTCCTATATTGTTTAATATAGTGCCATATATGTTGGCAATTCTTATTGGCAGAGCCAAGCAGCATGGTCAAGTGGAGGGGTTAGTTCCTCATCTGGTTGATGGAGGAGTATCCATCTTACAATACGCTGACGACATTGTCCTATTCATGGAACATGACATTGCTAAAGCGCGAAATATGAATATTATATTATGTCTCTTCGAACAATTGTTTGGTTTAAAGATAAACTTTCATAAGAGTGAGTTGTTCTGCTTTGGGAAGGCCAAAGACGAGCAATACACTTATAGACAACTGTTCGGGTGTGAATTAGGTTCTTTACCATTTAGTTATTTGGGCATGTCGATTCACCACCGTAAGTTATCTAATAAAGAATGGAAGTGTATCGAAGATCGAATTGAGAAAAAGTGAGCTGCTGGAAAGGTAAGCTTATGTCTTATGGAGGTCGGTTAGTGCTGATTAATTCGGTATTGACTAGTATGCCGATGTTCCTATTATCATTCTTTGAAATTCCAAAAGGGGTACGAAGCGACTTGATTTCTTTAGATCCCGGTTCTTCTGGCAGTCGGACGAGGCCAAGAGTAAATACCGACTCGCGCGATGGGATATCCTTTGCCGACCAAAAGACTAGGGTGGTCTTGGTATTGAGAACTTAGAAATCAAGAATAAATGCCTTATGAGTAAATGGATCTACAGGTTAGAGACAGAGCCGGAGAGAATGTGGGCACAGATTTTGCGCAATAAATATTTGCAGTCGAAAACACTGGCCCAGGTTACCATGAGACCAACTGACTCACCATTCTGGAAAGGGCTTATGAGAACGAAGGATTTGTTCTTTCGTAGGGTCAAATTCTTGGTTGGCAATGGGATGTCAACAAGATTGTGGCAGGATACATGGTTAGGAGAGACACCCTTGGCCGTCCAATATCTTTATAACATTGTGCAATGTAAGGAGGAGTACGTAGGCACAGTTTCCAAATGATTCCCTTGAATATCCAGTTCAGACGTGCTGTAGTTGGTGAGCGATGGACGGACTGTATGCACTTGGTTCGGAGATTGATAAATGTTCAACTCTCCGATCAGCCAAATTCGACGCAATGGAAATTAGCTAAAAATGAGGGGTTTATGGTGAAATCGTTTTATATGGATTTGATTAATTCTGGCTCAATCTCAAAATCGTTGCATATTTGGAGGATTAAGGTTCCCTTGCATATTAAATTTTTTATGTGGTTTGTCCACAAGCAACTAATACTCACCAAGGACAACCTAATCAAGAGGCGATGGGTAGGTAGTTCACGTTGTTGTTTTTGTGATCATGATGAAACAATACAACATTTATTCCTTGAATGCCCACTTGCCAAATTGCTTTGGAGAACGATTCATATAGCCTTCAACATTAACCCTCCAGTTGGCATTGAGTCGTTTTGGAACATGGTTAGCTGGGGTTGAACATACTATTGCGGCTCGTATTCAGATTGAAATATGTGCGCTTCTGTGGGCTATATGGAACTGTCGGAATGATTTTATTTTTAACAGACAATACAATTTAACTTTCTTGCAGGTCATCTTCAGAGCTACCACTTGGATCCGTACGTGGTCCTTACTCACTCCTACGGACTCAGGGAGTTTTGTTCTTGGGTGTACCAGTGGGAGATGAAAGACGGCTATATTCAACCGGTTCGGATGGCGATCGCATAACAGGATAGGAGTCTAGGAAGCTTATCCTACATATTACCGTTCCGGTTGTGATTGTCAACATGTACTTTTATTTTTTTCATTTGCTTCGCTCCGCTTGAGAGCTGTAATACTTTTATGACTTTGTGCTACTTCGCGAACTTTTAATAAGATCGCTGCATGCATCATTATGATGCAGGGGGTAAATCTCCATTTCCAAAAAATAAAAAAAACTTCAAACATGAAGGGAATAAACCGTGAAGGTACTTACGACGCGTTTGGTTCAACTCAGGTAATGTATTCAACTTTGTAATCGGACTGCACTGTATTAGGTGGAGGATTGATTCACTCCTTGATCTGTTTGGTTCAGCATTGGGATGCTTTCTGAATTCAAAGAGGAACACCCGAAGAACACGGACGATCCTGCCACCACGAGGAACCTGATGGGGGAGGGAGGGAAGAGGCGAGGTCGCTCGCGGTGGATACGCGCGAGGGGAGGGGGGGTGCACTGCCGCCCGCGTATTCAAGGGAGGTCACGGCGGCGAGGGGAGGGGCGTATGGTCGGGAGTCGGGACAAAGAGACGGAGATGAGCGTTTTCGCTTCCCACTCGATGCTTCCCGTTTTGGGCTTTGTGAAGCGGTGTATCCGATTACAACGGGATCGAATCCGTCCCAGCCGAAACAAACACCTGTAACGTATTCGGGAGGCAGTGTAATCGATAGATGGAGTAAAAGTGGCGAACCAAACACGTCGTTAATGTGTCTGGCGGTCTATTCGTAAAGGAAAAATGAAGCATACAGGTCCGACCGTCAAGCAAGGCTTTGATGGTTAAGCACAACTTGCTACTACTCCTAATATAGTTAGACATCTTTTGTTGTTATGTCGTGTACAGAGCCGCAGGCTTAAGCTTGTAGGCCTGCTGAGTGCTACTGATTGCTTAAGGTGTCTAACTCCATTACTTGAGAATTTTGATTTCTTGCAGACTAACTTGAGCCAACCTTATCCAAGTCGTCAGATTAGGGATGCTTCTGAATTCTGTACACGGCATGCACGATGATCTAACTTACCAAAAAGCATCAGAAGTCGACACTGCACTTCAAGCCGGATAAGCTCAACTGGCCGCTCTCCTGTACCAGTTGAGATAATATCTCATCCAACGTACTGTATGTTCTAGTCTATACTCTAGGAAGGATATCCCCGATTTCCTATGCAACTGTGCCTGATTCCAACGCCAATTCTTGTAGCTTCCTAACGACCGTATCGGCTAGCGCATGGGCATGACCATCATCTACACACCGTTTGCTCGTTTTCAGTGGATATAGTAGAAACTTAGCGACAAGGATGATGGTGCCTCCCTTATCCATCAACCATCAAAGCCCCCAATAATGCTTATCGTCACCATGCCCGGTTGATGCAACGGAACATCACAGTTTTCATGGGCCTTCCGTCCCAGCAACACCAATCTTCTTCCGAACAAACTTCGCCCATACACGTTGAACCGCATGAGTGTGACCTGCCAACAGAAAACCAAGCTTACCCAGCACACAGATTCAAAGTTCTCATTAGGCCTCATTACCCGCATTTTTTCGCCTCAATATAATCCCCGGAGAAAGAACAGAGAGTAACTAGAGTTCATGGAGACGATCAGTGATGAAGGATCTTAATTCTGGGGAGGCATCATCCCATTTTTTGTCATTAAAGCAAGAAGGATTACCATGTTGAGCAACGGCTAGTTGCAGCAACACGATCACAATAGAGCTTCGGCAGGTTTACAAAAACTAAAACCTGAGCCTGCGATTCCGCCTCTCGATCGAATTCAACACAACACACAACAAAAAGAAGAAAATCTGTACAGAAATGGCCGGATTCGGCCTGGGCTCCGATTACTATCTTCCAGAGGGGATGAGCGAGCCGTTCTCGGATCCCAGAGGGAGCGGCTGCGTCGCGGCCGCAGGCAATGGCATCCATGGGCCGCCAATGGAGGCAGCTTCCATCTGGATGGCCTCGGCGATCGGCACCAGCGACGGCTTCTCGTTGTAGGTGAATTCCAGGTCCCTGTTTGCCGCCAGAGCCAAGAGCTCCGCCTCCTCGAGCCCCCGCGCCGGGCCGAGGCTGCACCTGTCCGGCGAGTGCTTCGCGAGGGCGTCCTTGAACTTCTTGATCTGTAGTCAGATGCGATTGCAGCAAGCATGTCAGGGTTCATCTTAAACGTGTCTGTCTGAAGAGCATTTTCGTAGAAAACAGACGCATCATCTTTAACAGTGAGTGAGACTTACGGTTGCGTTGGTGCAGCTGAAGCTGCTGACCCTTCCCTGGGCTCCCCTGTAGAACCTGAAGAAAGGGAGGACATGGACATGGAGGCTGTAGCACATGGGCTTGTGCTTCTCGTAGTTGACCTGCAGGAACAGCACGTCCGGGTTCCGCTCAGCGAACTGCGCAATCTGCACATCAGAAGAACCGAATTCGCTTGAGTATGCTTTGCAGATTCAGAATCAGATTGCCGGAACGGAACAGGGGGTTTCGGCCAAGGATTTCTACCTTGGGATGGAGCGCGCGGCAGCCACCGCAGCCGGGGGAGAAGAAGTCGACGACGACGAGCTTGTCGCCGGCGTTGAGCAGGGAGTCGGCGAGGTCTTGCGCGGACTCGACCTCCCTCATGTTGGGGTGCGTCACCTTCTCCCACCACCTCATGGCCTTGCCAATCGTCAGGTTCCCGTTCATCTGCAAGAGCCAACAACCAGCTCAAATTTAGTCCGCGTCCAGCGCTGCAGCATTGTATTCCCCACCAGCTAAAAACTAAAACTAAAACTAAAAATGTAACAAAACAGAAATTTCGGCCCACAGAAAAGATAAAATGGAACTGAAATCTCAAGATCTCGTCTAGAAAAACTCGAACAGGGAACAAGAACGCGGATTGGAACCAAGGGACCGACCTGGGCAGTAGCTGCCGGCACTTGGAGGCTCCGGGGCAGGGGCCTGTCCGCCAGCGCCACCCTCCCGGCGGGGAAGGAGCTCTTGGCGCGGTACCCAGCGCCCATCGGCAAAGACTCCGGGAGCGCCGCCGCGGCGCCCAAGTCCCCGCACGGCGCCGCCACGCTGCCGCTGCCGCCGCATAGCGCGCTGGCCATGGCCGCCGAGCCCGGTCGCCCAAGCGCGGAGCAGAAGGAAGAGAGAGCACGAGCGCGCGCGCGCACAGAGAGAGAGGGGGAGGAGCGCTGGGGGGAGAAGAGAGGCGGGGAGCACGAGTCAAGGGCAATGGCGGATGCGGAGATGCGGCGAGGAAGAAAAGGTCGCCCTTTTAACGAAGAGAGAGGAAAAAGCGAAAAAGGCACACGCTTTTTTTTTACCGTCTCCGCCCGAACGGCTTTCACGTGGGGTGAATTCATGTCGTCCGTTGGATCAGGCATCGGACGGCGGGATGGAGGCCACGAGGTGGGGGCAGTTGGGGTGGGCCGTTTGTGCCGGTGTAAAAGGTGCGGTGGAGTGGATATGTTCTGGATAAGATTAGGGCTGGGCTTCCTCACGAGGCGGTAGGTACTGGAGGTTAAAGCGCCACGTGTGCAGGGTGTTCAAGGTCAGGGTGTCTGCCGCCGCGGGACCACACACAAGGAAAAAGGCGTGGATCGCATGGCCCGCCCGTCTGTTGGAGCATGGTAAAAATGGAGAAAATTCAAGCTGTTGGCCGGTTATTACCACAGCCCGTCTACAGCGAGATCTTGCGGATGCTGCGTGGTAAGTAACTGGATAAAAGTTCAGAGTTTTTACTGCACACGGGGTATGTTCTCTGTACGTCAGTATAGTCGTGGCTGTCTTCAGCTCGTAAACGTACATATTTTCGCAACTGTAATTTTTCATCAGCTGGTACTACTACTAGTGTGTCGGTGCACTCATTTCACGATTCGGTTCATGCGTCGACTGTGCGTCTTTGACCACAACGCTACACTTATCTTCCGTGGAATGAGAATGATCATGCACCGAACGTACGCTTTGCCATTTAGACGAGTCAAAATGCACGTTTCGCTTCCACCTAACTCCCGCGAGCGTTGATTCCGCCATCAGAGACCACGATCACGATCCGATAACAGTAATTACGTGGATACGGCTGCTATCGCCGGTACAGACAGCCGCGATTCTTGGTAGTAGCACTCCGTTGATTCCGCCATCCAGACCAGGCTCGTCAACAGGCATGGGGTGGCGTGGTTCCGCAGTAATTACCTGCATACAGCCGCGATTCTGGCCGCTATCTGTCTTTTCAGTGACTGAATCGGCCGGCAAGTTTCAGATCAGTCAGAAATGAATTTGGCAGTCCTTCTGCCAACATTCAAAAAAAAAAGATCAGTCAGAAATAGAAAAATGAACCCGCCGTTGAAGCGTGTGGCGGGGCTCCGTTCGGCGGCACACAGAGAACGAAGGCGCCAACGGAAAACACCACGGATAACGGAGGTTCACTAGG
The DNA here is from genome assembly GCA_021437245.1 of Aegilops speltoides. NCBI lineage: Eukaryota > Viridiplantae > Streptophyta > Magnoliopsida > Poales > Poaceae > Aegilops > Aegilops speltoides. Next base: position 52,961,395 of record CM038142.1, read on the forward strand.
TGCTACGTGACCCATGCACGTGAGCTACGCAGGACCGAACGAAGCACATCTGCTGCTGCTGCTGTACTAGCGGCATGGAGGAGGCAGAGGCAGCGGCGGTGCATCGCATCCGCATCTATCCGTGGCCACGAGGCGGGAGGAGCCCCACATGGACGTGGAATCATGGACGGTAGTGGTATCTCTCTATATATTTCGCATAAAAAAGAACTCTCTCTCTCTCTATGGTATCTCTCCTCTCTCCTCGTCAGCAACATGTAGGCGGATCACGTACCAAACCGGGGGGCGCGGCACCCAGAGACCGACCCAACGATCCGCTACGGACAGAGTAGTACACGGTACGCTAGTACAGACAGGGCAGCGAGAATTTCACTTTTTTGTACTACCCTAAAAAAAATTCATTTTTAGGTTCGGCTCATTCATTACGTCTCTACGAGACATCAATCTCTCCCTAATAATAAAGCACGGATTGGGTCTCCGGGTTCACCGTCACAATACGCTTCTTGCCGTGATTTTACGCTTTCAGTTTGAATTTAAATTTAAAACAATATTCGAGGTGGTACTAATCTATATTCGTGATTTTACGCATCCTGCACGTACGTTGCATTGGGCCCAATCCGCCTGGGCCTCAGCCCATCTGATCCGTCCGACATAAGTAGGCAAAAATAGCCGCTGGAGTGAATCGAACTCCCAACCAGAGGTGGAAACGCAAACCCAAAGTCCAATTGAGCTACATCATGGTTGTGCCGAAAAGATGATTTGCCCCGTAATGAAATAGTCCCACCTCGCTTCATTATACTACGTTAGATCAACTTATATATGTTTATGATTTGAAGTCAATAAGCCTCCTGAAGAATCAACGGGACAGGAAGGAAAGTTATAAAAGAGACGTTTATGTACGTTAGACATTATGTATATTCTTTCCAGATCGTCGACATCAATTGGACGAAAACAGTCGAGGTTGTAGCGAGTTTGTTCATGCTGATGATTGTGATTGCTCTGCGTCTGAAAAGAATATACATAATGCACCAGTCATGAAAGGAAAATAGTTAAAATAATAGTTTTGGCAGCAACAAATAAGATGAATACGATCTGCTCTCACAATGAAACAAGAGAAAAGTAGTTTCTTGCAATCATCGACGAGGTAAGCAGAAAGATGATGCATGGGCTTGGTCTATTTATTCTTTTATTTTGCTATGTTTTACGCACTGATTAAACTTTGCTTTACCTGATCTAAATTTAATTTGTTTACCGATGTGAGTTTGGGGAAGTTTTTCTCTTAATGCTTCAAATTAAATTTGTTTAGGATTAATGTGAAAATTAAAAGCAATTTGGGAGAAAAGTGCTACTCGATTTGAACTCTATAAAATTATGTATAGGAAACCAAATTAATTTTTATAGAACTGTGTAGAATCAAAGCAAAAAAAAAGGTGATCAGACATGTAGAGTAGTTGAAATTATGCAAAATGCTCAATATACATATGCGTACATGTGACAACATTGGCTCACTGAATTTTTGCTAATAGCATCATATGTCATGATATGTTGAAATTTTTTAAATACATTTACTATCTACTACTCCCTCCGTTTCTAAATATAAGTGTTTTTTTAGATATTCCAATAAAAACTACATACAGAGCAAAATGAGTGAATCTATACTGTAAAATATATCTACATACATCCATACGTAGTCTATATTGAAATCTCTAGAAAGAAATATATTTAGGAACGGAGGGAGTAGATCGTGGAGCCCTCGGCTGCCACAGGTCTTGATGTGGTGAAGGAGGATGCCCTAGACTAGATGCTCACGCGGCTGGGCCTCGACAAGGAGGCCCTCACACCGTTGTGTGCTCCCCTAGGCCGACAATGCTTGTAAGCCACACGCAAACCAAGGCTGCCACATGGTGTTGGACGGTTTGGCTTTACAACACAACCGAGGCAGATCCTAAGTATAATCTTAGGCAACAATGTTAGCATTTTCATGTCGCCAAAACACACATGATCATTTTTATTTTTCTTCAATCGCTGGTTTCACTGCCATGATAGTGTGTCTTCCGTTGCAACGCACGGGCAGTTTTCCTATCTTTACCTAATAATAAAGCAAATTAGGTTTCTTTCGTCCGTCATGACATTTTTTAGAAAAGCCCCCCTATTTCAGAGAATTCAACCCGCGGTCCTGTTTTAAGTTAAAACGGATCGTTTTTTTTCATATTTTACATAAAAGTCCCTGTGTTTTGTTAAAATCAACCCGCAGTACGGATTTAAGTCACATCCGAACCGTTATTTTACATTTTTCAAAAAAACCCTGATGTTTTAGGTAATTCATCCGCGGATCTTATTTAAGTCAAACAATGTTTTTTAAATCATCCATATCATTTAACCGTAACTCCGATTTGAACATGTTATATATGAAATTTGATTAGAAAAATTTGTAGAATATGAATATGAGATTATTTTCACCTGTTAAGTATTTTTAAATATTATTTTGGAATATATTTAAGTCAAACAAATGATTTTCTAAATTATCCGTATCTTTTAAACCGTAACTTCAATTTTAACATATTATATATGAAATTTTATTAGAAAAATATGTGCAGTCTAAATATGATGCTAATTTTACCTGTTAAATATTTTAAAATATCATTTTGGGAGCAAACTTATAATTTATAGCGTAAGATCCGTTTTCCTTTCGTACCAGCGGCGACCCGGATTGCAAATAAACACCCTACTATAACAATATAGAGAAAAGAAAACATCGATAACTACACATGCATACCTCTGAAAAATGTCGCAGGGGAAAACAACATATTTCTCATCGCAAGAGAGAGAGAGAGAGAGAGAGAGAGAGAGAGAGAGAGAGAGATGGAGGGAGGGAGGGAGAGGGAGGACAAAGAGACACCTTTGGGTTAAACATATTCAAACACGTTTTTGTTTTGTTTTGTGTGAACACCGAGGCCATCGCCGGCGAGGGTAAGAAGGAGGATAAGCGGCAACACAAATATGATGCCTCGCAAAAATAAAGGAGATGGACCTATTGTGGTCTTGAGTGATGATTGTCGGGTTAAGAGTGTGTGTTATATTTTCTCACCCGTTGCAACGCACGGGCTCTTTTCCTAGTTTGTCTAATTCACATCTAGATGTTTTTTTAAAGATGTCACGTCTAAGCTCCAACAAATATACAATGCAGCAACAAGAAACAAAAAGAAACTAGGACAAAAAAAATAGACCACAAACAAAAGATGTCACATCTAGATGTGTCCTAAACAGACCCATAAGGCATACTCCCTCCGTCCGAAAATACTTGTCATCAAACTGAATAAAAGGGGATGTATCTAGATGTATTTCAGTTATAGATACATTTCTTTTCATCTATTTTGATTACAAGTATTTTCGGGCGGAAGGAGTACATGGGTAAAAAACATGAGGATCAAAATTGAGAAATCACCCGGCTGATACAAACGTGTTCGTGGACCGTCTTCTATGAGCGATACGTGTCCCGTCGGTCCCACGTGCGTCATCCTCATCCCTCCCCCAAAGCATCAACCGTCCTTGCATTATCTTCATCTCCTCTACTCTCTCTCTCATACCCTCTCCCCCTTCATCTCTCCTTATCTCCTTCGGATCGACCGTACGCGCCTTGGCGACACAACTCCGGTGTGCTCCAGGTGGTGTGCCATAAGGGACCAGGGCATGGTGCTTCAATACCTTTATCCATGCCTCGAGATCAAGCATATGCGCGACCTCTTGATCGAGATATGAGAATAAGGCATGGAGCCGATCAACGCCTCCGCTGCATCGTCCTCTCCCCTCCTCCTTCTTCTCGCAAGGCATTGCAGGCCGCGGCTCACTGCCGAGATGTTGGCCTGCTCGGTGTCAACCTGTTACAAATGTCCACATGTGGTTGGACAAGATGACGCGATCACATATCGACAGGCGCAAATGGCCTATGTTGCAAATGAACGATGACAAACACTTCCGAATATCGTGAGATCCGCCAAAGACATACCTTCGCACGCTTTACGATGATGCTAGAAGCACCGCCGGGACGGGGCCCATGCGAGGAGAATCGGGAAACTGCCTCACCTTTCGAAGCACTACACAAACACCAAACAGACTAAGAAAAACGCATGAAAAACAAAAGTATAAGCCCTCTCGTTGACAAGGGTCGCAATCCATCACATCTCCATGGCCATAAGACCACATGAGACAAGACGTAAGACGGCACAAGTGAGAGACGGAGAAGCCTTAAACTTCTGGAAGCCTTTTTTTTTCCATTGTTATCCCCGGATAACCGTAGATTTTTTTTTTTGCGGGGGGATAACTGTAGATTCTACTCCGTAGGAGTAGCTTACTTGTGTGTCGGTGCACTCATTTCGCGTTTCGGTCCATGCGTCCACTGTCTTTCTTTGACCAGCCTATCTTCCGTGCAAGTGCAATGATCACGCACTGAATGTATTGCCATTTACGCTAGTAGTCAAAATGCACGTTTAACTCGTATCAGACGGGAAATCCTCGAACGTCCACAAGCCCACGACGATTGCCCCGTCCGGATTAAGCTCGTCAAACAGTCATGGGGGAGCGTGGTTCGAGGACCCGCTAACACTAAGGAGGTGTATGGCTACAGAAATGGTACCGGCAACGTTAACGTAATCAGGTCACAGCGTTTAAGAAGGTGTAATGAGTTTTTTGCAAGTTTGCTTGGTTCACGTTCAGGTAAAGGAATCGATTACCAGCGATCTGCTCTTCTTGCTCGGCCCTACTACTCGCCTGCTCTTGCTTGATGCCAGCCAAGCAGGATCTCAAACGCCGCCGGCCGTCCCGTGATCGCCGCGCCGCCGGCCGCTCAGATCTTGTGCATCGCCAGCCGTCCCCAAGATCAAGTGCCGCCGACCGTCCCCGAGATCAAGCGCCGCCGACTGCTCAGGTCTTGTGCCGCCGGCTACTCCGATATCGGCGGAGAGGAGACGGCGGCGGACAAGGAGGGGGTCGTGATGGGGAGGAGTGCGCTCGGAGGGAGGAGGAGAGGGTCGTGCGCGGAGGAGTCTGATCGGGAGGGGAGGAAGAAGGGGTCGTGCGGAGAGAGAAGGAAACGATACCGCAATTACCGATGGGGGATGGACGGTATCGATCAATAACTGGACTGGATCCGTTTACGGAGGAACTTGTTTACAGTGTGCACTAAACAAACGCAAGTAACGTTTCCCTTTACGGCGTAAAGGGATGATGCGCAAAAATCGCTGAAACAAACACCTCCTAAGGTTACTTGGACATGGCTGCTACAACCAGTACAGGCAACCTCGATTCTTCCTAATGCAGGAAATAATAATAAGAACAATAAAAAACAATGTCTTTCTTTTCAGTAACTGAATCGGTCGTCCAGAATCAGAAATATTAAAAAATAGCCCGCCGGCGAAGCCTGTGGCGGGGTTCCGTTCGGCGGCACACAGGAAACGAAGGCGCCAACGGAAAACTCCACGGATAACTGAGATTAAACCCTACTAACTCCGTCCTAATTTATTGGTTCTCTTTATATTTTATGTTAAATTTTAATCATAGATATAGCTAATTAAATGTTCATGCATGTCATCAAAATTTATATCGTTGGATTCATATATGAACATAGTTTTCAATGATATTACTTTTGATGACATGTATTGGCATTTTATTAAATAAATCTGTGGTCAAAATTTTACACTGAATAAGCATGCACGTGAGCTACCGACAACCAAACAAAACGCAGTCGCTGCTGCTGGTGTACTAGCGGCATGGAGGAGCCAGCGCAGCGGCGGTGCATCGCATCCGAATCCATGACCACGAGGCGGGAGGAGCCCCACATGCGTGGCACGAGAGATACGGAATCATGGACCGGTAGCGGTATCTCTCCATGGTTCCTTCCTCTCTCCTCGTCAGCGACAGGTAGGAGGATCACATCCGAAACCAGGGGGCGCGGCACCCAGAGACCGACCCAACGATCCACCACGGACAAGTACATAGTACGCTGGTACAGACAGGGCAGGCGGCTAGCTGTAGCCGCGCTGGTCCTGACTCGGACGCCAGTCACGAACGCGCGGGGCAATGCGTTCGCTGGCCTTTTTTCCTCGACCCAGGCCTACCGCGGGTACTGCTGGTACCGGCGTGGTGGCTTGCGAGAATCAGAGCCCGCACGCACGTACACTATGTACGTGCCCTGCGCTGCGGCGGGTGGCCGATTTTGGTATTTTGACGTTTTTCGAAAAGTTAAACAGGATCTTTGACCTTTTTCTACCGCCGAGATCGACAGCGGTAGGGTAAACCAAACTACCGCCGAGGCCTTTTGCGGTACGCAACTTAGAGCAACTCCAATCGGGCGACCTATTTCTTTCGCCTACTTCGTCTATATAGCCGCGGACGAAAACATTGGCCCAACGTGCCAACCCATTTTCAGAATCAGTCTGCATTGCGTCCACGCGGACCCATTTCGTCCGCCCACGTTCGTCTGTATCGCCGCGGACAAAAACAGTAGCCCAATGTGCCAACCCATTTCCAGAATTAGTCCGCATTGCGTCCACGCGGACCCATTTCCGGCCTTAATTTGCGCCCGAAATGCATCGGTGCGGACGCACCGCGCGTCCCCTCGATGTTCGTCATGGTCGCACATGGCGGCCGGCCAATGACCGAACCCGGTCATATTTATGGCGACTACCAACACTGGGCCCATGCGTCAGCCAGTCGAAGCGTCCCATTTTAATCCACGCGCGCGGGGAGGGGGGCTCGTCCACTTTCATCCACCTCTGCCCCACCACCACCCTCGTGCTTCCTCGGCGGCGACAACCGAAACCCTAGACGCGGGGTTGTTCAGTGGCAGTGGCTCCGGCAAGAGCAAGGGGAAGTTCACCCCCGACGCTCCCTCCTCCTGCGCTCCTTCGGCACCGTCGGCGCCTACCCGCCCCGCTCGGCAACGTCTGCACATCCCGATGCACCAAGCGTGGTGGCACTGGGAGTTCAGGCAGCCGCTACCGTACCCTGACGTCACGTTGCCGCACCACTGGCACCTCGATCCGCAGCGAATCTCGTGTCGCTAGCCTGCGGGACACACAATGGCGCCGAGGAGGTGCGAAGCGACGAGCACAACTCACGCCGAGCAGCGCGAAGATGCCCGTCACGCAGAGACTCTCCCTTTGAAGGTCTGGTTTGCCCTCGAACACGAGGAGCAAAGGCGGCTCGGCGTGCAGCACCACCACGTCAACCCCCCCCCCCCTCCGTCATCAAGCCGGAGGAGGACGAGGTTGCCTACCAGGCGACGCTGGCGGCGGCCTTCACGAATTCCATCATGGAGGAATGGCTGAATGCGCAAGCGGGCGAGGCTGACTACAAGGTGAGGCTGGCGGAGGTCAGGGCCCTCTTTGCGGCCGGCGACTGGAAAATACAACCGCCGCCAGTTTTTGTTTTTTCCTTGTTTTGAGTATCGCAGAAAAGGGATATCAAACGGAGTCCAATTGACCTGAAAATTTACGGAGATTGTTTTTGGACCAGAAGAAGCCCACGGAGCATCGAAGATGGACCAGAAGAGTCCCGAGGCCACCACGAGGGTGGAGGGCGCGCCCTACCCCCGCTGGGCGCGCCCCCTACCTCGTGGCTGCTTCGTGGACCCCCTCCCCGACTTGTTCCCGACGCCAACACCTCTTATATATACCCAAACTTCCAGAACATAACCAAGATCAGGAGTTTCGCCGCCGCAAGCCTCTGTACCACGAAAAACCAATCGGGACCCTGTTTCGGCACCCTGCCGGAGGGGGGATCCATCACCGGTGGCCAGTTTCATCATCCCGGCGCTCTTCATGACGAGGAGGGAGTAGTGAAAAAAGCGGACACGCCCGTCCGCCTAGCCTACCCAAATGGACAAAAAAGGGCAAACAGCGCGTCCGTTTGGGACGCCCGGTTGGAGTTGCTCTTATCCACGTCAATGAAGTGCAGCCCTACCGCCAAACAGGCTGGCGGTAGCCAGTGCATCCCTGCCACCGATGTGCCCAGCAGTAGGTGCATGCAAGCACTGTATTTGTTACTTAGAAAAAAATATGGTAGGGCATGCGCCCCTGCTGCCAAGAGCCTTGGCAGTAGGCTGGTTTACCCTACCGCCATAGACCTCGGCGGTAGGAAAAGGGTCGTAGCTTGCGCAGGGTCAGTAAGGGCATCTCCAATGGCAACTCACAATTTTCCTCCGCACCCGTTCGCAGACCCGGGGGCACGGGGGGAGGGAGGGGAGGGGGGAGGGACCAGTCCACGGACACGGATGCGGGAGGACGTATCCAACCGTAGCCGCATATATTTGGACTTCCTCATTTTTCTTCAAGTCCACGCGATCAAATAGCCGCATGCAAAGGGTATAGATGTTCAAATAGCCGCATACAACACTACTTCAAAATTTAAAAAGTTCAAATATTACATCCCAACATTGTTGTCCCCTTTCACAGCCGACTGATACTCAATCAGATCTTCCTTCAACTGCTCGTGAGTTGGTTGATGCCAAATTTGTTGATGCATTTGAATAAACCCTTGGCCGGATTCTGGTCTGGAAGTTGGATACGATCACCCATATTTTCAAATTTCAAAGCTGTGGCAGCATCGTCACCCTCATCCTCGACGATCATGTTGTGCATGATCACACAACATGTCATCACCTCCCACAAGGTTTCCGGATCTCATTGTTTAGCGGTCCACGAACAACTCCAAAACAGGCCTGCAGAACTCCAAAGGCCCTCTCGACATCCTTTCTAGCCGCCTCTTGTCTTTGTGCAAAGTGATCCTTTTTCTAGCCAACTGGGTTTGAGATGGTGCTGAGAAAGGCAGCCCATGGAGGATAGGTACCGTCAACCAGATAGTAGTGTTGGGGAACGTTGCAGAAAATTAAAATTTTTCCTACGGTTTCACCAAGATCCATCTATGAGTTCATCTAAGCAACGAGTCAAGGGAGTGAGTTTGCATCTACATACCACTTGTAGATCACGTGCGGAAGCTTGCAAGAGGATGGTGATGATGGAGTCGTACTCGACGTGATTCGGATCACCGATGTCCAAGTCTTTGAGCAGACAAGACACCTCCGCGTTCAACACACGTGACGGACGGAGACGTCTCCTCCTTCTTGATCCAGCAAGGGGAAGAGAGGTTGAGGAAGATCGCTCCAACGACAAAGACGACGGCATGGTGGTGTTGGTGCAAAGAAGATCTCGGCTGTGGCTTCGCCAAGCAGAAGCGGAGGAGGAGAGGTGTTGGGAGGGAGGGCTGCGCCTTGGAGGTGTGTTCGCAGCCCTCCCTCACCCCTCTATTTATAGGGGAAGGGCAGGGGCCGACCCTCTAGATGGGATCTAGAGGGGGGCGGCGGGCAGAGGAGGAGGCTTGCCCCCCAAGCAAGGCGCCCCTTAGGGTTTCCCCAACCCTAGGCGCATGGGCCCAAGGTGGGGCGCGCCCAGCCCTCCAGGCTGGCTCCTCCCTTGCGGCCCATGTGGCCCTCAGGAGGGGTGGCCCCTCCGGTGGACCCGGAACCCCCGGTGGACTGGTACATTACCGATAGACCCTCAAACTTTCCGGTGTCCGTATGACAACTTCCCATATATAAAACATCACCTCCGGACCATTCCGGAACTCCTCGTGACGTCCGGGATCTCATCCGGGACTCCGAACAACATTCGGTAGTCACATACTAGTCTTCCTAATAACCCTAGCGCCACCGAACCTTAAGGGTGAAGACCCTACGGTTCGGAGACATGCGAACATGACCGAGACCACTCTCGGTCAATAACCAACAGGGATCTGGATACCCATGTTGGCTCCTACATGCTCCTCGATGATTTCATCGGTTGAACCACGATGTCGAGGATTCGATCAAACCCGTATGCAATTCCCTTTTTCAATCGGTGCGTTACTTGCCCGAGACTCTATCGTCGGTATCCCAATACCTTGTTCGGTCTCGTTACGGCAAGTCACTTTACTGCATCAGTAATGCATGATCCGTGGCCAACACCTTGGTCACCTTGAGCTCATTATGATGACGCATTACGAGTGGGCCCAGAGATACCTCTCCGTCATACGGAGTGACAAATCCCATCTCGATCCGTGTCAACCCAATAGACACTTTCGGAGATACCGTAGTGCACCTTTATAGTCACCCGATACGTTGTGACGTTTGATACACCCAAAGCACTCCTACGGTATCCAGGAGTTACACGATCTCATGGTCGAAGGAAGAGATACTTGACATTGGCAAAGCTCTAGCAAACGAACTACACGATCTTTGTGCTATGCTTAGGATTGGGTCTTGTCCATCACATCATTCTCCTAATGATGTGATCCCGTTATCAACGACATCCAATGTCCATAGCAGAAACCATGACTATCTGTTGATCACAACGAGCTAGTCAACTAGAGGCTCACTAGGGACATATTGTGGTCTATGTATTCACACGTGTATTACGATTTCCGGATAATCTGATTATAGCATGAATAAAAGACAATTATCATGAACAATGAAATATAATAATACTTTTATTATTGCCTCTAGGGCATATTTCCAACAAGTAGCCCATGTTGTACTCATGTCCATTGACAGTATGGTGGAAAGCAAGAGCTTTTCCTTCAGTCAGCTGATACGTCCATTTTGCATCATGCTTTTATATCAATATTTATTGCATTATGGGCTGTTATTACACATTATATCTCAATATTTATGGCTATTCTCTTATTTTACAAGGTTTACCATGAAGAGGGGGAATGCTTGGCACTGGAATTCTGGCCGAAAAGGAGCAAACGTTGAAACCTATTTCGCACTGACTCAAAAGTCCTGAAACTCCGTGAAACAACCTTTTGGTATTAATAAGAATTTCTGAGCAAAAGAAATATGCTAGGGGGCCCACACCCTGTCCAGGAGACAGGGGGCGCCCCCTATCTCCTGGGCCCCCTGGTGGTCCTCCGGCGTCCATCTTCTGCTATATCATCACTTTTACCCTGGAAAAATCGTGGACAAGCTTACGGGACGCAACTCCGCCGCCACGAGGCGGAACCTTGGCGGAATCAATCTAGGGCTCTGGCGGAGCTGTTCTGCCGAGGACACTTCCCTCCGGGAGGGGGAAATCATCACCAACATCATCACCGACGATCCTCTCATCGGGAGGGGGTCAATCTCCATCAACATCTTCACCAGCACCATCTCTTCTCAAAACCCTAGTTCATCTCTTGTATCCAATCTTGTATCAAAACCACAAATTGGTACCTGTGGGTTGCTAGTAGTGTTGATTACTCCTTGTAGTTGATGCTAATTGGTTTATTTGGTAGAAGATCATATGTTCAGATCCTTTATGCATATTATTACTCCTCTGATTATGAACATGAATATGCTTTGTGAGTAGTTACGTTTGTTCCTGAGGACATGGGTGAAGTCTTGCTATTAGTAGTCATGTGAATTTGGTATTCGTTCGATATTTTGATGAGATGTATGTTGTCTTTTCCTCTAGTGGTGTTATGTGGACGTCGACTACATGGCACTTCACCATTATTGGGCCTAGAGGAAGGCATGGGGAAGTAATAAGTAGATGATGGGTTGCTAGAGTGACAGAAGCTCAAACCGTAGTTTATGCATTGCTTCGTTAGGGGCTGATATGGATCCATATGCTTAATGCTGTTGTTAGGTTTACCTTAATACTTCTTTTTGTAGTTGCGGATGCTTGCAATAGGGGTTAATCATAAGTGGGATATTTGTCCAAGTTAGGGCAGTACCCAAGTACCGGTCCACCCACATATCAAATTATCAAAGTACCGAACGCGAATCATATGAACGTGATGAAAACTAGCTTGATGATAATTCCCAATGTGTCCTCGAGAGCTCCTTCATTATTATTAGAAATTGTCCAGGCTTATCCTTTGCTACTTAAAGGATTGGGCCACCTTGCTGCACTTTGTTTACTTTATTTACTTGTTACTCGTTACTATTTATCTTATCACAAAACTATCTATCACCTACAATTTTAGTGATTGCAGAGAAAACCTTACTGAAAACCGCTTATCATTTCCTTCTGCTCCTCGTTGGGTTCGACACTCTTACTTATCGAAAGGACTACGATAGATCCCCTACACTTGTGGGTCATCAAGACTCTTTTCTGGCGCCATTGCCGGGGAGTGTAGCATTTTTGGTGAGTGGAACTTGGTAAGGAAACATTTATATAGTGTGCTGAAATTTTCTGTTACTTGTCACTATGGAAACTAATCCTTTGAGGGGCTTCTTTGGGGTATCTTCACCCCAACCATAAGAGCAAAGAGTTGCTCCTCAACCTGCTGAACTTTACGAAAATATTTACTTTGAGATTCCTTCGGGTATGATAGAGAAACTGCTAGCTAATTTGTTTGCAGGAGATGGAACATTGCATCCCGATTTACACCTTATCTTTGTGGATGAAGTTTGTGGATTATTTAAGCTTGCAGGTATTCCCGATGATGTTGTCAAAAGGAAGGTCTTCCCTTTATCTTTGAAGGGAGATGCATTGACATGGTATAGGCTATGTGATGATACGGGGTCTTGGAACTATAAGCGATTGAAGCTGGAATTTCACCAGAAGTTCTATCCTATGCATCTTGTTCATCGTGATCGTAATTACATATATAATTTCTGGCCTCGCAAAGGATAAAGCATCGCTCAAGCTTGGGGGAGGCTTAAGTCAATGTTATATTCATGCCCCAATCATGAGCTCTCTCAGGAAATGATTATTCAGAACTTTTATGCTCGGCTTTCTCTTGATAATCGCAACTTGCTCGATACTTCCTGTGTTGGTTCTTATATGCTGAAGACTATTGATTTCAAATGGGACTTATTGGAAAGAATTAAACGCAACTCTGAAGATTGGGGTTCCGACGATGGTAAGGAGTCAGGTATGACCCCTAAGTTCGATTGTGTTAAATCTTTTATGGATACCGATGCTTTTCGTGGATTTAGCGCTAAGTATGGACTTGACTCTGAGATAGTAGCTACTTTTTGTGAATCTTTTGCTACTCACGTTGATCTCCCTAAAGAGAAGTGGTTTAAATATAATCCTCCTGTAGAAGTGAAAGTAGTTGCACCTATTACAGTCGAAGAAAAGACTATTACCTATAGTGATCCTATTGTTCCTACTACTTATGTTGAAAAACCTCCTTTTCCTGTTAGGATAAAAGATCATGCTAAGCTTCGACTGTTGTTCGTAAGAGTAATACTAGGACTTATACACCTCCTGAGCAAATTAATGTTGAACCTAGTATTGCTATGGTTAAAGATCTCTTGGATGAGGACTTAGATGGGCATGTTATTGTTGGGGAACGTAGTAATTTAAAAAAATTTCCTACGCACACGCAAGATCATGGTGATGCATAGCAACGAGAGGGGAGAGTGTTGTCTACGTACCCTCGTAGACCCGAAGCGGAAGCGATCACAACGTAGAGGAAGTAGTCGACGTTCTCCTCGCGATCCGACCGATCCGGCGCCGTTACTCGGCGCCCGAGTTCTTGACACACGTACAACTTGATGGCGCCCTCGTACTCGATCCAGCCGAGTGTCGAGGAGAGTTCACAAGACGACGGCGTGGTGACGATCTTGATGTGTTACCGGCGCAGGGCTTCGCCTAAGCTTTGCGACGATATGACCGAGGTGGAATATGGTGGAGGGGGGCACCGCACACGGCTAAGGAACGATCCGTAGATCAATACTTGTGTGTCTATGGGGTGCCCCTCCCCCGTATATAAAGGAGTGGAGGAGGGGGAGGGCCGGCCTCTCTATGGCGCGCCCTAGGGGAGTCCTACTCCCACCGGGAGTAGGATTCCCCCTTTCCTAGTCCAACTAGGAACCCTTCCATGTAGTAGGAGTAGGAGAGAAGGAAAGAGAAGGGAAAAGGAGAAGGAAGGAAGGGGGCGCCCCCCCTCCCTAGTCCAATTCGGACTAGTCCATGGGGAGGTGCGCCACCCTTATGGCCCTTTTTCCTTTTTCCCGTATGGCCCATTAAGGCCCAATACGAATTCCGTAACTCTCCGGTACTCGAAAAATACCGAATCACTCGGAACCTTTCCGAACTCCGAATATAGTCGTCCAATATATCGATCTTTACGTCTCGACCATTTCGAGACTCCTCGTCATGTCCCCGATCTCATCCGGGACTCGAACTCCTTCGGTACATCAAAACTCATAAACTCATAATATAAGCATCGCCATCGAAACCTTAAGCGTGTGGACCCTACGGTTCGAGAACAATGTAGACATGACCGAGACACGTCTCCGGTCAATAACCAATAGCGGGACCTGGATGCCCATATTGGTTCCTACATATTCTACGAAGATCTTTATCGGTCGGACCGCATAACAACATACGTTGTTCCTTTGTCATCGGTATGTTACTTGCCCGAGATTCGATCGTCGGTATCCAATACCTAGTTCAATCTCGTTACGGCAAGTCTCTTTACTCGTTCCGTAATACATCATCTCACAGCTAACTCATTAGTTGTAATGCTTGCAAGGCTTAAGTGATGTGTATTACCGAGAGGGCCCAGAGATACCTCTCCAGACAATCGGAGTGACAAAACCTAATCTCAAATACGCCAACCCAACATCTGCCTTTGGAGACACCTGTAGTACTCCTTTATAATCACCCGATTCACGTTGTGACGTTTGGTAGCACCAAAGTGTTCCTCCGTAAACGGAGTTGCATAATCTCATAGTTATAGGAACATGTATATGTCATGGATAAAAGCAGTAGCAACATACTAAGCGATCGTGTGCTAAGCTAATGGAATGGGTCATGTCAATCAGATCATTCAACTAATGATGTGACCTTGTTAATCAAATAACAACCCTTTGTTCATGGTTAGGAAACATAACCATCTTTGATTAACAAGCTAGTCTAGTAGAGGCATACTAGTGACACTCTGTTTGTCTATGTATTCACACATGTATTATGTTTCCGGTTAATACAATTCTAGCATGAATAATAAACATTTATCATGATATAAGGAAATAAATAATAACTTTATTATTGCCTCTAGGGCATATTTCCTTGATCTCCCACTTGCACTAGAGTCAATAATCTAGATCACATCACAATGTGATTAACATCGATAGTTCACATCATCATGCGATTAACACCCATAGTTCACATCGCTATGTGACCAACACCAAAGGGTTTACTAGATTCAGTAATCTAGTTCACATCGCTATGTGATTAACCCCAAAGAGTACTAAGGTGTGATCATGTTTTGTTTGTGAGAGAGTCTTAGTCAACGGGTCTTTCACATTCAGATCCGTTATGTATTTTGCAATTTTCTATGTCTACAATGCTCGCACGGCTACTCTAGCTAATTGCTCCCACTTTCAATATGTATCTAGATCGAGACTTAGAGTCATCGGATCGGTGTCAAAACTTGGATCGGCGTAACCCTTTACGACTAACCTTTTGTCACTTCCATAATCGAGAAACATATCCTTATTCCACTAAGGATAATTTTGACCGCTGTCGATGATCTACTCCTAGATCACTATTGTACTCCTTGCGAAACTCAAAGGGGGTATACAATAGATCCGGTATACAAGACATGGCATACTTTATAGAACCTATGGCCAAGGCATAGGGAATGACTTTCATTCTTTTTCTATCTTCGCCGTGGTCGGGTTTTGAGTCTTACTCAATTTCACACCTTGTAACACAGGCAAGAACTCTTTCTTTGATGTTCCATTTTGAACGCTTCAAAATCTTGTCAAGGTATGTACTCATTGAAAAAACTTATCAAGCATCTTGATCTATCTCTATAGATCTTGATGCTCAATATGTAAGCAGCTTCACCGAGGTCTTTCTTTGAAAAACTTCTTTCAAACACTCCTTTATGCTTTGCGAATAATTCTACATTATTTCGATCTACAATATGTCATTCACATATACTTATCGAAATGTTTGTAGTGCTCCCACTCACTTTCTTGTAAATACAGGCTTCACCGCAAGTCTCAGTATAAACTATATGCTTTGATCAACTTATCAAAGCGTATATTCCAACTCCGAGATGCTTGCACCAGTCCATAGATGGATCATTGGAGCTTGCACACTTTGTTAGCTCCTTTGGATCTATAAAACCTTCCGTTGCATCATATACAACTCTTCCTCCTAAAACCCATTCAGAATGCAGTTTTACATCCATTTGCCAAATTTCATAAATTGTGGCAATTGCTAACATGATTGGACAGACTTAAGCATCGCTACTGCTTGAGAAAATCTCATTGTAGTCAACATCTTGAACTTTGTCGAAAACCCTTTTGCAACAAGTCGAGCTTTGTAGATAGTAACACTACTATCAACGTCCGTCTTCCTCTTGAAAATCCATTTAATCTCAATGGCTTGCCGATCATCGGGCAAGTCAACCAAAGTCCATACTTTGTTCTCATATATGGATCCCATCTCGATTTTATGGCCTCAAACCATTTCATGAATCTGGGCTCACCATCGCTTCTTCATAGTTCGTAAGTTCATCATGGTCTAGTAACATGACTTCCGAACAGGATTACCGTACTACTCAGTGCGGATCTCACTCTGGTTTACCTACGAGGTTACGTAGTAACTTGATCCGAAGTTACATGATCATCATCATTAGCTTCCTCACTAATTGGTGTAGTAGTCACAGAACAAATTTACGTGATGAATTACTTTCAATAAGGGAGAAGGTACAATTACCTCATCAAGTTCTACTTTCCTCCCACTCACTTCTTTCGAGAGAAACTCCTTCTCTAGAAAGGATCCATTTCAACAACGAAAATCTTGCTTTAGGATCTGTGATAGAAGGTGTACCCAACTGTTTCCTTTGGGTATTCTATGAAGACGCACTTTCTCCGATTTGGGTTTGAGCTTATCAGGATGAAACTTTTTCACATAAGCATCGCAGCCCCAAACTTTAAGAAACGACAACTTTGGTTTCTTGCTAAACCACAGTTCGTATAGTGTCGTCTCAACGGATTTAGATGGTGCCCTATTTAATGTGAATGCAGCTGTCTCTAATGCATGATCCCAAAACGATATTGGTAAATCGGTAAGAAACATCATAGATTGTACTATATCCAATAAAGTACGGTTATGACGTTCGGACACACCATTATGATGTGGTGTTCGGTGGCATGAATTTGTGAAACTATTCCACATTGTTTTAATTGAAGACCAAACTCGTAACTCAAATATTTGTCTCCGCGATCGATCGTAGAAATCTTATTTTCTTGTCATGATGATTTTTCCACTTCACTCTGAAATTCTTTGAACCTTTCAACTATTTCGGACTTATGTTTCATCAAGTAGATATACCCATATCTGCTCAAATCATCTTGTGAAGGTCGAAAATAACGATACTTGCCACGAGCATCAACACTCATTGGATCGCATACATCGGTATGTATTATTTCCAATAAGTCGGTAGCTTGTTCCATTGTTCCGAGAAGCGGAGTTTTAGTCATCTTGCCCAAAAGGCACGGTTCGCAAGCATCAAGTGATTCATAATCAAGTGATTCCAAAATCCCATCAAGCATGGAGTTTCTTCATGCGCTTTACACCAATATGACCTAAGCGGCGAGTGCCACAAATAAGTTGCACTATCATTATTAACTTTGCATCTTTTGGTTTCAATATTATGAATATGTGTATCACTACGATCGAGATCCAATGAACCATTTTCATTGGGTGTGTAACCATATAAGGTTTTATTCATGTAAGCAGAATAACAGTTTTATTCTCTTACTTAAATGAATAATCGTATTGCAATAAACATGATCAAATCATATTCATGCTCAACGCAAACACCAAATAACATTTATTTAGGTTCAACACTAATCCCGAAAGTATAGGGAGTGTGCGATGATGATCATATCAATCTTGAAACTACTTTCAACACATATCGTCACTTCACCTTAACTAGTTTACATTTATACGCAACTCCGTTTGAGTTACTACTCTTAGCAACCGAACCAGTACCAAATACCGAGGGTTGCTATAAACACTAGTAAAGTACACATTCATAACATGTATATCAAATATACCTTTGTTTACTTTGCCATCCTTCTTATCCGCCAAATACTTGGGGTAGTTCTCGCTCAAATAACGGTTTCTTTGCGGTAGAAGCACTTAGTCTCGTGCTTAGGTCCAGACTTGGGCTTCTTCACTTGAGCACAACTTGCTTGCCGTTCTTCTTGAAGTTCCCTTCCATCCCTTTGCCCTTTTCTTGAAACTAGTGGTCTTTTTAACCATCAACACTTGATGTTCTTTCTTGATTTCTACCTTCATCGATTTCATCATCATGAAAAACACGGGAATCATTTTATCATCCCTTGTATACTATAGTTCATCACGAAGTTCTACTAACTTGGTGATGGTGACTAGAGAATTTCATCAATCACTATCTTATCGGAAGATTAACTCCCACTTGATTCAAGCGATTGAAGTACCCGCACAATCGAGCACATGCTCACTAGTTGAGCGATTCTCCTCCATCTTTTAGCTATAGAACTTGTTGGAGACTTCATATCTCTCAACTCGGTATTTGCTTGAAATATTAACTTCAATTCTGGAACATCTCATATGGTCCATGATGTTCAAAACATCTTTGAAGTCCCGATTCTAAGCCATAAAGCATGGTGCACAAAACTATCAAGTAGTCATCATCTTGAGCTAGCCAAAGCGTTCATAACGCCGCAGATCCGCTCCTGCAATAGGTCTGTCACCTAGTGGTGCATTAAGGACATAATTCTTACGTGCAGCAATGAGGATAAACCTCGGATCACGGATCAAATCCGCATCATTGCTACTAACATTTTTCAACACAATTTTCTCTAGGAACATATCAAAATAAACATATGAAAGCAACAACGCGAGCTATTGATCTACAACATAATTTGCAAAATACTACCAGGACTAAGTTCATGATAAATTTAAGTTCAATTAATCATATTACTTAAGAACTCCCACTTAGATAGACATCTCTCTAGTCATCTAAGTGATCACGTGACCCAAATCAACTAAACCATAACCGATCATCACGTGATATGGAGTAGTTTTCAATGGTGAACATCTTATGTTGATCATATCTACTATATGATTCACGCTCGACCTTTCGGTCTCCGTGTTCCGAGGCCATATCTGCATATGCTAGGCTCGTCAAGTATAACCCGAGTATTCTGCGTGTGCAAAACTGGCTTGCACCCGTTGTAGATGGACGTAAAGCTTATCACACCCGATCATCACGTGGTGTCTGGGCACGACGAACTTTGGCAACGGTGCATACTCGGGGAGAACACTTCTTGATAATTTAGTGAGAGATCATCTTATAATGCTACCGTCAATCAAAGCAAGATAAGATGCATAAAGGATAAACATCACATGCAAATCAATATAAGTGATATGATATGGCCGTCATCATCTTGTGCTTCATGATCTCCATCTTGCAGCACCACCATGATCACCATCGTCACCGGCGCGACACCTTGATCTTCATCGTAGCATCGTTGTCGTCTCGCCAAACTTATGCTTCTCGACTATCGCTACCGCTTAGTGATAAAGTAAAGCATTACGAAGCGATGCATTGCATACAATAAGCGACAACCATATGGCTCCAGCCGATTGCCGATAACCGGTTACAAAACATGATCATCTCATACAATAAAATATAGCATCACGTCTTGACCATATCACATCACAACATGCCCTGCAAAAACAAGTTAGACATCCTCTACTTTGTTGTTGCAAATTTTACGTGGCTGCTACGGGCTTAAGCAAGAACCAATCTCACCACGCATCAAAACCACAACGATACTTCGTCAAATAGACTCGTTTAACCTTCTCAAGGACCGGGCGTAGCCACACTCAGTTCAACTAAAGTGAGAGAGACAGACACCCGCTTGATCACCTTTAAGCAACGAGTGCTCGCAGCGGTGAAACCAGTCTCGCGTAAGCGTGACGCGTAATGTCGGTCCGGGCCGCTTCATCTCACAATACCGCTGAACCAAAGTATGACATCTTTGGTAGGTAGTATGACTTGTATCGCCCACAACTCACTTGTGTTCTACTCGTGCAAAACATCAAACCATAAAAACCTAGGCTCGGATGCCTTTGTTGGGGAACGTAGTAATTTCAAAAATTTCCCACGCACACGCAAGATCATGGTGATGCATAGCAGCGAGAGGGAGAGTGTTGTCACGTACCCTCGTGAGACCCGAAGCGGAAGCGATCACAACGTAGAGGAAGTAGTCGACGTTCTCCTCGCGATCCGACCGATCCGGCGCCGTTACTCGGCGCCCGAGTTCTTGACACACGTACAACTTGATGGCGTCCCTCGTACTCGATCCAGCCGAGTGTCGAGGAGAGTTCCGTCGAGACGACGGCGTGGTGACGATCTTGATGTTTCACGGCGCAGGCTTCGCCTAAGCTTCGCGACGGTATGACCGAGGTGGAATATGGTGGAGGGGGCACCGACACGGCTAAGGAACGATCCGTAGATCAATACTTGTGTGTCTATGGGGTGCCCCTACCCCCGTATATAAAGGAGTGGAGGAGGGGGAGGGCCGGCCTCTCTATGGCGCGCCCTAGGGGAGTCCTACTCCCACCGGGAGTAGGATTCCCCCTTTCCTAGTCCAACTAGGAACCCTTCCATGTAGTAGGAGTAGGAGAGAAGGAAAGGGAAAGGAAAAGGAGAAGGAAGGAAGGGGGCGCCCCCCCTCCCTAGTCCAATTCGGACTAGTCCATGGGGAGGGGTGCGGCCACCCTTATGGCCCTTTTTCCCTTTTCCCGTATGGCCCATTAAGGCCCAATACGAATTCCCGTAACTCTCCGGTACTCCGAAAAATACCCGAATCACTCGGAACCTTTCCGAACTCCGAATATAGTCGTCCAATATATCGATCTTTACGTCTCGACCATTTCGAGACTCCTCGTCATGTCCCCGATCTCATCCGGGACTCCGAACTCCTTCGGTACATCAAAACTCATAAACTCATAATATAACTGTCATCGAAACCTTAAGCGTGCGGACCCTACGGTTCGAGAACAATGTAGACATGACCGAGACACGTCTCGGTCAATAACCAATAGCGGGACCTGGATGCCCATATTGGTTCCTACATATTCTCGAAGATCTTTATCGGTCAGACCGCATAACAACATACGTTGTTCCCTTTGTCATCGGTATGTTACTTGCCGAGATTCGATCGTCGGTATCCAATACCTAGTTCAATCTCGTTACGGCAAGTCTCTTTACTCGTTCCGTAATACATCATCTCACAGCTAACTCATTAGTTGTAATGCTTGCAAGGCTTAAGTGATGTGTATTACCGAGAGGGCCCAGAGATACCTCTCCGAGCAATCGGAGTGACAAAACCTAATCTCGAAATACGCCAACCCAACATCGCCTTTGGAGACAACTGTAGTACTCCTTTATAATCACCCGATTACGTTGTGACGTTTGGTAGCACCAAAGTGTTCCTCCGTAAGCAGGAGTTGCATAATCTCATAGTTATAGGAACATGTATATGTCATGGATAAAAGCAGTAGCAACATACTAAATGATCATGTGCTAAGCTAATGGAATGGGTCATGTCAATCAGATCATTCAACTAATGATGTGACCTTGTTAATCAAATAACAACCCTTTGTTCATGGTTAGGAAACATAACCATCTTTGATTAACAAGCTAGTCTAGTAGAGGCATACTAGTGACACTCTGTTTGTCTATGTATTCACACATGTATTATGTTTCCGGTTAATACAATTCTAGCATGAATAATAAACATTTATCATGATATAAGGAAATAAATAATAACTTTATTATTGCC
This sequence comes from Aegilops speltoides, assembly GCA_021437245.1. Classification (NCBI taxonomy): domain Eukaryota; kingdom Viridiplantae; phylum Streptophyta; class Magnoliopsida; order Poales; family Poaceae; genus Aegilops; species Aegilops speltoides. Next base: position 52,983,221 of record CM038142.1, read on the forward strand.
TCTAGGGCATATTTCCTTCAGTTATTTCTTTCTTGGGTGAGACTGCCAATATTGCTAGACCGGATACTAAGACACGTAGACCTGTCGTAGGCATGCCTGTTATTTCTGTTAAAATAGGAGATCATTGTTATCATGGCCTATGTGATATGGGTGCTAGTGCTAGTGCGATACCTTATGATCTTTATAAAGAAATTATGCACGACATTGCACCCGTTGAATTAGAAGACATTGATGTTACTATTAAGCTTGCTAATAGGGATACCATTAAACCTATTGGGATTGTTAGAGATGTTGAAGTTTTGTGTGGGAAGGTTAAATACCCTGCAGATTTTCTTGTTCTTGGTTCCCCACAAGATGATTTTTTGTCCCATTATTTTTGGTAGACCCTTCTTGAATACTGGTAGTGCTAAGATTAATTGTGAAAAGAATATTGTCACTATTGGCATAGATGGTATGTCTCATGAGTTTAATTTTGCTAAGTTTAGTAGACAACCTCGTGAAAGGAACCACCTAGTAAGGATGAGATTATTGGTCTTGCTTCCATTCTGTTCCTCCAACTGATCCGTTAGAACAATATTTGCTAGACCATGAAAGCGATATGTTTATGAAGGAAAGGGCAGAAATAGATGAAGTGTTCCTTAAACAGGAACCTATCTTTGAAACATAACCTTCCGTTGAAATTCTTGGGATCCCCTCCACCCAAGGGTGATCCTGTGTTTGAACTCAAACCATTACGATAATCTTAAGTATGCTTATCTTGATGAAAAGAAATATATCATGTTATTATTAGTGCTAACCTTTCAGAGAAAGAAGAAGAAAGATTATTGAAAACTCAAGAAGCACCGAGCGCTATTGGATATACTCGGATGATCTTAAGGCGTTAGTCCCACGTTATGCCAACACAAAATTACATTGGAGGACGATGCCAAACCAATTAGAGATCCTCAAAGACGACTAAATCCCAAGATGAAGGAAGTGGTAAGAAAGGAGATACTAAAGCTCCTTGAGGCAGGTATTATTTATCTCGTTGCTGATAGTGAATGGGTAAGCCCTTTTCATTGTGTTCCTAAAAAGGGAGGTATTACCGTTGTTCCTAATGATAAAGATGAATTGATCCCGCAAAGAATTATTACAGGTTATAGGATGGTAATTGATTTCCGTAAGTTAAATAAAGCTACTAAGAAAGATCATTACCCCTTACCTTTTATTGATCAAATGCTAGAAAGACTATCCAAACACACTCATTTTTGCTTCTTAGATGGTTATTCTGGTTTCTCTCAGATACCTGTGTCAGCGAAGGATCAATCTAAAACTACTTTTACTTGCCCTTTTGGTACTTTTGCTTATAGACGTATGCCTTTTGGTTTATGTAATGCACCTGCTACCTTTCAAAGATGCATGATGGCTATATTCTCTGATTTTTGTGAAAAGATTTGTGAGGTATTCATGGATGACTTTTTCGTCTATGGATCCTCTTTTGATGATTGTTTGAGCAACCTTGATCGAGTTTTGCAGAGATGCGAAGACAGTAGTCTCGTCTTGAATTGGGAAAATTGTCACTTTATGGTTAATGAAGGCATTGTCTTAGGGCACAAGATCTCCGTGAGAGGTATTGAAGTTGATAAAGCCAAAGTTGATGCTATTGAAAATATGCCATGTCCCAAGGACATAAAAGGTATAAGAAGTTTCCTTGGTCATGCCAGTTTTTATAGGAGGTTCATTAAGGACTTTTCTACAATCCCTAGGCCTCTGACTAATTTATTGCAAAAAGATAATCCTTTTGTCTTTGATGATGATTGTGTAGAAGCATTTGAAACACTTAAGAAAGCTTTGATCACTGCACCTATTGTTCAGCCGCCTAATTGGAATTTACCTTTTGAAATTATGTGTGATGCTAGTGATTATGATGTAGGTGCTGTTTTAGGGCAAAGAGTCGATAAGAAATTGAATGTTATCCAGTATGCTAGTAAGACTCTTGATACTGCCCAGAGAAATTATGCTACTACTGAAAAAGAGTTCTTAGCAGTTGTGTTTGCATGTGATAAGTTTAGACCTTATATTGTTGATTCTAAAGTTACCATTCACACTGATCATGCTGCTACTAAATATCTTATGGAAAAGAAAGATGCTAAGCCTAGGCTCATTAGATGGGTTCTCTTGCTCCAAGAGTTTGACTTGCATATTATTGATAGAAAGGGAGCTGAGAACCCCGTTGCAGATAACTTGTCTAGGTTAGAGAATGTTCTTGATGACCCTTTGCCTATTAATGATAGCTTTCACGATGAACAATTAGCGGTCGTCAATGCTTCTCGTCTTGCTCCTTGGTATCTTGATTATGCTAATTACATTGTTGCTAAATATATACCGCCTAGTTTCACATACCAGCAAAAGAAAAAGTTCTTTTATGATTTAAGACATTACTTACGGGATGATCCACACCTTTATAAAGAAGGAGTAGATGGTGTTATTAGATGTTGTGTGCACGAGCATGAGCAGGCAGATTCTACGTAAGTGTCACTCTGAATCTTATGGAGGACACCACGCTGGAGATAGAAGCGCACACAAGGTACTACAATCTGGTTTTATTGGCCTACTCTCTTCAAAGATGCTCGTAAGTTTGTCTTATCTTGTGATGAATGTCAAAGAATAGGTAACATTAGTAGGCGTCAAGAAATGCCTATGAATTATTCTCTTGTTATTGAACCGTTTGATGTTTGGGGCTTTGATTATATGGGACCTTTTCCTGCCTCTAATGGTTATACACATATTTTAGTTCTTTGTTGATTACGTTACTAAGTGGGTAGAAGCTATTCCAACTAGTAGTGATGATCATAACACTTCTATTAAAATGCTTAAAGAAGTTATTTTACGAGGTTTGGAGTCCCTAGATATCTTATGGTGATGGTGGTTCACATTTTATTCATGATGCTTTCAGTAAGATGCTTGCTAAGTATGATGTCAATCATAGAATAGCATCTCCTTATCATCCATGATCTCTTGGTCAAGTAGAGTTGAGCAATAGAGAGCTCAAATTAATTTTGCAAAAGACTATGAATAGATCTAGAAAGAATTGGTCCAAAAACTTGATGATGCATTATGGGCCTATAGAGCGCATACAAAAATCCTATGGGTATGTCTCCATATAAGATGGTTTATGGAAAAGCGTGTCATTTACCTCTTGAACTCGAACATAAAGCATATTGGGCTATTAAAGAGCTCAATTATGACTTCAAACTTGCGGTGAGAAGAGGTTGTTTGATATTAGCTCACTTGATGAATGGAGAACCCAAGCCTATGAGAATGCCAAGCTTTTCAAAGAAAAAGTCAAACGCTGGCATGATAAGGGATACAAAAGCGTGAGTTTAACGTACGAGATTATGTGTTATTATTCAACTCTCGTTTAAGATTTTTTGCAGGAAAACTTCTCTCAAAATGGGAGGGTCCCTACGTTATCGAGGAGGTCTATCGTTCTGGTGCTATAAAAATCAACAACTTCGAAGGCACAAATCCGAGGGTGGTAAACGGGCAAAGAATTAAACATTACATTTTAGGTAATCCTATCAATGTTGAAACCAATATTATTGAAACCGTAACCCCTGAGGAATACATAAGGGACACTTTCGAGCGTTCGGACTACGAAAAGGTATAGGTATGTGGTACGGTAAGTAAACCGACTCCAAAACAACTCCAATGGCAATTTTTATCTGTTTTGGAATATTTGAGAATTTTAGGAAGAAAGAAGTAGTCCAAAAGGGACACGGGGCTCCCACGAGAGTGGAGGGCGCCCCCCCTGTAGGGCGCACCCCCTGTCTCGTGGGCACCTCGCGTGCCTCCCGGACTCCGTTTTCTTGCATGTCACGTATTTTGGTCGGTAAAAATTCATTATATATACTCCCGAAGGTTTTGACCACCGTATCACGTAAATATCCTCTGTTTTTGTTTCGAGCTGTTTTCGTTGCAGATTTAGAGCACCATGACTTCACCCTACTCCAACAACGAAGACAAGGATGCTTGGCTATTGAAGATAGAGCTGAAAAGAGAAGAACCAGAAGAGATCAACAAGGATGAAGGGATCAAGAAGGACATGGAGGTTCAGGCACAGGTGGTGAAAGAAGAAGACATCCCTCAACCTTTACCTAACCTCTTTACTTCAACAGAGATTGAAGCTTTCAAGATGATTGAGTTAGCTCACATACAAAACAAGTATCTTACATAGGAGAATATTCTATTGAAGGATCGTATCGCCGGACTCAAGGGCATTATCCGCAAGTTGGAGGAGCTTTTACGCTCGATGTGTGATTATCCACCATCATCATCACCACCTCCATCACCTCCGAGGACATAATTACATGGGTATGGGCACTCCCCTTGGCAATTTCCAAGCTTGGGGGAGGTGCCCCGGTATCGTATCACCATCACACTCCTATCTTTACCGCTTTATTTAGTTTCATCCTTTTAGTAGTATCTTGATCTAGTAGATTGAAGTTTTGATATCAAGTAGTTTCGAATTTTGCTTTGTGATCTCTTTTTTAATCTAATCTGTGTGCTATCTATAATAAAGATTAGTGTTGAGTCAAGGGCTTTGCTATGTTGCTATGATCTTGAGAAAGTAGAAAGAATAAAAGAGTTCATATTGATCTTATGGATAGTGATAACTTCACACATAGAAAGTATGAGGCATAAAAATTGTTGAGAGTTGATGAACGTAGCCTTGGTCATCGTTGCAATTAATAGGAAGAGATAAGGAAAGAGGGGTTCACATACAAATATATTATCTTGGACATCTTTTAAGATTGTGAAGCACTCATTTAGTATGACATGCTAAAGGAGTTGATGTTGGACAAGGAAGACAACGTAATGGTTTATGTTTTCCGACATCTCAGTTAAAGTATATTGTCATTGACCTTCCAAAACATGTTGAGCTTGCCTTTCCCCGTCATGCTAGCCAAATTCCTTGCACTAAGTAGAAATACTACTTGTGCTTCCAATTACCCTTAAACCCAGTTTTGCCATGAGAGTCCACCATACCTACCTATGCATTGAGTAAGATCCTTCAAGTAAGTTGTCATCAGTGCAAGCAATAAAAATTGCTCTCTAATTATGTATGGCTTATTAGTGCGGAGAAAATAAGCTTTGTACGAACTTGTTGTGGAAGTAATAAAAGCGATGGACTGCATAATAAAGGTCCACATACAAGGGGTAATATAAAGTGACGTTCTTTTGCATTAGGATTTCGTGCATCAACCCTAAACGTGCATGACAACCTCTTCTTCCCTCTGCGAAGGGCCTATCTTTTACTTTACGTTTTTACTTTTTGCTTGAGTCAAGGTGGTCCTCACCTTTTCCTTTTTATTTATCCTTTGGCAAGCTCCTCGTGTTTGAAAGATCATGATATATATATCCAATTGGATGTAAGTTGGCATAGGCTATTATTGTTGACATCACCTAAAGGTGAATACGTTGGGAGGCAACACAATAAGCCCCTATCTTTTTCAGTGTTCGGCTGAAACGCTATAACCACAAGTACTGCATGAGTGTTAGCAATTGTAGAAGACTACAAGATAGTTGAGTATGTGAGCTTGCTGAAAAGCTCTATTGTTGACTCTTTATGATGTTACGATAAATTGCAATTGCTTCAATGACTGAGTTTATAGTTTATTAGTTCCCAATGAAGTTTTTGAACCATACTTGACATTGTGAATTGATTGGTAAATCATATGACAAAATCTATATATGTTGTTGTTATTAGAATGATCATGATGCCCTCATGTCCATATTTTGTTTTTATCGACACCTCTATCTTTAAACATGTGGACATATTTTTGATTTGGCTTCGCTTGAGGACAAGCGAGGTCTAAGCTTGGGGAGTTGATCGTCCATTTTGCATCATGCTTTTATATCAATATTTATTGCATTATGGGCTGTTATTACACATTATATCTCAATACTTATGGCTATTCTCTCTTATTTTACAAGGTTTACCATGAAGAGGGGAATCTGGCACAGAATCTTTGGTGGAAAAGGAGCAAACGTTGAAACCTATTACGCATGACTCCAAAAATCTTGAAACTCCACGAAACAACCTTTTGGAATTAATAAGAATTTCTTTTTTTTTTGACTATGAACAGTAGGGTAAAACCCCACTGCAATTTTTATATTAATAATTAAATAAGCAAAGGTGTCTTGTAGGCCTGAGGTTAGCCCGCAGAAATTAATAAGAATTTCTGAGCGAAAGAAATATGCTAGGGGGCCCACACCCTGTCTAGGAGACAGGGGGCGCGCCCCCCCATAGGGCACGCTCCCCTATCTCCTGGCCCCGCTGGTGGGCCTTCGTCGTCCATCTTATGCTATATTATCACTTTTACCCTGGAAAAAACGTGGGCAAGCTTACGGGACGAAACTCCGCTGCCACGAGGCGGAACCTTGGCGGAATCAATCTAGGGCTCTGGCGGAGCTGTTCTGCCGGGGACACTTCCCTCCGGGAGGGGGAAATCATCACCAACGTCATCACCAACGATCCTCTCATCAGGAGGGGGTCAATCTCCATCAACATCTTCACCGGCACCATCTCGTCTCAAAACCCTAGTTCATCTCTTGTATCCATCTTGTATCAAAACCACAAATTGGTACATGTGGGTTGCTAGTAGTGTTGATTACTCCTTGTAGTTGATGCTAATTGGTTTACTTGGTGGAAGATCATATGTTCAGATCCTTTATGCATATTATTACTCCTCTGATTATGAACATGAATATGCTTTGTGAGTAGTTACGTTTGTTCCTGAGGACATGGGTAAAGTCTTGCTATTAGTAGTCATGTGAATTTGGTATTCGTTCGATATTTTGATGAGATGTATGTTGTCTTTTCCTCTAGTGGTGTTATGTGAGCGTCGACTACATGACACTTCACCATTATTGGGCCTAGAGGAAGGCATGGGAAGTAATAAGTAGATGATGGGTTGCTAGAGTGACTGAAGCTTAAACCCTAGTTTATGTGTTGCTTCGTTAGGGGCTGATATGGATCCATATGCTTAATGCTGTGGTTAGGTTTACCTTAATACTTCTTTTTGTAGTTGCGGATGCTTGCAATTGGGGTTAATCATAAGTGGAATATTTGTCCAAGTTCGGGCAGTACCCAAGTACAGGTCCACCCACATATCAAATTATCAAAGTACCGAACGCGAATCATATGAACGTGATGAAAACTAGCTTGACGATAATTCCCAATGTGTCCTCGGGAGCTCCTTCATTATTATTAAAAATTGTCCAGGCTTATCCTTTGCTACATAAAGGATTGGGCCACCTTGCTGCACTTTGTTTACTTGTTACTCGTTACTATTTATCTTATCACAAAACTATTTATCACCTACAATTTCAGTGCTTGCAGAGAAAATCATGCTGAAAACCGCTTATCATTTCCTTCTGCTCCTCGTTGGGTTCGACACTCTTACTTATTGAAAGGACTAAGATAGATCCCCTACACTTGCGGGCCATGATCAGCCTCGCAAACAATGGCAATCGCTGCAGCACATTGATGTCATTGTGAGACCCGTGCATGCCAATAAAAGTGTGCCAAATCCAAAGATCATGTGATGCAACTTCTTGAAGAATTATGGTGAGCTTCTTAACATGACCCTGATATTTCCCTCGTAAAGCCTTCGGGTAGTTCTTCCATTTCCAATGCATGCAGTCAAGAGATCCAAACAAACCTGGCCACCCTCTTGCTTCTGTGATTGCCAAGAGCCTCTCGGTGTCTGCCACAGTTGGTTATCTCAGATACTGATGTCCGAACACCTCGACCATGGCAGTTGCAAACCTGACCGTGGCATCTCCACATGTGCTCTCAAACATCTGTAGGTACTCGTCCCACGAATCAACGGTCGTGCTATACGCAAACATTCGGAGTGCGGCCGTGCACTTCTTGTAACCAAAGAAGGCAATCGTTCCCACTACGTCCTTCTTCAGGATGAAGTAGTCATAATAGGACCGGACGCCATCGTACAAACGGTTGAAGACAGTCTTGTGCATCCGAAAAGGACGGCAAAATGGTTAGTGAATGGTGCATCAGGGGCAAAGTAGTCGTCCATCAATGTCAAATGATCGCGCGCCCTGTTGTGATTGAGCACTCGATGACCCTTGATCGAGCACTTGAAATTGGGAATATGCTCCTATGCACGCTCCACCTCTTCAAGGACCATTGCATCATCACTGTCTCATCGAAGTACTTGTCCGACGAGCCATCGGACGACTCAACATACTGCTCGTATATGTACCCCAAATTGGAATCCATTGCTAGAAAGAAGAAGGGATAACTGTTTTTAGCTCCAGATTCATCATACAGTTGTCGGGCATGGTGAGAATAGCAGTAGCGGATGGTATCGGGCTGGGCGGTCGGAGGACAGGGGTTGAACGGAGACAGAGGAGAAGCGAGGTGGAGCCTCGGAGGTGACCGAGATGCAGAGTTCCAGCGGGGGTGTGACGTGGTAGCCGAGATGGTGGAGTGGCGGCGGAGGCAAGGGATAAAGAAGGAAGGGAAGAAAATAGGGAGGTTGGACTCGCGGGGTCCGGGAAGGGTTTTTGGGTGCGCCGTGGGTGTCAGATTCCTACGTTTCGCGAGCCCGGACTCCCGCAAAGCTCCCCACTGTTGTCTCCTGTTTGCGGGGGAAATCGCGTCCAGACCGTCCAGCGGACCGATACAGGTCCGCATTGGATGACTTCCACTGTTCGGACAGATGCGGGCGGTTTGTGGGTCCGCCTTGGAGATGCCCTAAGGGCAGCTCCAAATCTGATGCACAAATTTGCGTCGGCATTTGTCCGTGGACTGGTCCCCGTCCGCGGACACTGACTGTGCAGGCCGCCATCGAACGCTGCCCACATACATTTCAATAACTATTTGAACTAATCGGAAGAAATTCGTGCAAACACGGCCAGTGGCGGAGCTAGCAAATTGTTAGAGCATGGGCACACCGCAAACCAAAATACTCCACTTTGTTTTACTAAAAAACATGTTTGGAAAAAGCGTGTAAAACAAAATCTAGGAACGAAAAAGTAAAAGATGTGATAATGTGAAATAACTAACAAATAATGTTGAATGTTTTTGTAGCTCCTCAATGAAAATGAATTTGGGTTTGAAAAATTACATATTTTATGAAGCATGTGACACTGTATTTTCTCCAGAAATTTTAAAAACATTTGAGACATACTTTTCATCAATTGTCAACGCAATTTGGTTTTCAGTTTGCCGTCCGAGGGGCGCGTGCATTGGCTCTCGCGCTCGTGGTATGGAGCACAAGAACAGTCAGTGGTAGACCGCAACTACTATATCTCACATTAAGCGAGACGAAACGACCTCTCGCGTCGAACACTACAGGAACGGGCCAGCCCAATAGCAGAGACTTAAAAGAAACTGGAAGAGAAAGAAAAGAGAGCGTGGTCGGACTCAAGGGACCTCCTATACGCCGCATTATACGCCGCATTATGCGACAAGAAGTCGGGGCTTCCTATAGAGCAGTGCTCCGACTGGGCCGGCCCAAGCAAGAGCTGCTAGCTGTGTTAAAAGAAGTAAGAAAAAGGAAGTGCGTCACGCAGGACAAGAACTCGCAATCGCTCAGCTGCAAAGCCAAGTAGCTAGCCACTGCGCATTACTTCACTTCGTGGTACTCAGGCAACGCAAACACTTTAAAACTAGATAAAATCGCCTGATCGGGTTATTTTCCCTTTTTTTGTCATTTCTTGAAAATACTAAATAAACATTTTTTAAATGACAAACATTTTTGCCAAGCACGCACGAGTTTGAAAAGTTATATTTTTAACCAAACTTGTAAAATGGGATTGATTTTTGAAGATGTGTAGAAATTTTGAAAAACAAGAACCTTTTTACAAAATGTGAAAATTTATTTGAATTTGTGAATGTAATTTAAAGCATGAACATTTTTTGATTTTCTGCACAAACCTTGGAAAACCGGACCCTTTTTAAATACTGATCAATTTATGACAATCACGAACAAGTTTGAAAAACAGTGAACAATTTTTTACTTTGTGAACATATTTTTCGAAATAGGAACATTTTATGAATTTGTGAACAAATCTTGAACAACAGACACATTTTCTAAAATCTCCGAAAAAAAAATTCAATATGGGAAAGTTTTGAATTTTTGTACAAATTTGGAGAACAAATTTTGAAGCACGAACATTTTTTGAATTTTCTGAACAAATTTTGAAATGGACAACAATTTTGAAAAATCCTGAGCAAATTTGGAAGCATGAATTTGTTTACAACAGGTGGAAAAAATTGAAATCCAGTACATTTTCTGAATTTTAAAAGTTTTTGTAATGAGAACAATTTTCAAATTTTCAGAATTGTTTTCGAAATCTGAATTTTTTTAAAAACAAGAATGTTTTGAAATTTGTGAACAATTTCTTAAAGCAATAATTTGTTTTGAATCTTGGGAACAAATTTAGAAACGGAGAACAAATTTCAAAGAACGGACAATTTTTTAAAGCACAGACATTTGTTGAATCTTTCGATTTTTTTTGACACGGAGAACAATTTTAAAGAATACCGAACAAATTTGAAAGCGTGATTTTTTTTGAATACATGAAGAAAAAAATTGAAATCCGCTACATTTTGTGAATTTTGAAAGTTTTAAACATTTTTTGAATTTTGAGAACATTTTTGTGAAAACTGAACAATTTTTGGAAAAATGAAATATTTTGAAAAAAGTTCGAAAGAAAGAGAATAAAAGAAAAAGAAAGGAAATTGTTCAAAGGAGAAATTAACTTGAAAAGGAAAACTGACAGAAAACAAAAAAGTAACGAAAAGAAAAGAAAAGGAACCAGAAAAAGGAAGAAGAAAAAATAGAAAGAGTAAAAAAGAGAAAAAAGAAAAAAAAACGGTTTAGGAACCTTCTAGGTGGTTCCCAAAACCAGTAAGAACTGGCTGGGAACGCTCTAGAAGGTTCCCAAAACCAGAAGCTGGTTGACGCTACAGGGTCAGCCCAAAATCTCTCGTTAGTCAGATCCCCCTGTGGGATTAGTCGACAGTTTGACGCAGCGAGCGTCCAATAGGGAATTCCCGTACTCAAAACTTGGTCTCCTGTATGATTGTGACAACTCTAGCCACTGTGCTACAATCGTGTTTGTGATGGACTAGTAGTTCGGCCCGTCTTAAGTCGAAACGAGCTGCGATTCCACTGTTTTTTCTCCATTTTTCAAGGTTTTTTCTTTAGTTTTTTCTTTCTTCATTTGTATTCATTTCCCTCCTTTTTTTATACATTCTCCTTTTTTTGTTTATTGTTTTCGTTTTTCTTTTGTTTCTTTCATTGCTTCTATCGGTATTTTCATTCTCGTTTGCATTTGTTTTTTCAGTTCTATTTTTCATATTCCTTTTTCTGTGGTTTATTTTTGTTTCTAAATATTTTTTGAATACATGGTTAACATTTTCCCAACACATTTGTAACATTTGTTAATACATGGTCAATTTTTCCATTTTGAACATTTTTTAAATGTTTGACTAATAGTCTTCAAATAAAAATTAACATTTTTTAATACATGGTCAAATTTTTTCTATACAAAATTAACATTTTCCAAACATTTGTTTAAACACTTGTTCAACATCTTTATCAAAAGCTTGATTAACATTTTTTATATACATGATAAAAAATTCATCATTTATTTAATACATGGTAAACATTATACTTGATTAACGTTTTTCAAATACTTGTTCAACATTGTTTTCAAATGCTTGATTAAAAAATTTCAAATGCTTGTCCAACATTTTTTTCAAATGCTTGATTAACATATTTATATACATAATAAAAAAATCATCAACTAGGCGATGGACTAATATGGCCCAAAGAGCAAACAAAATTCGCATGGTGGTTGGGGGAGCAACTAGTTGACGAGCGCTCCTTCGGGAGCTCACAACAATCAAAGTCACTTGGCGCGCTCTCAGCCGCCCGCCACGCGTCGCACTCTAAGCGCTCCCTTCGTTTTTTTTCTACACGCTTCTTTTGCTTTTGAACGTTTTTTCGGGGTTTTTCGACGTTTCGGTTTTCCACCAGTCTTCCTTAGATTTTGGATAAAAAACATTCGTATTTTGTGCGCAAAAAACTGCGTTTTTTTCGCGAGAGTCACGGTTTTGCTTCCACGAGAGGCACGGTTTTGCTTCACGAGAGTCACGGCCGTGCCTCTCGGAAAAGAAAAAAACACATTTTTTGTTTGTTTTTTCCTTCCGCAAGAGGCATGGTTTTGCTTCCGCGAGAGGCATGGCCGTGACTCTCGCAAACGGAAAAACGCGTTTTCTATTTTTTTCTTCTTTCAAGAGAGGCATGTTTTTTGCTTCAACGAGAGGCACGGTTGTGCTTTCACGAGAGGGAAACAAAAATAAACACATTTTTTTCTTTCACGAGAGACATGGTTTTGCTTCCGCGAGAGGCATGGTTGTGCTTTCGTGAGTGGCACGGCAGTGCCTCCTTGGAAACAAAAAAAAAGTGTTTTCTCTTCTTTTTTTTCTTCTGCGAGAAGCACGGTTTTGCTTCCGCGAGAGGCACGGTTGTCATTTCGTGATAGGCATGGGCATGCCTCTTTCGAAAAGGGGAAAAACCTGTGCTCCTGGTTCGGTTTTTTCGTCTGGTGTTTTTCGTGAAGAAAAAGTTCGTCAAAACATATCAACATGGGATCTGATTTTGAAGATCTCGACGCGAGGAATCCAACGATGAAAATGGTTCCATATTTGGACACACAATTTAATAGAAAAAACGCTTTGATAAACGGATCTACGAAAAAAGGAAAAACTCTTAGGCTGCAACAAATGGCGCACATGCAGTGCGCCACTTGTCGCAACCTGGGCAGGTGGGAGTGATCTTTACAATGAATACACCTCAATTAGTGATTTCGGGTGGCTGGTGGTAGCTGAGTACTAAGGCCCATGTGTCTAGGGTGCGTTCTAGTTGGCCCAGTTAAAGAAAAAGAATTGTTTTTCCTGTACCAATCGTCGGGAGCTCCTATGCGACACTCTTTGCGTCGAAGAGTCGACGTTTCGCATAGGGGCGGCTCACCTGGGTCGGCCCATTTGTCATTCGCGACGTGAAGAAATGTGAAAAAATGAGCAAGCTACATCTGAGGATTCGAACCCCTGACTACGTAGTCAAGCGTGCGCGCTATGCTAGCCGCTGCGGCAGCCTAGTTCTTGTGCTAGTTATCCATCGCAACACTTGAAGAAACCAACGACAGCGGCAAAAACCTGACCAATCGCAAGAATTCAGTCTAGGTGAGAGATCGAGACAAGTACCTCCTGAAAGCAAACAAGGTTGATAGCCACTATGACTCCTTGGTGTCTACATCTGTAATGGGACATGTTCTATATGAACTATACACAGCAAAAGATGTAAACTTTTTTGAAATGTTGAACGTGATTATCTTCTTGAAAAAGGTAAATATATTTTTAAACACAAACATTTTCAAAATTGCAAACAAAAATTCAAAACCTCAGAAATTTTGTGAAAATGCGAACATTTTTTAGACTCTCAAATATATTTTTTGAAAAAAGGAATAAAATAAAAATGAGAACATTTTTTGAAATTATGAAGAGTTTTTAAAAAGACGCAAACATTTTCAGAGAAACAGGATTTTTTTTAAAAGAGAACATTTGTCGAAATTATGATTTTGTCCCCAAAGCTAGAATATTTGTGCAAAGCTAGAATATTTTCTATAACTTCTGAACATTGTTTAAATTTGCGAAATATGTTTGTGTTTCTTTGTGATTTTTTTTTAAAGTGGGAACATTTTTAAAAATTGTTTCGCAACATGATTTTTTTAAATTTTTCAAGAAAAATAGAAAGTAGGAACTTTTTTGAATTTAAGAAAAAATTTCAGAACATGAATATTTTAACAATTTGTGAACAAATTTTGAAAGTGAGAACATTTTCTGATTTTATAAAGTGCGTACATTTGAAAATTTTAGATTATATATTTTAAATTTTGGAAGAAATTTCAGTATATGAAGCGAACAAATATTTGTAAATCTATTTATTTTGGAATTTCTTATTTCTTGAAAATACAAAATTTTTTAATTAATGTATGAACAAAATAGAAAATGCAATCATTTTTGAAATTTGTGCAAATTTGTTGAAAAGGAAAAAGGAAATAAAATAAAAAAGGAAAGGAAAGAAAAATAGAAATGTTAACGCCCACACGTGTGGGCGTTTGCACATCGCCCAGACGCCTCCATCACCACTCATTTAGCCACGTATGAATAGATGACATCAACATAATTTTTTTTGGTTTTCGGCTTAAAAATGTTGTATCTCCTAAATAAAAAAGCGAACTAAAAATCCGTTTCACCATTAAATCCGTCTCGACGAGATCTTCAAAACTAGACCCCATGTTGATATGTTTCGACGATTTTTTTTTTGCCAGAAGGTGCCACGATGTTTACACTGCAGTTGCCATAGGGCTTAAACTAAAGTTGCCATGTGGCAATTTTAGTTTGTAGATCATGGTAATTTTAGTATTCTAATGATGGCAACTCTAGTACTTTGACCATGAAAATTATTTTTTGTATGAACCATGGCAATTTTACGTGCATGTATCATGACAATTTTAGTTTATGGTTCATCGCAAGTCTAGTTTCTTAATTCCCCGTTTTATAAATGTCAAAATTTACTTTTAAATGTAGAGGAAAATAGCTGAAATATATCATGGCAACTTCAGCGTAAACATCATAGCAATTCATATGCAATAGACATGTCAACTTTTAATCCAATTTTTTTTATCAAAACATATCAACATGGGATCTAGTTTCGAAGATCTCATCGCGAGGGATTTAATGGTGGAAACGGATTTTCAATCGGATTTTTCGTTTAAGAGATAAAACATTTTAAAAACTGAAAATCCAAAAAGATTCCTGCATGCATGCATGCGATGACGTGGCAATCTGTTTACATTAGAGACGTGTGGTGCGTCTCCCTTCCTGCCACACGTGTGGCAGTTAGCGCGACCCTAGAAAAAATGAAAAATATGAAAAGGAGAATAAAGAAGAGAAACGAAAATGGAGGGTGAAGAAAAAGGAAACAGGAAAATAGAAAAAATGAAAAATAAGCTAGAAATAGAAGAAAAAAAATGTTCAGGAACCTTCTAGAACGTTCCCAAGACTGGGATTGGTGTAACGCACGCCTAGCTTTTAAATGGGCTAGCCCATCTCGGTCGAGCCATGTGCATCTCCCCTCAATTTGACCCAGAATGCGTCAAATAGAAAAATCCCTGATCAGGCGAAGAAAAAATGTCATGTTTATTCGGGAGAAAAAAGTTGGAGCGGAACTCGTCGGGCCCAATTAAATCCTAGCGCTTGCAACGAACAGGTTGCGAGTTCGAACACCCGTCCCGGCATAGTTTTTTGACGTTTTGAAAGCAGAATGGGCCGGCCAAGGTTGAAGTGCTTCACGCGCCTATTTGCAAAATGCACTGTAACGGGGCGCGTGAAGCACTAAATAGGGATCGATGTCATTGTTGAGCGTTTCCGCGAGACTGGTCGCTTTGTCAGCTCTCTAGAGCCAGGAAAAAATAGAGATCACATACGCGCGGGAATCGAGCCTAGGCACGTGCACTCAGACGGTAAAATTGCCGGACTAAGATAAAACTAGTCTACATTTGATATAAACCAGACGAAATTCGTTACATTTCAAACATTTTTAGCTAAACATTATATTGGACTAAGATAAAACTAGTCTACAGCGGCGTCGACGGATATCCATTCCCACGACACGGATACCCTTGACTAGTCTACTGCCGGCCATGGCGGATTTCCATTGTATTTCACATGTCTAGCAGCCCATTCATCGTATTGGCGTGAGCCCTAGAGGTATATGCTTCAACAAAAAGGGCGACTCGCTTCTCCATCTTCCACAACGCTGCTCATCAGAGTGGAACCGCCCGGATGTGCTTCAGCCAGAGAGGAAGGGGCAGTCGTGGCCTCCGACCGGGCAAGACACGAGCTGTGTATGCCGACATCGTCTTGACGGTGGCCTTCATGGGACCCAAGCGGCGGCGACCACCCATGTTCTACTTTCTACTCGATGATGGTGGCCGGCACGGACGTGTTGGCCACCGTTTCGTCGATCTCCGTGAAGCCATCGTCTTTCTCCGCCGCTAGGGCGCGGTTATGCGTTCGTTGACGGTGGATGGCGTGGTCGGAGGCTCGAGAGGAGCGGTATGACAAGGTGTCCTCCATGGCAACCACAATGATCGTCCCGCCGTGCTCCACTACATGTCAGCCTGGAGCAACTCACCACTTCCCGACGAGCTGGCTTGGAGGGCGAGTTGCTGAACGACGTGTCAGATTGGAACTTCTACCTCCGCGAGCTGGCCTCCGAGAGCAGATAGTTGCCTGGCTCGTATCTGGCTGGCTCGACGGGCTACCCAGCCGGTTTTTATGCCGAAGAACTCCTCTTCTTGCTCGTCGGATGCCATGGAGACTGTGGAGAACATGGGGCAAGAAGGAGATGGGAGCGGGCTGTGGTGCGTTTTTTCGTGGCGTCTGATATAGTTTAAATAGTAGGCCCACGACCAAATCCAACCGGCGTTGTGTTTAATGACGGGCGGCTCACAAGCGAACGTGTGGTCGGAGTAGGTTTCTAGATACATGCGAGGGTTTAATGGAGGAAGGCAGGCAGTCTGCGGCCGTTTGAATGCGGTGAGGAGGCATGTTTAGCCAGGCGTGCAATGACGGCTCTCTCTTGGTGTAGGATCTAAAGTATGTCTAGAGGGGGGGGGGGTGATTAGACTACTTGACCAAATAAAAATCTAGCCTTTTCCCAATTTTAAATCTTGGCAGATTTTAGCAACTTTACACAAGTCAAGCAATCAACCTACACATGCAATTCTAAGAGTATTGTAGCGGAATGTAAAATATTGCACATGAAGGTAAAGGGAGGAGTTTAAGGGAGCAAACGCAATGTAGACACGGAGATTTTTTATTCATGGTTCCGATAGGTGGTGCTATCGTACATCCACGTTGATGGAGACTTCAACCCACGAAGGGTAATGCCTGCGCGAGTCCACGGAGGGCTCCACCCACGAAGGGTCCACGAAGAAGCAACCTTGTCTATCCCACCATGGTCATCGCCCACGAAGGACTTGCCTCACTAGGGTAGATCTTCACGAAGTAGGCGATCTCCTTGCCCGTACAAACTCCTTGGTTCAACTCCACAATCTTGACGGAGGCTCCCAAGTGACACCTAACCAATCTAGGAGACACCACTCTCCAAAAGGTAATAGATGGTGTGTTGATGATGAACTCCTTGCTCTTGTGCTTAAAATTATAGTCTCCCCAACACTCAACTCTCTCTCTCATAGGATTGAATTTTGTGGAAAGATGTTTTGAGTGGAAAGCAACTTGGTGAAGGCTAGAGATCAAGATTTATCTGGTTGGAATGGAATATCTTGACCTCAACACATGAGTAGGTGGTTCTCTCTAAGAAAATGAATGTTGGAAGTGTAGGCATGTTCTGATGGCTTTCTCCATGAATGAAGAAAGGGTGGAGGGGTATATATAGCCTCCACACAAAATCTAACCATTACACACAATTTACCAAACTCGGTGAGACCAAATCATGAAACTCGGTCAGACCGATTTAGTTCATAATGTGACTGTTAGGCATTTCGGTGGGACAGACATGTTAACTCGGTGGGACTGATTTCTTTAGGGTTAGGGCATAACGTAATCTCGGTGAGACCGATTACACAAACTCGGTGGGACCGACTTTGGTAATAAGCTAACCAGAGAGTTGGTCAGGCAAACTCGATGGGACCGATTCACTCATATCGGTGAGACCGAAATGTTACGGAAGGGAAACAGAGAGTTTGCATTGCGAACTCGGTGGGACCGATCGCTCATCTCGGTTAGACCGAAACGTTACGAAGGGAAACAGAGAGTTTGCATTGCGAACTCGGTGGGACCGATCGCTCATCTCGGTTAGACCGGAACGTTACGAAGGGAAACAGAGAGTTTGCAATCCCATCTCGGTGAGACCGATTTCCCTATAGGTGAGACCGAAGTGACTAGGGTTTCTGGCAATGGCTATGTTAAATGAACTCGGTGGTGCCGGACGGATCAAATTGGTGGGGCCGAGTTTGACTTTTAGTTGAGACATATGTCGATATGAGAAAGTGGTTGAGGGTTTTTGGAGCATATCACTAAGCATCTTGAGCAAGCAAGCCATTAAGCAACACCTCATCCCCTTTTAATAGTATTGGCTTTTCCTATGGACTCAATGTGATCTTGGATCACTAAAAGTCAAATGAAGAGTCTTGAGCTTTAGAGCTTGAGCCAATCCTTTGTCCTTAGCATTTTGAGGGGTCCACATTCCTAATCCATGCCATGCCAATCATTGAACTTTCCTGAAATATTCATCTTGAAATAGCATTAGTTCAATGAGTTATATGTTGTTAATAATTACCAAAACTACCCAGGGATAATTGCACTTTCAGTCTCCCCCTTTTTGGTAATTGATGACAACGTATAGATCAAAGCTTCGACAAATGATAATAAGATTGAAATACATCGTCGCTTTAAGAATTATGTGATAAGCAAGAGCTCCCCCTAAATTTGTGCATTATTTATGACTTGCTTTTGAATGCAAATGCACAATCGATTAGTATCATGGGTTACTCTTCCATGTCACATACATCTTGGTGGAGCGCTCAAAATGATAGAAATTAAAAGCATGCACTCATCACCAAGCAATCTGAATGATCATATATGGATATAAGAGATAATATCATCCAAGCAAACATTAAAGTATCATATGAACAAACACATGATCATACAGGTATCTCACACAAGGACATAAGGTATCAAACAAGCACACAATAAAGTTCAACCAAACAAATAGCAAGAGAGGCAAAAAGCAACACTCTCTCTCAAAGCCTATGATCTATACATATTTCTCCCCCTTAGGCAACAAGTTACCAAAAAGTTCAAATATGCATAGTGCTATGCGTCTCTCAGGCTTGGTCTTCGGGTGGTGGTGTAGAGAGAACTCCAAGTATGAAGGCATCAGCTGATGTAGTTGGAGCTGGTGGAGTGGCTGCTGGAGGTGGCACTGGAGCAGTAGCTGCTGGTGCTGATGTGGTAGCTCTCGTATCTGGTACTGGCACTTGCTACGTCTTGAGCTTGCGTTGGTTTTTCCCTTGAAGAGGAAAGGGTGATGCAGCAAAGTAGCGTAAGTATTTCCCTCAGTTTTTGAGAACCAAGGTATCAATCCAGTAGGAGGCTCCTCAAAAGTCCCACGCACCTACACAAACAAACAAGAACCTCGCAACCAACATGATAAATGGGTTGTCAATCCCTTCACGGTAACTTGCAAAAGTGAGATCTGATAGAGATAATAAGATAAATATTTTTGGTATTTTTTATGATATAGATTGGAAAGTAAAAGATGCAAATAAAAGTAGATGGAAAACTTATATGATAAAAGATAGACCCGGGGGCCATAGGTTTCACTAGTGGCTTCTCTCAAGATAGCATAAGTATTACGGTGGGTGAACAAATTACTGTCGAGCAATTGATAGAAAAGCACATAGTTATGAGATTATCTAGGCATGATCATGTATATAGGTATCACGTCCGTGACAAGTAGATCGAAACGATTCTGCATCTACTACTATTACTCCACACATCGACCGACGCCTGCCTGCATCTAGAGTATTATGTTCATGAAGAACAGAGTAACGCATTAAGAAGGATGACATGCTGTAGAGGGATAAACTCATGCAATATGATATAAACCCCATCTTTCTATCCTCGACGGCAACAATACAATACGTGCCTTGCTGCCCCTGCTATCACTGGGAAAGGACACAGCAAGATTGAACCCAAAGCTAAGCACTTCTCCCATTGAAAGAACGATCAATCTAGTAGGCCAAACCAAACTGATAATTCGAAGAGACTTGCAAACATAACTTAATCACACATAAAAGAATTCAGAGGAGATTCAAATATTTCTCATAGATAAACTTGATCATAAACCCACAATTCATCGGATCTCGACAAACACACTGCAAAAAGAGTTACATCGAATAGATCTCCAAGAAGATCAAGGAGAACTTTGTATTGAGATTCAAAGAGAGAGAAGAAGCCATCTAGCTAATAACTATGGACCCGAAGGTCTGTTGTGAACTACTCACAACTCATCGGAGAGGCCTTGGAGATGATGTAGAGGCCCTCCATGGTCAATTCCCCCTCCAGTGGAGCGCCGACGAAGGCTCCAAGATGGGATCTTGCGGATACAGAAGGTTGCGGCGGTGGAAATAGTTTTTCGTGGTGCTCCTGGATGTTTTCGGGGTACATGTATATATATAGGAGGAAGAAGTAGGTCGGTGGACGCTCGAGGGGCCCACGAGGGTGGGGGGGGGGGGGCGCCCACCCCCAGGGGGCGCGCCGGGCACCCTCGTGGTCGCCTCATTTGTTTCTTGACGTCCACTCCAAGTCCCCTGGATTGTGTTTGTTCCAAAAAGATCACTCCCGAAGGTTTCATTCCGTTTGGACTCCGTTTGATATTCCTTTCCTTCGAAACACTAAAATAGGCAAAAAACAACAACAATTTGGGTTGGGCCTCCGGTTAGTAGGTTAGTCCCAAAAATGATATAAAAGTGTAGAGTAAAGCCCATAAACATCCAAAACAAGTAATATAATAGCATGGAACAATCAAAAATTATAGATACGTTGGAGACGTATCAAGCATCCCCAAGCTTAATTCCTGCTCGTCCTCGAGTAGGTAAATGATAAAAATAGAATTTTTTATGTGGAATGCTACCTAGCATAATTCTCAATGTAATTTTCTTTATTGTGGCATGATTGTTCAGATCCAAATGATTCAAGATAAAAGCTTATAAAACATAAAATAGTAATACTTGAAGCATACTAACAAATAATCATGTCTTCTCAAAATAGCATAGCCAAAGAAAGCTTATCCCTACAAAATCATATAGTTAAGCCATGCTTCATTTTCATCACACAAAATACTCACATTATGCACAACCCCGGTTTCAGCCAAGCAATTGGTTCATACTTCTCCTCTGCTTCCTCCTGGAGCTGCTCAACTGCTGTCTGCATCTCAGTCACTTTCAGATCAAGATCATAGAATTTTTGTTCAATGATCCTCTCCAAGCTCTCCTCATTCTGAGTCAGGGTGGCCAAGCCCTTCTCAATCCTCAAAGTTGATTGGATCAGATATCCAAGTTGATCTTGTTTGCTCGTCAAGAACACTTGAGATGCCTCTTCAGCACTTGGCATCTTTGCAGCTTTTTCTGTCTTTGCCTTAGCTCTCTTCTCTTGTGCTTGCAGTGATGAAGGTTCATCCTCATTCATTACAACCATGTTGTCTTCAAATTCTGGGTAGATAGGTAAATGCTCCTTGTCCAACAAGTAAGTACATGTGCCCATCTTTGAGTTGGTGAGCACCTAAATATGTGGAGCATACCCACAAGATCTTTTCTGGTCAGCAGCTGTCCTCTTGATTGTCTCTACAATCAGACTCATGACCTTGAATTTTTGAGGCACATCAAAAATGTACAGCAAGTTGATTGGATGTCCTCTTATCATCCTATGAGCTGTAGAGTTGGGCAACAAAGTGTGCCTTAAGATGGTGTTGATAGTAGGCAGACCAGACAACAAATATTTCACTGAGCCCAACTTATGAGTTTCCAGGGCTTTATCAGGAATTCCTTATACATATTTGCCATGGACTTGTGGTCTTTCTTCTTCTTGGCATACACATCCAAATCATCCTCATGGTCTTCTGGGGCATTGATCAACTTTGCCCATTCTTCAACAGTTGACTGGTACCTTGTACCTTCAGACATCCATACTATCCTTCCATCTGGATAGAAATGAGCAGTGGAGTAGAATTGCATGATTAGCTCATCATTCCATTTGGTGAGCTTCTATCCAACGAACTTGTCAACTCCACAAGCTTTGAAGCTGTCATGTACACCTGGAAAGTGATCTTCATTCTCTTTAATATATTCCCAATCAACCTATCTCATATCACAGACAATTGGCTTCTTGTCAAGCAGAATGGTCTCATAGAAATCTTGCTGCTCTTTGGTGTGGAACCTATAGTCCATAGCAGTTCTCCTTCTCACAGCATATGGATCAGACTGTCTCCAAAGTCTCAATCCTGCATCCTTTTTTATGTTCATGTCCTCTGCCACTGGATGAGTGTCATTGTGGTCTGGAATCTTTGGTTTAAGCTTTCTGAGCACTTGGGCTTCAGCATCTTCTTCTTCATCCATCTCAGGCACTAGGGCCTTGTTCTTCTCCTCACCAGGAATGTTTTTGGTGCTTCTCTTGGGTGCAGACTTGGTGGTTTGAGCAGCAGCTTTGGAAGCAGGTTTGGGCTTAGAAGTAGCAGCCCCTGACTTGATTGTATCTCCCATAAGCTTTTGTGACTTGGGTGCTGGTGCAGCATCCTCTTCCTCTTCATCATCAGATGGATCTCTTATCATGGAGAGCTTGCCAATGACTCTGGCAATGGTCTTCCTGACCCTCTCCTTTCTCTTCTTGCCTTCTCCGGTCTCTTTGGGTTCAAGACTGAACACCATAGTTTCCTCTACAGCAGCTTTCCTAGGCTTGGATGTTGGCAGTCTCTTGGCAGGTGCTTTCTTGTGCATACCAGGCTTTGTTGTAGCAGTAGTACCATACTCTTTCTTCAACACTTTATTCAGGTGGCCTCATCCTCAACAGCCACATAGTCCTCATCCTCTGAGTCTGAGGTTCTCTTCTTTCTTGTCCTGGTGGCTGCCTTTGGCAAGTTGCTTGGAGTGCTCCTGCTGCCATCATCATAGCTGCTTGAGGGACTAGTGCCCTCACTCATTTGCACTTGCTCTTCATATTTATTCTGGCTATCACTCTGGTCAGACATCTTGACAGGCAAATTGACAGCAAACCCTATGAATAGATATAGATGAGGTAGAGTAGATGAGCATCACAAAGTGCAGCGATTTTTGCAAAACAAATGAGTCAAAAACATAGTTTTAGTTCTCTACTGAAATGATTTCGGAGCTACCGAATTGATAAACTCGGTGATACCAAAGTAACATTTGGAACCTAAACTACTAAACTCGGTCAGACCGAGTCACAGTTTGGTGGCACCGAGATTGCTAGGGTTTCACAGGAATTGAACTCGGTCACACCGATTTGCAGTTTTTGGTTTGACTGAAAAGCGCATGTGCAATGGCCTAAGCCAAATAGGTGAGACTGATTTCTACAATTCGGTCGGTCCGAGATGAGTTCAGCGGAGACTTAACCCTAATTTTTTGAATCAAACTTAACCTAAAGGAAGTTTTGTCTGGATATATTGATTTCATACATGGCACAGATCATGGCATTGACCTTGTGCTTAGAATCAAAGGTAAAAAGAGAGCACAAGGGGTCGAACTCATACCCTAGTTCAGCGGGAGTTCACTACGGCGGCAATGGCGGAGCAGATTCCCGTTGACGGCGACAGAAACCAGCGGCGAGAGGTTGCTAGCGGCGAGGAGACGATCCGGAGACCCGAGGAGGCAGAGCAGGATATGCGCGGGCTGAGGGCTTTTGAAGAAATTTCCAAAATCTCACCCGTGGATATATATATCCCGACCCTGTCGATGTGACCGAGTGGAACAACTCGGTGGCACCGAGATGCAGAATCGCAAGCAGTTACTGCAACTCGGTGTGACCGAAATGTTCAAATCGGTTGCACCGAGATGAAAACGTAGATCAACTTACTGAACTTGGTGTGACCAAAATGGATGACTCAGTCATACCAAAATGCACAAAGAGGTTTTGGAAGTTTAAGTCTATGATGAATTGGGGACTCCGAGTGCTCCTCACACAGAGTGGTTCAAATCTGACTTGATCAAACTTTGTGATGTAGCATGAATAGAGTTTGAGACGAGAAAAGCATAGATAGCTAGAGGAGGTTCTTAGGCATTCTTGTCCATCCACTTGGCAAAAGAGAAAGAGCCAAACAATCAAAGCAACAAGTGGATGTCCTCGAATGAGTAAAATATGCAACCAACATGCTCACACAATAAAATGGCAAATGAAATATGTGGCAAAGAATGCACAAACACTCTAGCATCTATCAAACAATTTGCGATGACTAGGTCATCTATATATGAGTATACTAACTTAGGAGTCAAATGAGAACATTTGATCATAGGTCATACTCATCGTTTAAGCCGGGGTTACCACTTTTATATAAAGCATTGTTGTGTTCATACCACTAGAGTTGTTTTAGCTCAATTCTTAGAGTAAAGCTCCCCCTAGATGTGATATCCCCCCTAAGAGGGATGAACTAACCTTGGGTTTTGTCGATGATGACTTCATGTAGGTGTTGAAGATGTGGACACTCAATGTTGATGTAGATCATTCGGAGCAATCCATTGGAGTGAGTTGCACTTTCAATACCTACATGGGTTAGTCCCACAGGAACAAACAAGGATATCCATAGACATAGAATGATGTACACACAAGATGATGTTCATGAAAGCATTAGGTTACCTTGTCCCTTGTCTTACCAACAAGAGGGTTTGTGACTCCTTGAACTAGTGTAGGATATGGAAGTTGTTTGCACTTGTTCTTGCAAAAATGATATGAGTGAAGTGTGTTGGCAGAGTCACCCTCAAGAACTCTCTAGTTCTTCTTCTTCGGAATACACATCATCTTGATGGGAATCCTTGGGGTTGTAGTCGTACTTGATGAAGTAGAACTTGATGTAATCTTGGGAACCCACTTGACCAAGGCCTTGGGAGCTTCTTCAAATGCATCAATCTCCTCTTGAAGCTTATCCTTGCCTTTTTGCTTGTGGTCTTGTGGTGGAAGATCATCTTGAGCTTGTGTCCCTTGGAAAGAAGTAGGATCATACTTCTCTTGTTGAGGAACAAACTTTGTCTTAGGATATTGTTCTTTTTCCCATTCAACTCCATTGGCATTGAACTTTCGTTCAAAACCAACACCTTGGTTCTTCCGATGCCTTCCTTGCTTGCGTACAATTTCCTCAAATTGCTTACTTCCGGCAAGGCTCTTGTAAACACCTTTCTCTATAATTCCCTTCAATAAGCTATTTTCTTTCTCAAGTGTAACTTGGAACTTCTTTCCTTGCTTCTACTCTTGTAGAACTTGTTGAACTTCTTCACCATTAGGCTCAATTCTTCATTGAAGGTTTTTTTCTCACTTGATGATGTAGGAGCATCACATGAGGCTTTGTAAGCACCACTTGACTTTTTGTGAAGCTCTTCTTTATCCTTAAGTGACATCTCATGAGCAACAATTCTTCCAATGACTTCCGTTGGCTTGAGATATTTGTAATTGGGCATCATTTGGATCAATGTGCACACGGTATTATATTTTCCATCCAAGGCTCTTAGGATCTTCTTGATGATGAATGTATCTGTCATCTCTTCACTTCCTAAGCCGACAATCTCATTTGTGATGAGAGCAAGCCTAGAGTACATTTCAGCGACACCTTCACCATCCTTCATTTTGAACTTGTCAAGCTGACTTTGAAGCACATTAAATTTGGATTTCTTGACGGAGTCAGTACCTTCGTACATATCAATCAAAGTATCCCAAATTTCCTTTGCATTCTCAAGACGGCTGATTTTGTTGAATTCTTTGGGGCACAATCCTTTGAAGAGAATATCACAAGCTTGAGCGTTGTATTGCAGCATCTTCAGCTCTTCCGCGGTAGCTTCACGGTTCAGTTCTCTCCCATCGAAGAACTCACCTTGCAAGCCAATACACACAATAGCCCATACGACGGGGTTATGTCCAAGAATATGCATTTTCATCTTATGCTTCCAACTAGCAAAATTAGTACCATCAAAGTAAGAACCTCTACGGTGGTAATTTCCCTCGCTAGACGCCATACTCTCCTAGGTTGTGAAACCAAGGCTATGATCACCAAAAGCTATGGAAATCAAGGCAAATGGAGACTGTAGATCTGATACCACTTGTAGGATCGGAAGTATGTCTAGAGGGGGGTGATTAGACTACTTGACCAAATAAAAATCTAGCCCTTTCCCAAATTTAAAGTCTTGGCAGATTTTAACAACTTTACACAAGTCAAGCAATCAACCTACACATGCAATTCTAAGAGTATATTAGCGGAATGTAAAGCATTGCACATGAAGGTAAAGGGAGGAGTTTGAGGGAGCAAACACAATGTAGACACGGAGATTTTTATCCGTGGTTATGATAGGTGGTGCTATCGTACATCCACGTTGATGGAGACTTCAACCCACGAAGGGTAACGGCTGCGCGAGTCCATGGAGGGCTCCACCCACGAAGGGTCCACGAAGAAGCAACCTTGTCTATCCCACCATGGCCATCGTCCACGAAGGACTTGCCTCACTAGGGTAGATCTTCATGAAGTAGGCGATGTCCTTGCCCGTACAAACTCCTTGGTTCAACTCCACAACCTTGACGGAGGCTCCCAAATGACACCTAACACATTTTAGGAGACACCACTCTCCAAAAGGTAATAGATGGTGTGTTGATGATGAACTCCTTGCTCTTGTGCTTCAAATGATAGTCTCCCCAACACTCAACTCTCTCTCATAGGATTGGATTTGGTGGAAAGATGTTTTGAGTGGAAAGCAACTTGGGGAAGGCTAGAGATCAAGATTTATGTGGTTGGAATGGAATATCTTGACCTCAACACATGAGTAGGTGGTTCTCTCTCAGAAAATGAATGCTGGAAGTGTAGGCATGTTCTGGTGGATTTCTCCATGAATGAAGAGAGGGTGGAGGGGTATATATAGCGTGCACACAAAATCTAACTGTTACACACAATTTACCAAACTCGGTGAGACTGAATCATGAAACTCGGCCAGACCGACTTAGTTCATAATGTGACCATTAGGCATTTCGGTGGGACCGACATGTCAACTCGGTGGGACCGATTTCTTTATGGTTAGGACATAACTAATCTTGGTGAGACGGGTTACACAAACTCGGTGGGACCGACTTTGGTAATAAGCTAACCAGAGAGTTGGTCAGGCAAACTCGGTGGGACCGATTCGCTCATATCAGTGAGACCGAAACGTTACGAAAGGGAAACAGAGAGTTTGTATTGTGAACTCGGTGGGACCGATCGCTCATCTCGGTTAGACCGAAAAGTTACGAAGGGAAACAGAGAGTTTGCATTGCGAACTCGGTGGGACCGATCGCTCATATCGGTTAGACCAAAACGTTACGAAGGGAAACAGAGAGTTTGCAATCCCATCTCGGTGAGACCGTGATCCCTACCGGTGAGACCGAAGTGACTAGGGTTTCTGGCAGTGGCTATGTCAAATGAACTCGGTGGCGCCGGATAGATCAAATCGGTGGGGCCGAGTTTGACTTTTAGTTGAGACATATGTGGATATGAGAAAGTGTTTGAGGTTTTTTGGAGCATATCACTAAGCATCTTGAGCAAGCAAGCCATTAAGCAACACCTCATCCCCTTTTAATAGTATTGGCTTTTCCTATGGACTCAATGTGATCTTGGATCACTAAAAGTAAAATGTAGAGTCTTGAGCTTTAGAGCTTGAGCCAATCCTTTGTCCTTAGCATTTTGAGGGTCAACATTCCTAATCCATGCCATGCCAATCATTGAACTTTCCTGAAATATTCATCTTGAAATAGCGTTAGTTCAATGAGCTATATGTTGTTAATAATTACCAAAACCACCCAGGGATAGTTGCACTTTCACTTGGTCATCGTGTCGCTTCAATGCCGATAGTGAGAGTTTGCTCCGTCCTGCGCCAGCGTCAATGCGGAGCGGCCGCCCTCCAGCGGCATTAATGCGGGTAGCCGGTGACGGGCAAGAATGCACGCGTGCGCAGGTGGGTGTTTCAACTGGTCCAAAGTGGTTAGATGTGGGCGTGGCAGCGGTCAAGACGCCCACAAAGGCCCCCTACTTTATCTCCTGTTTGTGGAAAAAAGTATGTCTGGACTGCGAGCTCATTTTGCAAATGGGCCCTTGCAGCGCTGCGAGCTGGGCGGCCATCTACTTTTTTTCTCTTCTTTCTCAAAGTGAAAAAGAGAAAAATTCACCGTAGGTCCTCTAATTTGCGCCGGTGGTTAATTTATTCTCTGTAGTTCAAAATACCCGAAATACCATCCGTAAACTTGTCATAAGGGTTCACATACGGTCCATTATACGGTTTGCTCTACATATTCGCTGATTTGGCAGCGATCAACTCGTGCCACACGGGCGCTGATTGTCATGCCATCCAAGTTTTTTTTGCAAAATGAACATAAATAAAAGCCAGCCAGCCCCCGGTCCAACGCCCCGACTCCTCACCCTTCTCCAATGGCGGCCCCTTCGAACGACATCGACCGTGTGCTCCGGTGCAGCGGCCAGCGCCACCACTTGCCCACGGTTGCGTCCCACGACGCCATGGACGCGGACGTCGCGGAGCCCGAGGTGGCCTCCTTCGCCGGCTGCTCTCAACGTGCTCATCTACGGCTCCCTTCTCCAAGCCATCTTCGACCTTAGGGACGAGACCGTCGTGCTCGACGAGGTGGACGAGCTCCTTGAGCTCATGAAGAGGACGCGGACGATGCTCGGCATCAACCGGATGCTGCACAACGTGTGCTTCGCCTGGGTCCTCCTCCAGCAGTACGTGGCCACTGGGCAGATTGAGCCGGACCTTACCGGCGCGGCACTTGCGGTGCTCACTGAGGTGGCGGCCGATGCAGCCGCCAGGCAGGAGAAACCCCGTGACCCCGTGTACGCGCGAGCTCCACCGCTGTTGGCGCGATACATGACTGGTCCGAGAAGCGCCCGCTTGACTACCACGAGTTGTACAGGAATGGTGGCACCGACACCTCCACGTTTGACTGCGCTCTGTCTTTGGCGCTCGCTGCCGGCACGATCATCGCCGAAAGTGTGCTAGGTATGGGCGTCAGCGTGCCGCAGACCAAAATGATGCAGCGGCGATCGCGTTGATTACTATCCATTGCTCGATGAGAAGCGCCTTCAGCAAGGTCCTCGAGAGCGGGCTCGGGAAAGAGGACAACTTGATCTTTGGCCACCAGCGCGACGTTGACGACAGCAGAGAGATCCTGACGCGGCTGGCCAGGGACATGGAGGAGCTGACGAAGTGGGAGCGCAAGAGCTTCAGCGTCATGCTCAGAAGGTGGCACTCGTTCCAGGCGGGGGTGGCCGTAGTGACCCTACACGGATGCTACGGCGTCGTACCTGGGCAAGGCCTTCTGCCTGACCGACAAGCTGGCAGGTGTGCTCCACGCGGTTGGCAGTCTCGAGAAGGCCCTGATGCATATGTTGGATGGAGGACGTGGACAACGACGGCGAGCCGGTGATGCGGGAGGTGCTGCCCTATGACGTCGAGTCCGTCGTGGTCGACTTCCTCTGGACGTGGATCGAGGAGCAGCCTCCCTAGAGCCAAAGACACCGAGGTGAGCTTGCCTCCATTGATCACACATGTTCATGCTCAATTCCTGCAAAATGTCTCGAATTAACTCTGTTGTGGCACTACATTGTCGTGTAGAGCTGGATCGCAAGGTTAAAGAATGAGCCGTACGCGCAGTCGGCGGTGGAGCTGATGAAGCTGGCCAAGGCCACCCTAGACAAGTTCTTCGCGATCCCGGTGAGCCCGAGGAACAACATACTACAAGACCTTGTCGACAGCCTCGGCGCCGTACGTGTTCCAGGACTACATCGCCTTCCTAGCCTCCTGCGGCAACAAGCAAAGCTAGCTGCCGCCACTGATGAGGTGCAGCCAGGACTCGATTGTTAGAAGTATAATTATGTTTAAGTTAGAGATTAGGAGTTAGAGATAGGATTGCTTTAAATCATGTACGACTTGTCCCCTACTCCAAGTCTCTCTCACATATTGTACTCTATATATACCCACACCTGGGTCAGATAACAACAACACAATATTCATCCATCCTACAATTTTCTACATGGTATAAGAGCGGTTTGTCTAACGACGCCAATCCTAGGACCTTCCATCACTTCCGCAGCGCGCCGCCCCCGGGGAGATTAATCTCCTCTCTCTCCGGGGGCGCGGCACCCAATCGGTCAAAGATCCGATTGGTTCGGTAGATTAGATTAGATGAATTCTTGAAAGTTCGAATTTCCAGTAGATTAGTTTCCTTTAGCCACAAATAAATCCCACGATCCAGAAGATCCGGTGAAATCAGCGCAGAAATAGCAGCAGGGGCATCGAGTACTCCATCGACTCCGGTGGCCACGTGCGGCATCAGCCGTCAGACGACACGCCCAGAGAGACAATCCGGCACGACGCTCAGGTCGCGTGATCCAGAAGGCAGCCGCCGCTGGTTTCTTTCGCAGCATACGAGATCCGGTCTCTTGCGTTCGTGAAGGCGCGACATCCAGATTCTACGGCTGCACGGTGCGACTCAAGGCGGTGCTCCCTCGGCAGCCGGCACCAACATGCATGTCATCCGTGGCGCCTTCCCACTGCGATCTCGCACATGTCCCAAACCGATCGAAGCAGCAACACAAATTGTCCTCGACGGCCGAATGACAACGGCGCCACACGCATCCTCGCCCGATGCAAGCATGCGACGGAGATGGCACCATGTACCACCGACGCATCTGCATGCCCTCGTACAAGAAAGAAACAAAAGCCCACGTGCTTGCATGTGCATGTGCATGTGCTACGTCAAGCCTGCGATCGGATGGATTTGGCCACGCGTCTCTACTTCACCCGGACGCGCCGCAGCCCCTTCGGTTTTCGCCATTGAAACTCCATCAACGTCGTTGCTTCAGTGACCATCGCGGACACAGGCGCCTCCTCTGCTACAATGACGACGACGCGACCTCCGACTTGCGATTCCGATGGTTGTATGCAGCCGGCCCTACACGTGCGGGAGCACGGGAGGCCGAATATCTGCACGCACCGCATTGATCCCACCGCGCAGCACGGCTGCGCATCGATGGTCTTCTGCACCGGAGCTTCTTCAGCTATTCTCCATCGAGCTTCACTGGGATCCGGCTCCACACGTCTCCAGCTTCATCGACCCGCGCGACTCCAGCATCGGCATCTAACGGACGCGTCATCAAGCAGCAGCAGTTCTGCGGCACATCTACTCCTGCACGGAGAGGTGCAGCCAGCCGAACACATCTACACCGAGGCGGCCTGATGCAACTGCATGGACATCTACACCATCGATCGACACCTCGCATCAACCCCGCGCCGCATCATCAAACTGTACGACTACGCCAGGCTAGAAGCCAATATACTTCGTCGAGCACATCTACGAGAAGTGATCTCAACATGCACCACCCACACGCCAGGCCGGTGTGGAGCGAGATGCAATCTTCATCGCCTTCTCCAGCGCGACACGGCATCGACACTTGGTTGCCGCAAGGGACGCCTTCAAGCGACACATCGTCGACACGCCGCTGTGACGCCATAGCCGACACTTCATCGCCAAGGTCTTCATCAACATGGTCTTCACCAACATCATCGTCAACACACCGCCGCCGCCTCGTCCACAAGATGGACACCTAGCGTCCTCGGCAGACTTTTTCGCAGGTGCGACCTCGGCGACGGCAATGACCGCGCCACGGCGAGCGGCATCGACCGCGTCATCCACAACTACAGGACTGCATCGACACGGCGTCACTACAGTGACAACCCTACACGGCCACACGGTTCTGGCAAAACCGATGTGTGCTCGATGGGCTTCCTCCGGTCTTGGCAAAACCGGTGGACTCATCGCCGACGACACCCTCCGACATCCGCGCGGTGCGTCATCCACGTCTGCAGCTCCGTAATAGCGCATTTTTTTTGCGCCTCCGGCTTTGTGCGGCTTCATCATCCACGACGACCACACCATCGACCACGACTACCTCGACCACGGCTACATCACCATCATCGGCTACCTCGACATTAATGGCTACGTCTACAACAACTCATCGGCAATAACTCCAGTCAACAGCGTCCGCCTCGTCACTTGCGTCCACGACACTCCCGCTGTGATCTGCGGGAGGAATAGAGGAGAAGACAGGAAGGCACCGAAGGGGCGCGATCACCGCCCTAGGTGCCGACCCATCAACCATCGAGACGCGATTGATGATGGTGCAGCGAGAGGACGGCGGAGCGCAAGACTTCAAATTCGATCGCAATCGTTCGCTTCACTCACGCCACGATCGAGGGGAATGTTAGAAGTATAATTATGTTTAAGTTAGAGATTAGGAGTTAGAGATAGGATTGGTTTAAATCATGTACGACTTGTCCCCTACTCCAAGTCTCTCTCACATATTGTACTCTATATATACCCACACCTGGGTCAGATAACAACAACACAATATTCATCCATCCTATAATTTCCACATCGATGATCAAGCGACTGTGGAAGAGGGTGGCGGTGGTGCCGTGCCGGGTGCCCCTTACAAGCGTGCGCGGCAACACGTATCATGGCGGACAGAGCGCGAGCGCGGCCGTCGAGCACAATCCACGGCCGTCCACCAGCCGCGGCACACATCACCTCTAAGTCCGGATCAACAGACTCCCCTACATCCTCAGCCACATCCAGGCGCTCGACAAGTCACTCTCCTCCGCAGGCGGCAGGACGTGCACCTCTCCGTCCGCCGTGAGCAGGATCCCGCTGCACCGTGCTGCCACCTCGACCATGCCCGCGCGACGACCCAGTCGGCCATCGGCCACGTCGCCGAGGTGGTCACGTACCGGCTCATCTACGTGGGCGGCGGAGGGAGAGCGGAGGAAGAGCTGGTCTGTTGACCAGGCGGAGGGGGGAGAGCGAGGTGCTGATCTATGGTGGTGGACAGGCGATTTGCAAATAAAACCCTTGGTTCCCAGCGTATTTAGTTGAACCAGACGACGTGGCAGTCAGCACCCGCGTGGCATGAGTTGACCGCTGCCAAATCAGCGAATACGTAGAGCAAGCTGTATAATGGACCGTATGTGAACCCCTAAGACAAGTTTAGGGATGGTATTTGATGTGAACATTACTATCATAAAAATATTTACAAAAACTACACGTGAAATTAATAACCAGGTATTTTTGTTTCTTCGTACGCATAATTTAAGTACCAAGAATACGATGCTCCACTCATTGTTCGTTTTAATTATACTCAGGAATGGAGGGGGTCAAAAAGTCAACAAGAGAGAGCATTTGGAGATGCAAGATGAAGATGCGTGTACTAATATGCATACATGCATTGCGTAGACATGCATGCATAGACTTTGGAATTTTGAAGGATGGATCAGCCGTGCATGCATCCAAGTGGGCCATGGGCCTGTACTACATGCTACGTATCAACCAAGGAAGTGGGCCAGAAGTTTTCCATCGAAGGAGTCAGAGGCCACGCCACGCCACGCAGCTTCTAGGGTGCACCACGACCAGAAGATAAAAAATAGGACAGCCTGGATTAAATCTGAGGAGAGCCAGAGACGGCACAGACCAGGACATCGTCTGTGCGGCGGCGGCACGCCTGCACCCTTTAATAAATAGCTAGTCTAGGTTAGAGTTTAGACTGGGTTTTGTTTAGAAGTTTAGCTATTGCTACTTTTATTTGTCTTCGCTCGTAGCGGCTAGTGCGACCGTCAAGACATCCTATCGGAACCCCATCTTGTGAGATTAATCCCATCTAGCATATTCGCAATTTTGAGATTGCTTGGCTATTATTTTCTTGCATGTTCTTCGATTTGCTTGCAGGAAAAATCCTGTGTGGATAGGTCGATCGCGTCGTTGGCTCGGTCGATAACGCCGTGGAGTTGGTTCAGCGATTGCCGTGGATATCAGTCGTGTACGGTTCTCCCTGTACGGTTGGTAGCCGGATCGTGAGGGTCAAGTCCCACCCAAAATCGTAGTTATCCTCTCTCATCGAAAGATCGGGTCCCCAGTTCACATCAAGTGGTATCAGTTTTCAGGTTCATCGGTGAGAGATTTACAGTTTTCTTAGATTAGATTGTTTTTAGTCCTATAACCCACGAAAAAGCCAAAAAAATTAGATTAGTTCATCCGCTGCTCCTACCTTTTTAGCCTTTAGCAATTTGCAGCTAGTATTTGCTTTGTTGAATTCTTGGTTGCATTCATCCTAAAATTAGTGCTGGTTTAGATTAGTTAGGGTGTGAAAAAATCTACTAGATCAATCTCGTTTTGGACCTTCCTTCTACTATTTGCGGCTACCCTAGATCTTCATTAAAAAATCCCAATATTTGTTGCATGCAGTCCGACGGCCCCATCAATTAACATCCTTGTTGTCTGCCGCCTTTCCGCACGGGCGTACACGTCCACGCTGCAGCACACGTTTTCTCTGTACACAGTACTTGATCTGCTCCTGCCCTGCTGCCACGTACATCCAGCGTAACAACGCCTGTGCCCTGCCGCGCCGCTTGCCTTTGCATGCAACGCCACTCTTGGTGTTTTTTTTACTCCTCACACGATCTTGCATGCACGCAGCATCATCCAAGGGAACTTGCTTTTCCAGCGATAGTAGCATCTGTTTCAGTTCCTACTAATTCATCTTGTGTACTTGCCTTTTGCTAGTAACCGGCTTGGCCCAAAAAAAATGGAAAAAAGAGTTAAAAAAAAAGAGAAAAAACAGAGAAGGAAAAAAAGAGAAAAAAATAAAAATAAAACCAGGCTGGCTAGCATATATTCTGGGCTGTTTTGTTCTGTTTGCTACTTCAGGCATTATTTTTGCTGCTACACTTTGGACACCACACACTTATCATCTGTTTTGAGCTTTGCTATATACTTGTGTGTCTTCTTCTACTCAGCAGTTTTCACTCATTTGATTCAGTATCTGGGCTTAGATTGTTTTAACTCTTACTAGTCGACTACCAGCACTAGTTAGGAGTTTGAGCAATTATTCAACTTGCATTGCTTTTTGCTAAATTGTGCCCTTGATATTGTGAGTTGAGAAACCTTTGCCAAGCTACACTTTTTCCTACCAATAAGTACAGGTTCCGACACTCTCGATTCCTGGTTATCGCTCCATCCAATCTTCATCGGTCGTTTGAAGCCAAGACCAACGCCAATCACCACCGCTGCATTGGTAAGAACAAGTAAGAATTTGATACTAAGCTTGAGTGTGAGAGAAATTTTGTCCACCACATCCTGTTAGTTGATAGGGATTATAAATTGTGTTTTTCTCTTTCGCTAACAATGACACAGGATCAACCCACACTTGAGGGTCTCACCGCGGATGTGAAAGTCACCAGCGAGCGTCTTGCCCAACTTGAGGGTGCTCAGATTGCGACCGAAGAAAGGCTCAAGGCCATAGAGGATGCACAGGGTGTTGCAAACACACAGCTAAAGGACATCTTGTCACGTCTTGACGAGTTGCGCACTGCACCCCCCATCAACAACAATGTTGATCCTCGCAACTCCACGGGTGGCGGCGCTATTTCACGAGCTCGGCGTGTGCCCATGGGTCATCCACAACACCCAGCTACGCCATCGATGCCGCCACCATAAACTAGCACCAACAAATTCCTCCCCCTCGAGCAACATGGGGACAACTACGAGGATTATTACGGTGACACGAAGACGACCAAATGGTCAACCACCACAATGACCGTGCTCATCGACAACTACGTTTCAACCGTCATGGTATGGCACGAGGTCAACCAGGTATGATGTTAGAGATTATGAACACTCTAGTGCCAAAATCAAATTTACTATGCACGCTTTCAATGGTAAATATAATCCGGATGTTTATCTTGGTGGGAACTTTTCGTTGAACAAAAATTTGCATGTCATGATATTCCTGAGAACCAAAGAGTTAGGGCAGCCACTAGTGAATTTACAAACTTTGCTTCCATGTGGTGGAGTGAATATTGTCGTATTAATGCAAATAATATACCTACTACTTGGGATGCTTTAAAACGAGCTATGCGACAGCGTTATGTTCCTTCATATTATGCTCGTGATAAACTGAATGAATTGCAACGTTTAAAACAAGGTAGTAGTTTTGTAGAGGATTATTATCAAGAATTACAAACTGGCTTAGTGCGATGTGGATTAGTTGAAACCGACGATGCTATGATGGCTAGATTTTTAGGTGGTCTGAATCGTGATATTCAGGATATATTGGACTATAAGGAGTACAATTCTATTACTCGTTTGTTTCATTTTGCTTGTAAAGCTGAAAGGGAAGTACAGGGACGACACAACAAGGGACGGGGTAATTTTTCTGCAGGTCGCCGCTCATCATGGGCACCCTCTCCTACAGTTCCGTCCACTACTGAGTCAACACCACCTATCTTGAACAATGGTGCACACCCATCAAATTCAAAATCAGCTCCACAATCATCCGAGACTTCAAAAGCAATTTCTCTAGCACCCACCACTAAATGCGGGCGCACAAGGGACATGAAGTGTCATATATGCAAAGGTGGCGGGCACTTGATGAAGGACTGTCCAAATAAACGAACATTCATTGTGCGGGAAGATGGTGAGTACTCTTCTGCTAGTGATTTGGATGAAGATACACGTGCTATGCTTGCCACTAATAATGTAGGTGACACTGAGGAGAATGAGACGGAGGCGATACATGTTAATGCTGCGATGGCAGATCAACACCCAAGCCTTGTAACCATGCGAGTACTTAGTGCCCAAGTGGGGCATACTGAGATGCCTCAACGCCATAATCTTTTTCAAACTAAGTTTGTTGTCAAAGGGCATTCTGTTCGTGTGATCATTGATGGTGGAAGCTGCAATAATTTGGCGAGTATGGAGATGGTAGAGAAGCTTTCCCTCACCACTACGAGACATCCCCATCCATATTACATCCAATGGTCCAACGACTGTGGTAAGTTGAAGGTAACACGTCGTGTGCGAGTACAATTTACACTTGGTTCATATCATGATTACGTTGACTGTGATGTTGTACCTATGCAAGCTTGTTCTTTATTGTTAGGTCGACCTTGGCAATATGATAATAGTGTTACTCATTATGGTAGAACAAATTCATATACTCTTGTGTTTGAAGGAAAAACCATCAACTTGCTTCCTATGACCCCTGATGAGATAATAAATGATGAGAAAGTTAAATCAACGGACCGTACTACACATAATATGCTTGCTATCAATTCTGAAATTTTTCCGTTGACTGTCCCAACTTCTGAGAGGGACATACTGCATGCCCAGATAGTTCATTTGCGTTTCCGTAATTTACATATAGACTCTGTATGGGATAAAGTTTATCATGATATTCATAATATTATGCTCCAACATGACGAAGTTTTGACAAATATCTCACACCCTCATGAGCTAACGCCTTTGGAATGGCCTATATACATTGCATCTATTTTTGCTTCGCTCTATGATATGTTTCAGAAAAATGAAAGCCGAGGACGGCTTTGTTTTCAAGAAAGGGAGGATGATGTGAACATTACTATCATAAAAATATTTACAAAAACTACACGTCAAATTAATAACCAGGTATTTTCGTTTCTTCGTACGCATAATTTAAGTACCAAGAATACGATGCTCCACTCATTGTTCGTTTTAATTATACTCAGGAATGGAGGGGTCAAAAAGTCAACAAGAGAGAGCATTTGGAGATGCAAGATGAAGATGCGTGTACTAATATGCATACATGCATTGCGTAGACATGCATGCATAGACTTTGGAATTTTGAAGGATGGATCAGCCGTGCATGCATCCAAGTGGGCCATGGGCCTGTACTACATGCTACGTATCAACCAAGGAAGTGGGCCAGAAGTTTTCCATCGAAGGAGTCAGAGGCCACGCCACGCCACGCAGCTTCTAGGGTGCACCACGACCAGAAGATAAAAAATAGGACAGCCTGGATTAAATCTGAGGAGAGCCAGAGACGGCACAGACCAGGACATCGTCTGTGCGGCGGCGGCACGCCTGCACCCTTTAATAAATAGCTAGTCTAGGTTAGAGTTTAGACTCGGGTTTTGTTTAGAGAAGTTTAGCTATTGCTACTTTTATTTGTCTTCGCTCGTAGCGGCTAGTGCGACCGTCAAGACATCCTATCGGAACCCCATCTTGTGAGATTAATCCCATCTAGCATATTCGCAATTTTGAGATTGCTTGGCTATTATTTTCTTGCATGTTCTTCGATTTGCTTGCAGGAAAAATCCTGTGTGGATAGGTCGATCGCGTCGTTGGCTCGGTCGATAACGCCGTGGAGTTGGTTCAGCGATTGCCGTGGATATCAGTCGTGTACGGTTCTCCCTGTACGGTTGGTAGCCGGATCGTGAGGGTCAAGTCCCACCCAAAATCGTAGTTATCCTCTCTCATCGAAAGATCGGGTCCCCAGTTCACATCAAGATCGCGTCGTTGGCTCGGTCGATAACGCCGTGGAGTTGGTTCAGCGATTGCCGTGGATATCAGTCGTGTACGGTTCTCCCTGTACGGTTGGTAGCCGGATCGTGAGGGTCAAGTCCCACCCAAAATCGTAGTTATCCTCTCTCATCGAAAGATCGGGTCCCCAGTTCACATCAGTATTTCGGGTATTTTGAACTACAGGGACTAAAGTGACCACCAGCATAAATTTAAGGACCTACAGTGAATTTTTCTCAATGAAAAAACAAGTGCGTACCGCGACTCGAACAACAACCTCCAGCTACGAGCTACAATGCACCAACCACCCCGCCAACAAAAGTCAAGTGACAATATTCATCTTTCCACTTTTCTTCTCCTTTTTCCTTTCTTCTTTTTTATTCTTCCTGGTTTGTGTATTCGTTTTGTTAAAATGGACGAACTTCTTAAATTTTTTGAACTTATGTTCAAGTTTGATGAACGTTTTTTTGAATTTGATGAACATTTTTCAATTTCGGTGAACTTTTTCAAATTTGATGATCTTTTTTAAATTTTGATTAACTTTAACCAAATCGATAAACTTATTTCATTATTTATGAACTTTTTTCTAAATCGATGAACTTTCTTCCAAATCAACGAACTTTTTGCAAAATCAGTGAACTATTTTTCAAATCTGATGATTTTTTTTCTCAAAATTGATGAACCCTTTTTCCAAATCGGTGAACTTTTCTCAAAATCGATGATCTTTTTTCAAATTTATGAACTTTTTTCGAAATTTCATGAACTTTATCCTAAATTTTGAGAACTTTTTTGAAATTCATGAAATTTTCTCAAATTCATGATTTTCTTCAGTTTGTACGCACCTTTTTCAATTTTATGAACTTTCTTGAAATTCATTTTATAATGTGCATTCATTTTCCATTTTATCATAAAATAATATGCATAATAAGGATAATTTGTCCTCAAAATGAACGACTAAGAAAGTACGACCTAGTGGCTGTGTTCGAGGGTTTGGCTACAGGCGGTCCGAGATCAAATCCTGGGTCTACTACATTGTTTGTGATAGGCGCTCTTCACTGTGTTTCCTGGGCCTGCTGCTACGCGAGGCATGCGAGCGCCGGTATTGCTAGCCGGCGCCTGCAGTGCCGAACAGGAGCTCCCAGATTTGTTTTTTCTAAATGAAATCGGATGGGGAGACCTCTCTTTTGTCCAAAAAAAATCTCTAATGTGTACTGAGAATACTAATCATTCATTTTATTTATGTTGGTGCAATAAATGGCTGGATTTTAAGAAATGTTCACAAATTTTAAATATGTCCATACCATTTAAATGTAAAAAAGTTCTACCATTTTTATGATTTTTTCCCATTCAAAAACATATTCATGAAATTATTTTTTCACACATTTAAAAGTATGGCCCTGAGATTTTAAAAAGGATTTGTAAAATGCCAAAAATTATTCACTTGATTTTAATAAATGTTTTGATATAGGGTGGAACCCT
Source organism: Aegilops speltoides (assembly GCA_021437245.1). Lineage (NCBI taxonomy): Eukaryota > Viridiplantae > Streptophyta > Magnoliopsida > Poales > Poaceae > Aegilops > Aegilops speltoides. Next base: position 53,023,011 of record CM038142.1, read on the forward strand.
ATGCGAGAGATCTTTCACGAATTGGAGGGGAATCCCCAAGAACAAGATGAACAAGAAAGGGAAAACAAGAGGAACACTCAAGAACAAGTCCAATTACACATCCACTAGACAATCAAACACACAAGATCCACAAGGTACATGAACAACAAAGGGAAATAAGATACATGGTAGAGTTCATCCCAAATCCTATGAAGGAGATGAGGGCTTGATGATCTAGATAGATCCTTCCCACAAGAGGGGGTCTTGAATCCCTAGGGATCTTCTCCAATGGAGGCCTTGAACTCCAATGGAGTGTCTCTCTCTCTCAAGAGAAATCCCACAAGGGGAGGTACATGAGCTAGGCTCTAGTGTTTAGATCTATCCTTAGCTTCGTCTAAATGGAGGAGATGAAGGAGTATATATAGTCCTAGGCAAAGAGAGGGGTAAGTGGGGGCGAAATGGTAAAACAAGGGCAAAGCCCGCAGCATCTCTCAGGGGGCCCCGTGTGCACGGGGTAAGTGGAGCCCGTGCGCACGGGGTATCCAGGAACCGGACGCAAGGGCCCGTGCGCACGGGGTCCGTGAGGCCCGTGGACACGGGGGTCCCGTGGGCACGGTACATGCCCGTGCGCACGGGGTCTTCAGGACCGCCAGCCTGGGAGGCCCGTGGGCACGGGGTCGGAGGGGCCCGTGCGCACGGGGTCGCCTGGGAGTTCCTGCCTTCTTCTTGGCGCTTCTTTCTCCACTTCCAGGATTCCGTCTTGGATAGTGTAGTTGTTCTCTTGCGCTTGGACTCCTCCGTGATGAATGTGTAGCTCCGCTCACACCTAAGTATGCACATGAGAGAGGGGTCAAGTAGTATACCATCCACGAAGGGTACAAGTGGACACGTGTAAAGGAGATGATTCACCTTTGTATGCATGAAGTAGATGTGGCACGTGTCACTTGTCAAATGGACTCTTGACATGGTGATGTCCATAGCATGCTCCGCATCATCCCCTCCCCCTTGGGAAAGATCCGACCTCGGATCGAAATCCAAATCACCATGGGAAAGAGATGATGTCGTCGTGTAGAAGTGGACGATCACCAAGCATTCGTCATCTTGTAGTTCCAAATGGGCACTCTCCAATGTCGCACCGTCTTGTAATTCCTTCAAAAGTAGCAAAGATAACAAGCACTTGGAAAAACAAATGTGGTTGTCGTAAGAGCAAAACCAAGCATTCAAGAGGTGATTCACCCAACAAGTGTTGTCATCAAGCATAGCATATGGTTTGACAAAGAAGTGTGTCATGGCATTTGAGCATATAAATTGAGCACAATCAAGTACATCATGGGAACAAGCATGTAAATGGGAGGTCAAGATGCAAATATATGTGATAAGTGGACAAGCATCTACCTCAAAGTCATAGCAAGAATGTATAAAGTGCTCAACAAATGGTCTATGGTATGCATAGGAATCGTTCACAACACCAAATATAGTGAAATGTCTAAACACATGGGGAAAGTGCAAGGCAATCCAAGCATAACATGCATATGGTGTAGTGAAGATATCGTGGCACTCAACACAATGGAAAGAGCAATTGTTCAACATGTGTGAGGCAATCAAGTCAAGCATGTGATAAGCAAAGGGACATGGCATATGTGAAGAACTAGTTGCAACACACAAGGCATATATGTCATGGGGCATGGTAATGTGGTAATGAGAAGTCGAAGCAAGATCGCTAGCATGTGTGCAAAGTGTCATGGAGAAAGCAACACATGAAGTATGATCCACAATATGCATGCTCGTGGTTTGGGTGATCTCGAGATAGAAGGATATCACCTCGAAAGCATGTCCTTGTGCATCCTTCACAATGCCGAAGTGGTAGGAAATGTGGTGTAGAAGCAAGTCGTGGTCGAATGTATGAGGCTCGCTCTCAAGAGATCGAATGGTCAACTCACGTGAAGTGGAAGTCGACACGAAGTCCAAGTATCCTACACATGCACACAACAAAACAAAGAGCGTATGCGCATGGCAGATAAACACATCATCCATCATGATGGTTCTCTTCTCTTGCACATAACCATTAGAAGCACAAGTGCATGAATAATATGATGCAACAATGGCTATATTCATGGCACTAGGTATTTGGTGCAAATAGATAAGACAAACTTGCTTCACAAGGAATATGTCAAAATCTCCAAACATATGTAAGAATGCTATGGGGGCAATCTTAAGAGCAAGATTATAAGCATTGTTGCACTCAATACATGGCAAATTATCTAGCATGAGAGAGGCAACACATGGAGATATATGACACGAAGCAAGATGAATCATGTGCAAAGCATATAGATGGTTTTCATCAACCGCATGAGATGAGCAAGTATGACACAAGAGACAATGATCAAGATATATCATGTGAGAGGCATGAGCATATATGTCATCAACCCAAGAAAGCAAGTAATAGTGGAACATGGGTGATGCAACATAGCAAACAATCATAGGAATCAAGTCAAGCAAGCTAGTAGTGCGAAGATGCAACATACTAGAAGGAATCATGTCAAACATGTCATTGGTGCAAATAGTGGGTATGAATAATTCACATGCCATAGCACGAGCATGAAAGCAAGATATGAGGACAATAGCATGGGGCACATGATAAACATGGCAATAGCAACAAGGATCTCTACCAAGCATGCAAATACACATAGAAGTAGCATAATGATGAAACATGGGTAGATGCACGCAAGGGTCACACTTGCATGGCAAAGGCATAGAAGCAAGCATAGCATGCAAAGTGAACACGGTAAAATGAGCATAAAGTGACAAGTGGTAAATGGCCCATAGCCGTGTGAGAGCCAAGTAGAGGAGTTGCGCGTAGTCCTTGCACGAAGGGAACGGTGGTAAGGATAGTCCACGGTATCCCAAGTCATCATTGCTCTCTAGAGCTCGTTTTGTCAACTCTTGGGATTGAGAGGTTGACAAGTATTCATGGGTACCTACAACGAAAGAAATTGTGTGTGTGGTAAATGTACACATCATCCATCATGATGTGTATGTGCACGTGTGAATTAGCACAAGATAAGCAATGCTCAAAGAAATTTGAGGCATGGTATATGAACATGTCATCCATCATGAAAGAATAGTTGTTATGTATGACACGATGGGGACATAAATTGAGCAAACAAGTATATGGCACATCAAAAGCATGTTTATTCATGGGGAGCATATGGTGCACACAAGTATTGGGATCATGCAATGGATGGGATGGATTAAAATCTCCTAAAATGTATGAGGAAACTATGGGGGTCTCCTCATGAGCAATATTGGAAAGTTCATATGGAGAAAATGGACAACATCCAAAACAATGCATATCCGAAGCTAGGTGGTCATGGCATGGCATATGAGATAAATGATGCAAAGGGAGCATATCAATATCATCACAAGAGAAACAAATGCCAATAACCATGGGCTTGTCATCTATGCCATATGTGCAAATTGGGTTTATTTTAATGGCATATGCATAGTCACTATGAAGAGATTGCAAATAAGACATATGGTTGATCTCATGCATAGCATATGACAAGTCAAGCGGATTATCAAACATGATGTGACCTAAAGAATTGTCATAAGAAATCCTATGTAACATGGCATCACAACTAATAGACTCCACAAGAGAATCATCATACTCGTCATAAATGGGCAAATCATCGCATGGGGAAATCATACTAGCATGAAGCATGGTACTAGGTGGATCAACATCATGCAAGCAATCAATCTCAAGAATCTCCGCTAGTGGGACTAGAGCATCACCTTCACCTTTGTTACCTTTGTCATTCCACTCAAGTGGTGTAGGTGAGGTGGGAAAGACCAAATGGTGGTCATCTTCATCTTGATGGAACCATGTGGGGGGTGCATCATATTCCACCATGGCCATCGTCATGTCCAAAGGGAGGACGAAGTCGTCGAGGATCGGCGCGTTATCATAAATGGGACCTAGCACCAAATGAGAAGACACAATAGAGGTAGAGGTCAAGTTGTTAGAAATGCAAATGGCCTCACGAGACCTATCAACTATCTCACTCTCTCTATGTGGTGGTTCACTCACTCCCTCAAAGTAGGTGCACTCAAAGTCACATATGGTGGAGTCACTCATCTCACTCAAGTGGTGGGGGTTGTGGCTCTCCTCACATGGAAAGTGGGGCAACTCATCATATATGGGGCTAGTGGTGAAGTCATTCTCACTCTCAATATGGTGGAAAAAGTCACTCAAGTCATCATACATCGCCGTGGTCGAAGGGAAGATCCCATGCTCAACCATCTCGTCGTGGTCGCCGTGGATGAAGGCCGAAGATGGCACATCATCACTCTCGTCGTGGATGAAGGCCGAAGATGGCTCAACATCACTCTCGTCGTGGATGAAGGCCAAAGATGGCACATCATTACTCTCGCCTCCTAACATGGAAGCATCATCCTTGCTCGCCACCTTGTCGTTCGCCTCCAAAGTTTGGTCCTTGAAGGTCTCCGTAGTCGTACTCGTCGCTGCACCATCTTGAAAAAGAGTTGAAGTAGACTCGGCATCATCAATGCCACAAAGAGGGATGGCGGTGAAGTCGCACTTGGGAGCATCGTCTTGGAGCTCGTCGGGCTTGGACATCGTGGTGGTACTAGCCTCATGCTTGTCGTAGAGCTTGGTCGCCGCGAAGTGTGCTTGGGGTGGAGAAGCCTTGGCCTTCATGAGTTCTTGTTCCGCCTTGAGAGCACCAATGTAGTAGTCGTTGATGGACTTGTAGTTCTCGAGGAAGATGGTCTTGGAGATGTCGTTGTGCAATCCCATAATGAAGTGGAACTTCATTGATATGGGGTCATCCACGTCGGCTCGTCGCAATGTAATCGTCATCTCCTTGAAGTACTTGTCGATGGACTTGGATCCTTGGGTGGTGTTCTCCAATTGGCGTCGAAGTTGTTCTTTGTAGGTTGGAGGCACAAACTCTCGCCGTAAAGCTCTCTTCGTCTTGGGACAACTCATCTCGTAGCTCTCCGAAGGTGTGTGAAGCCACCATGTCGAGGCGTAGTCGTGGAAGTTTCTTGTGGCGCACTTCACTTGATCTTCGGGACGAACTTGATGTAGCTTGAGGTAGTCGTCCATCAAACGTTCCCACTCGAGGTACTCCTCGGGTTCTTGAGTCCCATAGAAAGGAATCTTGTGGTTGGTGTCGAGGTCGTAGTAGCTCGTGGAAGTCGCGGACTTGAGCTTGGTAGCTTCTCTGGAGTGTAGTCTTGAGGTGCTTGTTGGCCAATATGCCCAATATCCGAAGGCGAAGATGCCATGGAGTCACTTGGCGAAGATGCCATCGGTGTTGAAGAAGCTGAAGTCTTGAGGTCGATGTCGCGGCTCTGTATAGCCCGTGTGCACGGGGGTACAGGAGGCCGTGTGTAAGGGCATATTTATCCCTAAGTGTTTTGGTGATTGATGACAATACTCGTGCGGACTAATCGTGTGCTTTGAGTCCCTCAGATACTTCATCATTAGGCACAAGACGATTCGGTGCCCCTCGGAGACTGTTGAAGCCAGCGTTGTTCTACGTTTCTCTTTGGTGGAGTTGAGTCGTAGGAGAGCCGTACTATTAAGAGGGGGTCCGCGTCGGAAAGGTAGGGTGGAATCACACGTACACTTGTCCCTCCTTTCCTTGCACTTTGGAGCTACCCGTCGTTATCTTGGTTGTGTGAAAAACTGACGACTACTGCTGTACTTGCGGTAGTACCGCAGGTACAAGCGGTAGTACCGCGGGGCATCACGGTAGTACCGCTCCTTTGGCGCGGTAGTACCGCGGCACCCTGGCCTAGTGCCGCTCCGGTGCGGTAGTAGGGGCGGATGTAATTTTTTACATCCGCGCACCTCACGGTAGTACCGCCCCTTTGGTGCGGTAGTACCGCGGCACCCTGGCCTAGTGCCGCTCCGGTGCGGTAGTAGGGGCGGATGTAATTTTTTACATCCGCGCCACCCACGGTAGTACCGCTCGTCCAGCGCGGTAGTACCTGGGGCCCACGGTAATACCGCTCCCTTGGGGTAGTAATCTTGTGGGCCCTTCGCCTAGTACCGCAGCGTCGTCGCGTAGTAGGCGCGGATGTAATTTTTACATCGCGCCAACCACGGTAATACCGCGCCGCAGCGGTAGTACCGCGTCGGGTTTTGCACCACCCTAGTTTCGCGAAGTAGGCACGGATGAAATTTATTTCGTCGCGCCCTTCGTGCCGTGACCCTCGCGCTTGCGGTAGTACCGCAAGAGGAGCGATAATACCGCACAGCGGTAGTACTGCTCCGTCCTCAGGTTTGTTCCGGCCTGTGCAGGTGCCACGGTAGTACCGTGGTGGTCCATGGTAGTACCGCGCGGCGCCGCGGTAGTACCGCTTCCTTGGAGCGGTAGTACCGTGGGTCGTGGGCAGAACTAGTGGATAACGGTTGGATTCTTTCCACGACTATATAAGGGATGTCTTCTACCTCTAGTTGACTACCTCTTCCACCTCTAAGCTCCATTGTTGCTCCAAGCTCCATTTTCGCTCGATCTCTCTCCCTAGCCAATCAAACTTGTTGATTTGCTCGGGATTGGGTGACAAGGGCCCGATCTACACTTCCACCAAAGGATATTTGATTCCCCCCACTTATCCCTTGCGGATCTTGTTACTCTTGGGTGTTGAGCACCCTAGACGGTTGAGGTCACCTCGAAGCCATACTCCATTGTGGTGAAGCTTCGTGGTGGTGGTGTTGTTGGGAGCGTCCGATTGTTGTGGAGATTGCCCCAACCTTGCTTGTAAAGGTTGATCGCCGCCTTCAAGGGCACCAATAGTGGAATCACGGCATCTCGCATCGTGTGAGGCGTGAGGAGAATCTGATGGCCCTAGTGGCTTCTTGGGGAGCATTGTGCCTCCACACCGCTCTAACGGAGCGTACTTCCCTTAAAAGGAAGGAACTCGGTAACACATCCTCGTCTTCACCGTCTCCACTCTTGGTTATTTCGTGCCTTTACTTTCGCAAGCTTACTTATTGTTTCATCTCTTGCTTTCTTGCTTGCTAGTTGTTATTGCATCATATAGGTTGCTCACTTAGTTGCATATCTAGACAACCTATTTGTTGCAAAGTTTAATTTGGTAAAGAAAAGCTTAAAAATTGTTAGTTGCCTATTCACCCCCCCTCTAGTCAACCATATCGATCCTTTCAATTGGTATCACATCCTCGTCTCTTTATTAAGGACTTTGCCGTCCGAAGAGTATGGTTGACACCAACGATGGTGCGGAGGAACACTCCGGTGTGAATCCCATCTCATCTTCGGCCGAAGGGGGAACCTCGGTCTCTCGTGAGGAGTTCAATGTGGCTTTAGACACATTGAAAACCACCATGACGGCCGAGGTTAAAAGCATGTTTAATGATTTCTTAGAGGGACTTAAACTATCTACCGCACCTATGAAAGTGGGTGATCCTACTAACAAGGTGACAAATGCTTTCTCCGACAAGGGGGAAGCTAACAATGAAAAGAGTCCTTCTACTAGTGGTAGAAATGGCACCGGCATCTTTGTCCATGTGGAACCCCCGGTTTATGGAGGGCCAATCCCCTCCACTCATTTGAATCATGTCGGTCCACCTCCTAAGTATGAAAAACATGCAGATTTTGATAAATGGATCTATCGCTTTAAGAGTCATTTGAAACATGTGAACACTAACCTTTGGCGAGTCATTGAAGAAGGTTTTTATCCTCATGACCCAAGCAACTTCACCCCTCGAGAAGCCGTGGACAATCAATTCAATGAGAGTGCTCTCTTCATCATCCAAGATGCAATCCTTCCCGAAGATCTCCCTCACCTTCGACCCCATGTCGTGGCTAAAGAAGCATGGAAATGTGTCGAGGGTCTCTATCGTGGAAGTGCTAGCATTCAACGGTCCAACTATGAAGTGGTGCAAGATGAAGCCGACGAGTTTGCAATGAAAGAAGATGAAGAACCTCGTGAGCTCTTTCAAAGAGTGACCAAACTCGCGGTGGCACTTTGAGATCATGGAAGCAAGGACACGGATGACAATTGGATCAAGCGGAAGTTCCTCAAGGCCATGATGCCCTACAACAAAGCCATGTCCTCCATCATTCGTCAACGACCGGACTTCCACACCATGACCTCAAGTGAAGTGTTGGATGAGTTCGTTGCAATGAGCATCTTGGACAAGACCGCCGACAATGCGGTGCTCCGTTCTCAAAGAGCTAAGAAGCCTAACCTTGCCTTGAAGGCCAAGGTCATTGTCGAAGAAGAGGAAGAAGTGGAAGATGAGGAAAGCAACCCCGAAGACACCAAGTTTGACTACCATGAGCACATGGCCCTTGCTTCAAGACAATTTTGGAGTAAGAAGAGCTCAAGACCCAACTTCAACAAGAACAACTCAAGTGGCGTCAAGGGCAAGCAACGAGTTAGAACTTGCTTCAACTGTGGCAATGTGAGCCATTTCGTTGCGGATTGTCCTTACGAGAAGCGGGAAGACAATGGTGGCAAGTTCATTCGGAAAGACAAAGCCAAGTCCATCCCCAACAAGAGCAACTTCGCCAAGAAGACTCCCACTCGTGGGTTGGTGGTTCAAGAATAATACCAAGAGGATGACGATGATGATGAGAATGAAGAAGCAACGGCCATGGCATCCATTGCCATTGCTACTCCCCGGGTATCTCTCTTCGAATCACCCAACGAAAACATCACCGCTAGATGCCTCATGGCTAAGGCTTCAAACAAGGTAACCCCCAACATCACAACCACCATCATTACTAATCCCTCCGTGGAGGATTGCATTGATGGACATGTTGAGTCTAATGAGGAAGTGAATGAATTTGAGTCCTTTATGAGTAAGCTCAAGGGAAAGTCCAAGAAGCACTTTGTTTCTCTCTTGGAACAACTTGGTGAGGCCAATGACATGATCGAGGCTCACGAAGAAACCATCTCCAAGATGGAAGGTCATAGTCGTGACTATGCCGATGAGATATCGGATCTCTCTAATGCTCTTGAGGAAGAGCGTGTGCATCGTTTGACTCTTGAGGAGTCACACAATGATGACCATGCTAAGTTAAAGAAAGATCTTGATCATGCACTTGTCATGTCTCGTGTGCTAACCTCCGAGAAGGCTAAAGTTGGGGTTGATCATGCTAGACTCAAAGAGGAGTTTGAGATACTTGACAAGGCCCACAAGGTCTTGAAGGGTACTCATGCTAGCCTCAAAGAGTCTCATGCTCAACTCCAAGTTAAGCTAATCAAGGAAAAGGCCACCTTTCCTCATATGGTATTAATTGATAATGCATGTGCTACTAACCCTTGTTGTGAGCATGTGCATCTTGTGGAGGAAAATGCCAAGTTGAAAGATAAACTTGAGAAGGGCCTTGTGACTTGCATTCAAGGTGAAAAAAACCTCAACGACCTTTTGAGCAATCAAAAGGAAGTTGTGGGCAAATAAGGAATTGGGTTTGCACCCAAGTCCAAGAGCAAGAAGAAGAAGAACAACAAGGCCAATCGTCCTCCTCCTCAAACAAGCGTTAGTGAAAGAGGAGAGGGTGCTTCTAAGAAGAAGAAGGAGAAAGTGAAGGAAGTTGATGTCCAAAAGGGCAAGAACGTTTCCTCAAACAAAGCCGGCGACTTTAACCCTTCATATGTGTTGTGCCGTGCTAGTGATGGACATGTTTATGCTAAATTTGTTGGTTCTTGTTATGAGTACATTGAATGGTCTATTTGGGTTCCCAAGACCCTTGTTACTAACATTAAAGGACCCATTACTAAATGGGTACCTAAAACCAAGCATTGATCTCGTGTAGGTGTTTGCTTCCGGTGGGGGATCATGGTTGCTCGATAGTGGAGCAACAAATCATATGACCGGGAGCAAGGACTTGGTGGTGGACGTGCAAGAGATTCCATCTATGCCCACCAATGTCGAGTGGGGTGATGCATCACATTCTAAGGTATTGGGTCTCGGCAAGGTTGTCATTTCTCATGATCTAACGATCGAGAAAGTCATGCTTGTTGAGTCCCTTGCATTCAATTTACTTTCCGTTCGTCAACTTGCACTCATGGGTTTTGCCACGTTCTTTGATATTGATACCGTGGCCCTCTTGTGGAGCAAGACTCTTAAAGTAGCCTTCGTTGGGCATGTCGAGAACGGTCTCTATGTGGTTAACTTTTCAGAGCAACCCACTAAGACCGCGACATGCCTAATGGCTAATGTTGACGTGGGATGGCTTTGGCATCGCTGTTTAGCCCACGTCAATATGAGATCTTTGCAAAGTCTTCTGAAGGGGGACCATGTTCGTGGACTAACAAATGTTAGTTTTGCCAAAGATCGTGCTTGCAGTGCTTGTATCGAAGGAAAGCTTCATGAAAAGGCTCACCCTCCCTCAACCATCATCTACTCGAAGAGACCCTTGGAGCTCCTTCACATGGATCTCTTTGGGCCTCCATCTTTTGATAGTCTTGGAGGAAGAAAGTTTTGCTTGGTGATTGTGGATGATTATTCAAGATACACTTGGGTATACTTCTTCAAGAGGAAGAGTGAGACCCAACAAACCGTCATCAACTTTGCAAATGAAGCTCAACGTCAACATGATGCAAAGATCTTGACAATAAGAAGCGACAACGGCACCGAGTTCAAGAACTACACCTTGGAATAGTTTCTTAGTGACGAGGGGATCAAGCATCAATATGCGGCACCTTATACCCCTCAACAAAATGGTGTTGCGGAGAGGAAGAGCCGGACGTTGATGGATGCGGCAAGGACCATGATGGCGGAGTTCAAGTCTCCGTACAACTTTTGGGCCGAAGCCATCAACACCGCATGTCATGCATCCAATCGGCTCTATCTTCGCAAAGGCTTGAACAAGACTCCTTATGAGATCCTCACGGGCAACAAGCCCAACCTCAAGTACTTCCGGGTGTTCGGTTGTAAGTGTTTCATTCTCAAGAAATGTGTTCGGTTGTCTAAATTTGAGGCTAGAGCTCATGAGGGCATATTTGTTGGTTATGCTACAAACTCTCATGCTTACCGTGTCCTCAACAAGTCCACCGGACACATTGAGGAGACGTGTAACATGGAGTTTGACGAAAATAACGGCTCCCAAGTGGAGCAAAGTGGTACTTGTGATATAGGTGATGAAATTCCTCCCCAAGCCATAAGAAGAATGGGTATTGGTCAAATGCTACCCATTGAGGAACCCCTTGTGGCCGAAGGAGAAGGACAATGCTCTACTCAAGTAGAGCCATCACCTCATCAAGACCCACACGCTTCCGAAGAACAAAGTTAAGGCCCTCAACCTCGTGAACAAGACCAAGGGCAAGATCTACCTCAAGACGGGGATGAACCACTAAATGATGCCCAAGGTCAAGTTCTCCCCCTCGAGCGAGTTCAAGATCAAGAGCAACCTCAAGATCAAGGACAAGCTCAAGACGACGCTCAAGATCATCAAGTCAACCCTCCTCCTTCCACTCTCGAGGAGGAATTAGAGCGTCGTGCCGCGAAGATTGCTTCCAAGCTCACCGCCCAAGGCCATCTCATGGAAAATGTGGTTGGAAGCATAAGAAAGGGGGTAAGCACTCGTAGACAATTGGCAAACTATTGTGAACATCACGCGTTTGTCTCTTGTGTCGAACCCCAAAAGGTCTATGAGGAGCTTGAAGACTCGGATTGGATCAATGCCATGCATGAAGAACTCAACAACTTCGAGTACAACAAGGTGTGGAGATTGGTGCCAAGACCATCCAGGAATCACAACGTCATTGGAACCAAGTGGATCTTCAAGAACAAGCAAGATGCCCATGGGAACATCATTCGCAACAAGGCAAGATTGGTAGCACAAGGCTACTCCCAAGTCGAGGGTATCGACTACGGTGAAACCTTTGCTCCCGTTGCTCGTCTTGAATCCATTCGTTTGTTGATTGCTTATGCTTCCCATCACAACTTTAAGTTGCAACAAATGGATGTGAAAAGTGCTTTTCTTTATGGTCCCATTAATGAGTTGGTCTATGTCAAGCAACCCCCCGGGTTCGAGGATCCCTACTTTCCGGATCATGTGTATCAACTCGATAAGGCACTCTATGGCCTTAAACAAGCCCCACGTGCGTGGTATGACCACCTTACCGAGTTGCTACAAGATCGTGGATTTGAAGTAGGGCTAATCGACCCCACTCTTTTTACTAAGAAGGTCAACGGGGAGTTGTTTGTATGCCAACTATATGTTGATGATATTATCTTGGTTCCCCTAACAAAGCTTTCAATGAAGAATTTGTCGCTCTCATGACCTCCAAGTTTAAGATGTCTTCAATGGGAGAGTTGAAGTTCTTCCTTGGTTTCGACATCAAATAAATAAGAGAAGGAACCTTCATCAATCAAGCCAAATACACTCAAGACATGCTTAAAAGATTCAAGCTAAGTGATGTCAAGCCGGCTACAACACCAATGCCAACCAAGTGCCAACTTGACATCGATCCCAATGGTAAAGCGGTGGATCAAAAGGTATATCGCTCCATGATTGGCTCCTTGCTTTACCTTTGTGCATCTAGACCGGATATCATGTTGAGTGTGGGGATGTGTGCACGTTTTCAAGCCGCACCAAAGGAAAGTCACTTTGTGGCGGTCAGCGAATCTTCGATATTGGCTCATACCCCAAACTTTGGCTTATGGTACCCAAGAGGAGCAAACTTCAAGCTTGAAGGTTTCACAGTTCGATTGGGAGGAGACAAAGTGGATAGGAAGTCCACTTCCGGAGGTGCCAATTTCTTGGTTGCTCTTTGGTAAGTTGGTCTTCCAAGAAGCAAAGTTGTGTGTCTCTCTTGTCCACCGGGCGGAGTATGTGGCGGCGGTAGTTGTTGTGCTCAACTCCTATGGATGAGGCAAACTTTAAAGGAGTACGGTGTCATTTGTGACAAAGTGCCTCTTTGGTGTGATAATGAAAGTGCCATCAAGATTTCTCTCAACCCGTGCAACACTTCAAGACGAAGCACATTGAGATTGGTATCACTTCATTCGGGATCACATTAGGCGAGGGAGATCGAGCTCAAGTATGTCAACACTCATGATAACCTTCCGGATATTTTCACGAAGCCCTTGGATGAAGCAAGATTTCATGAGTTAAGGCATGAGCTAAATATCATTGATTTGAGCAATGTGACTTGAACCGTGCACCCCCACCACACTCAACTTTTTGTCTAGTTTAGGTGTAGGCATGGACATAGGGGAGTGTTGTTCTCTCAATGAACTCTCCCTCCCCCCATTATGCATAAATAGATCACCTCTTTCACATTAGTCATTTTTTATGGTACTTGTGCTTCAAAGACGAGTTTTGGTCATGGGCCTAAGGATAATTCTTTGCGGTGCCATACCATCCAACTCAAACATAGGTGGCTTCGGCCACCGCCCTCTCTCCTCGAGAGGTTTTGTCACTTAGGGATTTCCTGTTGTTCCCTTGGTATGTGCTTGTTTTTGTGCAGTTTTGGATTGTGTCTGTTTTTTGGTGCAAAGGCACTTTTCTCTCTTGTTCGAAACTTTCGGTGGCGTGAGCTCACGGTACTACTGCGGTCGGTCACGGTACTACCGCGGCCAACCACGGTACTACCGCTGATGGGAGCACGGTACTACCGTCCCCAAGCGGCAGTAATTTTTTACTGCCGCCTGGTTGAGCGGTACTACCGCCTCGGCGCTGATACTTCCGCCGGCGGTACTACGCATGATGACCATGTACTACCGCGCGCGGTTCAAGCGTGGGGATAAGATCGGGCGGGGAGTTCTAACTCCCCATACCCATTCGTCCTCTTCTCTCCACGTTGTCTCTTCCTCTCTCGTGCTCACGAGCGGGCGGCGTTCGTCGCCGGATCTCCTCCACCGGCTGCCCTCCCGTGATTCCGTCCGGTGGGATCGTTCCCCACCTCGTGCTCTTGCTACGGACCAAGGTTTTTCCCCAAATCCTTCTCCTTTTTATTGTATTTGGTTCTTCTAGGTTTTGGGGGAGGCTTGTATGTTCTTGAAATTCCTAGTCTAGATCTCTGCAAGAGTAGGATGAAGGAGTGTGGTTTTGCATAGGATTTACACTTGTATTGTTGTCTTGCACTAGATCTGATCACCGTAGCACCGCCATGGCTTCGCGGTTCTTTTTCAGATTCAAATCCTGCTAGATCCGACGCGACGCGGTACTACCGCCCGTAGGGAGCGGTACTACCGCTCTCACGGTACTACCGCCCCTAGGGCGCGGTACTACCGCGTGCCGTGTAGTACTAAAACCTTACTACTGCCCCAGCCACGGTACTACCGTGACACCTCACGGTACTACCGCGTCTGGAGCTGTACTAAGCCTTTAGTACCGCAACCCATGGCAGATCTACCGTGGCTCACATCTATCGCATGCCAACTTTCTTGTTTATCTTCTATGGGTTTCATGTGCTGTCTTATAGCCTTTGCATTGATTCTTTTCGCCTTATTTTGGTGCTTTGCGTGTGTGTCTTAGGTGGTGGCTCTCGCCGGGCCAATCCCGTTCGTGACACTGGCTCCAAGCGTCTGCGCAACCCAGGAGAAGTTCGAGGGGTCATCGCATCGAGCGCAATGTCAAGACCACCGCTAGCAAGCACAAGGAGCCCGCCAGGGGTATGGATGAGATAGGCGCTCAAGAGTATGTCCGTCTCAGGCAGCTTCACCCCTATGTGACCCCTCGCTCCACTGTCAGAGGGTGTGAACTGTTCTGGAACAAGGCCCAAACTCAGATCTACTTGGATGTCATCAAGAACAAGCAGAATACCTATGTGAAAGTGAAGTGGATTGATATGCACCACATGAGGAAGGAAAAGTATCATGACTACTTTGGGGAGGCTCTGGACTTGGTGGAGCAGTTTGGAATTGAGCATGTGATCTCTTTCCACCTGGACTATGACCCTGAGATCATCTGTCAGTTCTTTGCCTCAGTGTTCTTTCACACCAATGATGAAAGGAGGATGACCTGGATGACCAATGGCTGCAAGCTGTCTGCTACCTGGAAGGAGTTCATGGATTTGCTTCATGTTGCTGATGATGGACTTGACACTCCCGTTGGTGTTCGCCCTCACGGCAATGCTGACTCTGCTGACAAGGACAAGCTCACCCTGTTCATGGTTGAGAAGACGCTCGCTACTGGCAAGACAATCTTGGTTCTCAACCCCTTCCTGGATATCATGTACCGCATTTTCCGCAACTCTTTGTTCCCACGCATCGGTGACAAAGACAAGGTTCATGCCTTCATGGTGGACATGATGCTTATGTGCGAGGAGGCTCGCTCGTCTCAGACTCAGCCACTTGATGTCTCTCACATCATGTGGTGTGAGCTTCAGTTTCTTGTATTCAACGCAAGGTGCCTATTTATGGGCCCTATCTTTTCTGCTGATTTGAAGACTTGGGAGAAGATGTACCACGAGGAGGAGTTCTGGCTCCAGTGGATTCGCCATGAGCCCATTTGTGAGGGTCAAACCCAACTGGGCTAACACCGCTACTCGTCTTTGAGGCGTCTGCTGCAAGGGCTGCTGCTGTTGATGAGGATATTCTTGGCGCCGAGGATGTTCTTTGGGGGCCGTTACGCTAGGCCCTCTCAGAGTGACTCTAGGCCATCTTGGGCCAAGAAGTTGAAGGATAAGATGAAGTCTCTTTTACGCATGCAAGCCAAGGGACGAAGACAGGCTCACGTGGAGTCAAGGAGAGTCGTCACCCGGCACAACAAGGTCTTGCAGCTCTATGGCGAGGATGTGTCTGGCGGATCTGAGGAGCGCATCACTCTTGAGACCGAGTGGATGGAGAAGCAAGGATACAAGTGGACTGATTCTGAGGAGGAGGCCGAGGAGTCCATTCCAGCTGCAGAGGAGTCTGACGAAGAGGCATGGAACAACTTCTCTGCTTGAGCCACCTCTTGTGTGTTTAGGTGTCCTCTCTGCCTTTTTGGCGTCTCGATGCCAAAGGGGAAGAGAGTGTAGGGATTTGGATTTGCGAGTTTGTGTGTTTGCTGCTTTCAGTTGAACTCTCTGCTGTTTTTATCGTTTGAACCTTGGTTATCTTACCTCGTATGGTGTAAGACATATGCACTCTATCTATCCTAGCTAGCTTGTGTTATATTGTGCTACTTTCATGCTATGCTATGCTTATTATCATGTCTTGGTCTCTAAAATATAGGGGGAGTGTTGATCCTAGTGTGTGTGCCATGCAGTCCAAAGCATTCATCTAAAGTGCACACATCTAGGGGGAGCCCCGTCTATATTTTAGAGAAGTGGGGTTTGCCACTGCTTTAAAAATATCTTATCTATGTGCAAATCCCGTGTTGTCATCAATACACCAAAAAGGGGGAGATTGTAAGGGCATATTTATCCCTAAGTGTTTTGGTGATTGATGACAATACTCGTGCGGACTAATCGTGTGCTTTGAGTCCCTCAGATACTTCATCATTAGGCACAAGACGATTCGGTGCCCTCGGAGGCTGTTGAAGCGGCGTTGTTCTCGTTTCTCTTTGGTGGAGTTGAGTCATAGGAGAGCCGTACTATTAAGAGGGGTCGCGTCGGAAAGGTAGGGTGTAATCACACGTACACTTGTCCCTCCTTTCCTTGCACTTTGGAGCTACCCGTCGTTATCTTGGTTGTGTGAAAAGCGGCGACTCTTTGCTGTACTTGCGGTAGTACCGCAGTACAAGCGGTAGTACCGCTGAAGCGTCCACGGTAGTACCGCTCCTTTGGCGCGGTAGTACCGCGGCACCAACCTAGTGCCGCTCGGTGCGGTAGTAAGGCGGATGTAATTTTTACATCCGCGCACCTCACGGTAATACCGCCCCTTTGGTGCGGTAGTACCGCGGCACCTGCCTAGTGCGCTCGGTGCGGTAGTAGAGGCGGATGTAATTTTTACATCCGCGCCACCTGATAATACCGCTCGTCAGTAGCGGTAGTACCTGGGGGCCACGGTAATACCGCTCCCTTGGGGTAGTAGTACCGTGGCCCTTACGCCTAGTACCGCAGCGTCCGCGGTAGTAGGCGCGGATGTAATTTTTACATCGCGCCAACCACAATAATACCGCGCCTCATGCGGTAGTACTACGTCGGGTTTTGCACCACCCTAGTTTACTGCGAAGTAGGCGCGGATGAAATTTATTTCGTCGCGCCCTTCGTGCCGTGACCCTCACGCCTTGCGGTAGTACCGCAAGGAAATGGTAATACCAGCATAGCGGTAATCTGCTCCGATCCTCGAGTTTGTTCGGCTGTGCGGGTGCCGCAGTAGTACTGCAGCGGCGCGCGGTAGTACCACTTCCTTGGAGCGGTAGTACCGTGGGTCGCGGGCAGAACTAGTGGATAACGGTTGGATTCTTTCCACGACTATATAAGGGATGTCTTCTACCTCTAGTTGACTACCTCTTCCACCTCTAAGCTCCATTGTTGCTCCAAGCTCCATTTTCGCTCGATCTCTCTCCCTAGCCAATCAAACTTGTTGATTTGCTCGGGATTGGGTGACAAGGGCCCGATCTACACTTCCACCAAAGGATATTTGATTCCCCCCACTTATCCCTTGCGGATCTTGTTACTCTTGGGTGTTGAGCACCCTAGATGGTTGAGGTCACCTCGAAGCCATACTCCATTGTGGTGAAGCTTCGTGGTGGTGTTGTTGTTGGGAGCCTCCGATTGTTGTGGAGATTGCCCCAACCTTGCTTGTAAAGGTTCGGTCGCCGCCTTCAAGGGCACCAATAGTGGAATCACGGCATCTCGCATCGTGTGAGGGCGTGAGGAGAATACGGTGGCCCTAGTGGCTTCTTGGGGAGCATTGTGCCTCCACACCGCTCTAACGGAGATGTACTTCCCCTTAAAAGGAAGAAACTCCGGTAACACATCCTCGTCTTCACCGTCTCCACTCTTGGTTATTTCGTGCCTTTACTTTCGCAAGCTTACTTATTGTTTCATCTCTTGCTTTCTTGCTTGCTAGTTGTTATTGCATGCTATAGGTTGCTCACTTAGTTGCATATCTAGACAACCTATTTGTTGCAAAGTTTAATTTGGTAAAGAAAAGCTTAAAAATTGTTAGTTGCCTATTCACCCCCCCTCTAGTCAACCATATCGATCCTTTCACCGTGTGCACGGGGTCCCGTGTGCACGGGGGTCGAAGGCCCGTGTGCACGGGGGTGGCAGAGAAGCCAACTCTCGTCCAGGAGCTCGCTCTTCAGGGTCATGTCGATGTCGATGCTTGTGTGTAGTTGCGGAGATGGTATACGGAAGTCTTTGCACTTGGCGTCTTCTCGAAGATGAGGAAGACCGCTTGCGGTTCTTGATGAGGGCCTTGATCTCCTCCATGCGCTTGTCCATCTTGGCGTCGGAGTTGTTGTTCATGGCATCGAACTCGTTGTTGTTGTAGACCGAAGGTGAAATGCCTTGCCTATCCATCACAAGACTCGAGTAGAGGTGAGTAGGAAATGAGATAAACAATACCAAGTTACCTTTTCCCAAAGTTGAGGATGTATCTTGTATCACTCAATGTGAAATGAAAGAATAGTGGAATTGGTACCGGACTTGTTCACTCACATCTACAAGTGAAGCTTATGGTAGAGCTCGGTGAGGATAGTGGCACAAAAATTTGATGCAAAATGTTAGCAAGAGTCAATAATGTTGGAAAAGATTCACAAATTCGCAAGTGAAACAAGTAGACCAATAGCAAATGGTACGGAAACACACACGGATAGATAAATGGGGTCGTGCAACCAAGGAATGAGCACAAAATGTGGAGTCCACGGAAGCGCTTCGTGTTGCACAACTCAAGAGAGCAGCTAGCACGATTGCTCAATAGGCGGATACGACACTTGTGCACAACCTATAGATGCAAGATGGGTAAACTTCTATCCCAAGTATGCTATGTATGTATGGTTCCCGGTGTTTCTCTCAAGCATGATAACATATGATGTAGATTTTGGTATGGCTCTTATGTGCAATGGGGTATGATGCTATGGCACTTGCTCACGAGCTCTTTGCTCTCTTTTTGCTTAAAAGCTGTTTCTCCTTTTGTCAATGGCCACTTTTGCACAATGCACAAACCAAGATAGCTATTATGTATATGCGGGAACAAACTTGTGACACAATGGATGATATGATACCAATATGATATAGTATGTATGCAATGGAATGGTGGATCACTAATGTGCACAAGTAACGTTGCCGGCAATACTCAAATGGCTAGTCTCGATAGGCAAGTAACGCAAAATGGGCTAGGGGTTAACAATGCAATTGCAAGGTGAATATACAATGGTGTCGTCGAGGTTACCGTCCTTTGCGATGATGAGTAGCGGTGTTCTTGATGTAGATACCAAGATGACGTAGACACGTCCCTAAGTAGCCGAAACACCTTAGGAAACGGTAAAAACCGCAAACTCAAAATCTCAAGAACAAATGTCAAATGGTGGAAGTGGAAATGGCAATGTGGAAGTGGTGGTGGTTAGCGAAGAAGCAATTGTCCCTAAGTAGCCGAAACACCTTAGGAGACTCACGTCGTCACTCAAACAACCACAAATGCTAAATGGAGTAAAATGGGTTAGGTTGTGAAAGTCTATGGTGGTTTTGCGGATGATATGGTGGAGGGCCTAGGCAAAGATGCCAAAATGTCAAAATTTGATGGAGTCAAATGGTGATGGAACCTAACTAGGTGGATGGGGGATGTCAATAGCTACTCAACGAGCTAAAGAACACGAAAATCGGACTCCGGATGTGGAAGTTATGGGCAAAACTATGGACTGCACGTGGCTGGCCTGGGGGGCGCGCACGGGGTCTAGGTCCAGTGGGCACGGGGAGCCGTGCGCACGGTACACGTACCGAGGGCACGGGGTCACCTGGGACTCTCGGTTTTGGCGTTTTTCTTGCGATCTGGGTGGCTGAATGGATGGATCTCGTGGATGTGGAGTAGCCGGGGTGGAAGGTGGTGGTGGGAGGTGGAAGGGAGGTCAAAGGAACAGTGGCCGAAGCGCACTGGAAGGGCCGTGCGCACGGGGTCTGTCTGGCCTGTGTGCACGGGGTCCGTGTGCACGGGGTCCCGATGGCCCGTGTGCACGGGGTCCTCGAGGAGCGGATGAACAGCTCCGGATCCGTGGGGAAAACTCCAAGATGAGGTCAAATTCGAGGGATGGAAGGTAGGGGAAGGTGGTAGAAGGGTGGATCTACTTGCTAAACACCAAATCCATGGATCAAATCCAACAAAATCACACTAAACCAACAAATCACAAAAAAATTTGGGGTTATTTTTGGTGGGGATTCTTGAATTTAGGACGAAATCACACAAAACTACGCTAGAAAACAAGGAGGGGGGCTCCAATTTCGTGAGAAACCATGGCTCATGATACCAAGATGATATAGGGTGGAACCCTATGTGAGAGATGTTTCACGAATTGGAGGGGAATCCCCAAGAACAAGATGAACAAGAGAGGGAAAACAAGAGGAACACTCAAGAACAAGTCCAATCACACATCCACTAGACAATCAAACACACAAGACCCACAAGGTACATGAACAACAAAGGGAAATAAGATACATGGTAGAGTTCATCCCAAATCCTATGAAGGAGATGAGGGCTTGATGATCTAGATAGATCCTTCCCACAAGAGGGGGTCTTGAATCCCTAGGGATCTTCTCCAATGGAGGCCTTGAACTCCAATGGAGTGTCTCTCTCTCTCAAGAGAAATCCCACAAGGGGAGGTACATGAGCTAGGCTCTAGTGTTTAGATCTATCCTTAGCCGTCTAAATGGAGGAGATGAAGGAGTATATATAGTCCTAGGCAAAGAGAGGGGTAAGTGGGGGCGAAATGGTAAAACAAGGGCAAAGCCCACAACATCTTCGGGGGGCCCTGTGTGCAGGGTAAGTGGAGCCCGTCTTGCACGGGTATCCGAGGACAGACGCAAGGGCCCGTGCGCCTGGTCCGTGAGGCCCGTGGACACGGGGTCCCGTGGGCACGGTACATGCCCGTCGCGCACGGGTCTTCGGGGACGGCCGCACTGGGAGGCCCGTGGGCACGGGTCGAGGGGCCCGTGCGCACGGGTCGCTGGGAGTTCTGCCTTCTTCTTGGCGCTTCCTTCTCCGCTTCGGGCTTCCGTCTTGGATGGTGTAGTTGTTCTCTTGCGCTTGGACTCCTCCGTGATGAATGTGTAGCTCCGCTCACACCTAAGTATGCACATGGGAGAGGGGTCAAGTAGTATACCATCCACGAAGGCTACAAGTGGACACGTGTAAAGGAGATGATTCACCTTTGTATGCATGAAGTAGATGTGGCACGTGTCACTTGTCAAATGGACTCTTGACATGGTGATGTCCATAGGATGCTCCGCATCATGTTTGTAACATTCAAATAAATGCTCATGCCATTAAAAAAAATTACATGTTAAAATATTATTTTAAAAATTAAGAATACCGGGACAAATAAACCAAAGGTAGGCTAAATGAAAAAATAAAAAATAAAAATAGAAACATGAATACACAAAAAATTAGTTGAAGCAACCATTTACCACATCAAAATGGCGAACGCAGAGAAGAAACAACACTCCGATGAGAAAAAAAACTGCTCCTGCACTTGCTAGTGGGCCATGACTTATACTGGGCACAGCCTGACAACGCGAGACACGCGTCACGAGCTGCACGTCCTTTTTCAAGCTTTTTGTTTTCTTGAGTGCCATATGTACATTTTTTCTTTTTATTTTCCTACTTTTATGTATATTCCAAAATGTTTTAAATATGTATAGGGAAATAATTAATTTATGATATTTTTAAAAGCGTCCAACGTGCATTTACAAAATGTTAATGCAGTGTAAAAATTATTTAGGCAGTTTATAAAAATGTTCATGACCTCTAAAACGTTCACGCATTTCGAATATATGTTCGCGACATTTTCTAAAAATCCATACACGCACCCGATCTATAGCAGCGCCCCATGGGCCGTGCGTTTTCAGACTTCTTCCGCCAGTCACATGGGCAAGGTTGATGTACACGGGCGAGTGGGCGACTTAGCAGCCTTCTTCCGACTTGAAGCTAGCACTACTTCTAGCTCCTGCTGAAAAACAGAGACGAAAAGATAAACAGCTATACTCGTAGATGCCTTGACGACAGGTTTGGATCCGTTTCACGCGCCTCCCTCGTCCTCTTCTTCCAGGAATCATGCACGCACGCACGACGGGCAGCAACCCAACCCAAGAATCCTGGGCTCGTTGATCCCGAGGCAACCCAAGAACGACTCAAAAGCATGGACCGATTTAGAGCATCTACGCGGGTAGCAACCCAACCCAAGAATCCTGGGCACGTTGATCTCGAGGCAACCTAAGAACGACTCAAAAGCATGGACCGATTTATAGAGCATCTACAGCCGGATTTAGAAAATTCGGTCACTTAAACGTCCACTGACGCGCCCAGGCGCGTCCGCGGACACTGACCCGACACTTTAAAAAAAATGCAATCCACATCCGGACACCTCAATTACCATATCTCAAATTCATACAATTCATGTAATTACGTTGACGCATATGCATCGTACGGCTACTCCATCACACTACACTAAACATGCCATCGGACTACTAAAATTTGGCATGTTTGGCTATGGTAAAGTTCATCCACGGCTGCCCTTGCCCTTCTCGGCGCCCTTGTCGTCATTCTCGCGGATGTACCGGTCAAAGACATAGTACGGATCGAGCCAGATTTGCTCGTCGCCCGAGCTGTCCTCGTCGTCGCTGTCGTCCTTCTCCTCCTTCGGTGGCAGTCCGGCCATGGCACGGACCGCCCGATTCTGCTCACGGGCGAGGGCGCGCGTGTTCCTCCGCTCCCGTTTCTTCACAATGCGGGCGCAGATTGCTTCCTCCTCTGCGGCCGCCCGCACCGCCACTTCGGCCGCCTCCGCCTCCGCCATCGCCATTTCCGCTGGGAGACGGGCCTCGGCGGCCCTTATCCTCTCCTTCCCACGGTCGGCCGCCCATTCCCGGGGGGACTCGTACTGTCTGCCCGACCGGTGATGGGGGAGGAGAGGTGTTTCGAGCGGGATCCGCGAGGATCTAGGACCAGAGGATCCGAGCGCCTGATGAGCCGACGCTATGGCGTCGCGGCGGACGGATCTGTCCATCGGCTGGGCACTGTCCTCCCGGGAGCGGGGGAGTGCAATGCGGACTGCCATTGCCTCCTCCAACCCACACGAGATGACACCCCAGTCGACATATTCGGACTGGTCGGAGTCCGATCCGCTGCCTGCCATGGCGGAGAACCTCTAGAGGTGAGCTCGGGTGACAAAGGGGAGTGGAGGGGACTGGACTGAAGCGGCTAGGATTTGGTCCGGCGAGAAGATGAGGACGAATATAAATGAGGTTGGGTGGGCCAGCATGAGCCGAGTCCGACGTGGTAGGCGTGCCCGTACTGTTAGAATCAGTTGTATAGGGATAGGAGTTTCATTCAAACTGTAATTTGTTTCTATCCCTTCTTCTGTTATTCTTTCTGCACACGATGAGATCGATCTCTTGTACGATCTCGTCTTTCTTGTAAGCTACGGCAAACCCTCAATATATACAAACGCGGCCCAGACGAAGGGTTCCACGCTTCCTCATAATCTTACATGGTATCAGAGCCAGTAGGTCTTGAGTTCAAGACCCTGCCAACGCAGTATTAAATAAAACGATTCTGCGGCCTACATCGATCCCACGTCTAAGGACTAAAATAGCCTAGACGTGAGGGGGAGTGTTGAAATATATTGCCTGCCCGCCTCCCTCCATCAGTTCGGACTTTTGGATGAGTTGGCTGGAGCATGAATTCAATATCTTACATGGTATCAGAGCCTCTTCCTCAATAGATCGGAACGAGATCGCATCTAGCTACCTCCCGGCGACCGAGCCATGTCGAACACCACCTCCGCTGCCCCGATGTCCTGCACCACGGGAGCACTCACCACCGCCTCGTCTTCCACCTTCGCCCCATCCACCACCTCCACCAACTCCTTTCTCGGATCGCCGCCTCAAGAGAAGCTCACGAGGGGAAATTTCCTGCTCTGGAAGGCTATTGTCCTGCCCCAGATCAAGGGCGCGCAGATGGAGCACCATCTCGACGCGACGAGTCCGGCACCGCCGGCCACCCTCACCATCACCAAGGAAGGCAAGGAAGAACAAGTTGTGAACTTCGCCCGCTCCCTCTGGTACGCACAGCAGCAGCAACTCCAAGGCTATTTGATGGGCTCCCTCTCCCGCGACATCCTTGCGCAGGTCGCCACGCTCCAGACGCCGGCACAAGTATGGAGCACCATCCACGCCATGTTCGCTGCCCAGAGTCAAGCTCAAGCGATCAATACTCGCATCGAGCTGACCAACCTGCAAAAAGGTAATATGACTATGGCTGAATATCTTGGTAAGATCAAGAGCCTCACCGATGAGGTTGCCTGCACCGCCGCCGCGCTCTCTGATCCGGAGATCGTGTCGAAGATTCTCGCCGGGCTGGACATGGAGTATAATCCTGTTGTCTCGGCCCTTGCTGCTCGGGTTGAACCCATCACCGTCCAGGAGCTTTACAGCCAGCTTCTCAGCTTTGATGCTCGCCTTAGTCTTCTCCACGGCACCAACATCCGGCAATCATCCGCCAATTCTGTCTCCCGTGGCCGCGGCCGTGGGCGCGGTCACCAGGGGCAGCGAGGAGGTGGGCGTGGACGCGGCACCAACCAGCAGCACGGCGATGGCGGCTACAGCAACTACAACAACTCCGGTGGCAGCAGCAACTTCAACAACAGAGCCGGGGGCGGCGGCTTCAACACCAACAACAACCGTCGCTCCTCCTCCTCCCGTCCGCGCCCTCGCTGCCAACTCTGCAAGAAGGCGGGCCACGAAGTCATGGACTGTTGGCACCGCTTTGATGAAGATTTCGTCCCCGACTCTCGTCACGTTGCTGCGGCCATGCGTGAGCAAGGAGGAGAAGGAGTTTGGTATGTCGACTCGGGGGCAACCGACCACGTCACAAGCGAACTAGAGCAACTTGCTCTTCGTGAAAAGTACCTCGGCAACGACCAAATTCACACCGCAAGCGGTGGAGGTATGGATATTACACACATTGGTCAAGCTTTTATTAATTCACCCACTCTCAAACGTGATCTAGTCTTAAAGGATGTTCTTCATGTTCCACAAGCCGACAAAAATCTTGCATCCATGTCTCGTTTAGCCACTGATAATAATGTCTTCTTTGAAACTCACCCTCGTTACTTTTTTATAAAGGATCGGGCAACGAGGGAACTCCTCCATCACGGTAGATGCATTGGCGGTCTCTACCCCATCACATCCGGAGCACTTAGTCGCAAGCGTCGTCGAGTATACTCCGTTATCAAGCCCTCCTTGGCAAGGTGGCATCAAAGATTAGGACATCCGTCATCTATCATAGTCAAGCAAGTAGTCAATAAAGGCAATCTCTTATTGTCAGATAGTAAAGTTAGTGAGTCTGTGTGTGAAGCTTGTCAATGTGCTAAGAGTCATCAACTCCCTTATCCAAAGTCAACTAGTGTGTCTCATGCTCCTTTAGAGCTTATTTTCAGTGATGTATGGGGTCATGCAAGAGATTCTTTTGGTAGAAAAAAATATTATGTCAGTTTCATCGATGACTACAGCAAGTTTACTTGGATTTATTTGCTTAAGTACAAATCTGAAGTATTCTCTGTTTTCCAAGAATTCCAAAAACTTGTTGAAAGACATCTTGATAGAAAAATCCTAACAGTCCAAAGTGACTGGGGGGGGAGAGTATGAGAAACTCAATTCTTTCTTTCGGAGTATAGGCATTGAGCATCATGTCTCTTGTCCTCATGCTCACCAACAAAATGGCTCCGCTGAGCGGAAACATCGCCACATCGTTGAAGTTGGTCTCTCTCTTCTTGCCCATGCATCTATGCCTCTAAAGTATTGGGATGAGGCATTCATCACTGCCACCTATCTTATTAATCGCCTCCCTAGTAAAGTCATTGGCAACACTACCCCATTGGAGCGATTATATCAACAAAAACCTGACTACAACTCTCTTAGAATTTTTGGGTGCGCTTGCTATCCCAATCTACGTCCCTATAATCGTCACAAACTCGAGCTTCGCTCAACCCAATGTGTTTTTCTTGGTTATAGCAATCTCCACAAAGGGTACAAGTGTTTAGAAATTAACACTGGACGTATTTATATTTCTAGAGATGTTGTCTTTGATGAAACGCTTTTTCCGTTTGCCAAACTTCATCCCAATGCGGGGGCTCTTCTTCGTGCTGAAATAGCACTTCTTCCAGATTACGAGGGTGAATTACATAAAGCTGATCATGTGCAAAATTCCATACAAAATTGTGGTTCTGATGATATATGTGCAGATTTGGGTCATCATTTTATGTGGACAGATGAGGACAACGCAGGCACGCGAGCTGAGGCTGATTTGCCTGGCAGTGGCGCGCGATCCGGTGCAGATTTGCGCGTCAGACCTGCTGTTCGCGTCGGCGCCCGATCCGAGGCGGCGCCAGCAACCAACCAGGCGGAGTCATCCAGGCCAGCCGCGGAGGTGGCCGACAGCCCGCCAGTGGTGGATCCCACCAGCCCAGGCGCGGGCCGAAGCACGTCGCCCCCAGCGGTGGATCCCACCAGCCAGCGCGAGCAGCGCGTCACGCGTCGCGGTGGATCCCACCAGCCAGCGCGGGCCGCGCGTCGCCACGTGCGGTGGACCCAGTAAACCCAGGCGCGGGGGGGAGCGCGTTGTCGCGTGACGCGGGCTCGCGGCTCGAGCCAGCCGCCGACCGTGCTGACGGGGAATCCTCCTCGGATCCGGAGCCTGGATCGTCTGCGCCTCAATCTTCCTCGGATCAGGGGCTGGGATTTTCTGCGCCAACTCATACCGAGTCTTCTCAGCCAGGATCTTCTGCGCCTACAGCATCAGCTCTTCACCAACCCCTTCGCCGACACACCAGGTCGTAGTCAGGCATTGTCAAAGGGAAAGAGTACACTGATGGTACTATAAGGTATGACAAAGTCAAACGTGCTTTTCTTACCAGTGTTGGTGAACCAACTCATTTGAATGATGCTCTTGCTCATAAGGATTGGAAAAAGGCTATGGATAATGAGTATGATGCACTTATAAAAAATAATACTTGGCATTTAGTACCACCAAAGAAAGGTAGTAATGTTATAGACTGCAAATGGGTATACAAAATTAAGAGAAAGTCTGATGGAAGTATAGACAGATATAAAGCTAGGCTGGTTGCAAAGGGTTTCAAACAGAGGTTTGGTATTGACTATGAGGATACATTCAGCCCTGTTGTTAAGTCAGCTACTATTCGACTTGTATTGTCTATTGCTATTTCCAGAGGATGGAGTTTACGTCAGCTAGATGTTCAGAACGCGTTTCTTCATGGTGTTCTTGAGGAAGAAGTGTTCATGCGGCAGCCACCAGGATATGAGAATCAAAGCACACCACATTATGTCTGTAAGTTGGATAAAGCTTTGTATGGTTTGAAACAGGCCCCAAGAGCTTGGTACTCAAGGTTGAGCATGCAGTTACAACAACTTGGGTTTACACCATCTAAGGCAGATACCTCATTGTTCTTTTACAATAAAGACAGCATCACTATATTTGTTCTTGTTTATGTTGATGATATAATTGTTGCTAGTTCAAGTTCAGATGCTACCACTTGTTTGCTTAAGGATTTAAAGATGGAGTTTGCTCTCAAGGACTTGGGTAATCTTCATTATTTTCTTGGCATAGAGGTCAAACAAGTGAAGGATGGTATACTTCTCACACAGGAAAAATATACCACTGACATTCTCAGGAGAGTAGGATTGGAGAATTGTAAACCTGTAAGTACACCAATGTCAACATCAGAACAACTTACAATTGAAAGTGGAGAAACACTTGGACCGGAAGATGCAACCAATTATAGAAGTGTTGTAGGTGCTTTACAGTATTTGACTCTTACACGTCCTGATATTTCTTATTCTGTGAACAAGGTATGTCAGTATTTACATGCACCTAGGACAACTCATTGGACTGCAGTTAAGAGAATTTTGAGGTATCTTAAATATTCTGAAGGACTTGGAATTCAAATTACCAAGTCTTTGTCTATGCTTGTCACTGCATACTCTGATGCAGATTGGGCAGGGTGTGCTGATGATAGAAGGTCTACAGGTGGTTTTGCTGTGTTTCTGGGTACAAATCTTGTGTCATGGAGTGCAAGAAAACAGGCCACAGTTTCAAGATCCAGCACAGAGGCTGAATATAAGGCTCTAGCAAATGCTACTGCTGAGGTAATGTGGATACAAACATTACTCTATGAACTTGGAATTAAGACTCCTCAAGCTGCAAGGTTATGGTGTGATAATATTGGTGCAACCTACCTCTCAGCTAATCCAGTTTTCCATGCACGCACAAAGCATATTGAAGTTGATTTTCACTTTGTCAGAGAAAGGGTAGCTCGAAAGCTACTCGATATTCGGTTCATACCAACTGGTGATCAACTTGCTGATGGCTTCACAAAACCTCTTACCACTAGACGGTTGAATGAGTTTACATACAATCTTAACCTTGGTAAACTGCATACGGTTTAGATTGAGGGGGAATGTTAGAATCAGTTGTATAGGGATAGGAGTTTCATTCAAACTGTAATCTGTTTCTATCCCTTCTTCTGTTATTCTTTCTGCACACGATGAGATCGATCTCTTGTACGATCTCGTCTTTCTTGTAAGCTACGGCAAACCCTCAATATATACAAACGCGGCCCAGACGAAGGGTTCCACGCTTCCTCATAATCTTACACGTACGCCCCACATCCGCCATAGTTGAGCTGAATATGGGGGGTGCCAGTCAGCCGGGGCGTTTGATGGCCGTTTGAGGGGCCTGTCTAGCTCCAAATTTCATGACCGGGAAGCGATCGGACGGCCTGCGGGACGTTTTAGACGGATTTAAGGGACCTGGATGTAGATGCTCTTGCCTTCCTGCTAAACTTCACACGAGGACAAACCGTCCAGACCGCACGCACGGACGGACGGTCAGACGCGGGATCTGCGGGTCCATATTGCTGGCTACTCCAGCTAGCCTCACTCCATTCCAGGCCGCACGAGCGCGAATATGCCTTGGTTTCACTGCCGCCCAGGTCAAAACGCCTACTGCACGGAAACCTATGCCCAGATCGGATCGCCGGTCGCTAGTTTTGCCTTTCGTTTGATTGAAGTGGTGTTTCTGCAGTCCTGGGAAACCACCGACGGTAGCAGGCTAGCAGCTCACCACCTTAAAACTTAAAGAAACAACTATGATGATATATCTGCATGTTGTATATCAACAGTAAAGTCGCGTATAAAATACTAGAGTGCACCCAAGTAAGGCAGAAAACCCCGCGTGTAAATAGCATATCCAGTGGAGGTTCTGAAAAGCTAATCAATCTAAATCTAGCTACGAAGGTGATTTTTTTTTTGAATTGCTTACCACATGTGTCACGTGGTAGGAAGATGACGTTTCTGTACCGGTAGCCAACTTCTTTCAATGACCTGTGCAATACTCGTTCAAGATTAGTGTAGGTGTAGATCGTAGACATTTTTGTAGATCGCAGGGAAGTAGATCGTATACTAATATGCTGTATACTACTATTTTGCAAGTTGATAGTAGACTAACATGACATTTGTGTATGGAGTAAATTATTTATATCACTACTTGTTTCAAAGCGTACACCGTGATAACGACACGCTGATTTGGAAGAGGATCTATTGTCAATGCCACATAAGTACTAGACCTACACCTTGTTTTGTCAACAGAAATCGAGAGACGATAGAGAAAGTACTCCCTCCGTTCCTAAATGACGTAGGTCTTTGTAGAGATTACACTAGATGGACTACATACGGAGCAAAATGAATAAATCCACACTTAAAATGCATCTATATACATCCGTATGTAGTTCATAGTGAAATCTCTACAAAGACCTATATTTAAGAACGGAGGAAGTATAATGCATGAGAATGCCAAAGAAAAGATGCACCACTAGATCCTCGGCTCCTCGCCACATGACAACAGAAGAACCCACGGAAAAAAAAATAGTACTCTTTGTTTGTAATACATATGTTACAATACTCTTTGTTTCTTTTCTATAGTCGATTTCCTGGCCGGAGTGGCGGAGTCGTCGTCGTCACGCTTTGAATATTGCTGCTCAATGATGCGCTGATTTGGACGTCCTCGTAGACTTACTGTTCATCTCCCATGCCTCCGCCCGCATCTCGAACGTCCTAACCCGGCAGGGTCTCTCAATTCTGAAATTGAAGCCCAGGCCGGACTAAGTTCTCTCTGGATACACACGCAGCGCGTTTCATTAAGTGAACAGCTAGCAAGCGTACGTATACACGTATCAGTCTATGTCGTCTACACATTGGATCGATATTCCGTGCATATCGACGAGCCTATGTATCTACTCCCTCCGTTCCAAAATAATTAATGCAAAGTTGAGTTATCTATTTTAAAACGGAGGGAGTACCACTGGACGTGGGCTCTCAAGTACCCCTGATGTACACACAAGTACCAAATTCGACCAAGTACAACTCGGCGTCAAGCAGAGGCACGTGCTATAGCCATTTGCCCATTGTCTAATACACTATCTGGCTCAGAAGAATTGCCTACTAGATTAGTACTCCGACAATATTAGGCTGGCTATAGTGGGGGTAACATAAGTAGTATCATGCATCTGGGACTCGTAAACATACTTATGTGGCAGGCAATTAAAGAAGAAAGAGATCGTCATAGTAACATAGGTAGATACTGTAACATAATAAATGTTATGCTACTACTGTCATGCATGGCAATAAATGAGACAACATATGATACTATGCACTATGAGTACTTCCCACTATGACCAGCCCTACTAGATTAGTACACGTGTCTGGAGTATATCTATTTGTAGGGCTAGATCGACATAGATGCAGTGAGATGTACACGGTGGTGCATGCATGCGTCAGGCCGGCGGGGTTGGCTTCTCGTGTCGGTAACATATGCGCGCGTGATCGATCGAGACCGAGCTGTTGCTTCAGTGTGTTGGTGAAGCACCAACAGTTTTAGATCATCTAGTTCATATCTACAAATATACTATGTGGACAATGACATGGTTAATTAATCGGCCATCAGGCCGCGTGGCCGCATGGGCATGAGGCCAGAGAAGGGAGGCTTGTGCGTGTTGCAGCGTCTCATGTCATTGCCGTGCGAGGTGCTAGGCTGCTAGCTAGCTGCATGCGCGCGCGCGCACGGCGGCGGCAAACCCGTGTGACGAAGTCTCGCCACGTACCCAACATCGGATTATTCCCACGCAACTCTGCATATTGATCCGCTACACTCCAATGCTGAGTAGGAAATGCTATGTACTAAGAAATGTGCACTCTACAATTGCCAGATGGATTTGTCAGTCGCTGATAAAAATCAATCGAAAAAACCGGCCATATGTGATGGCAATGCAAGCATGCATATGCCAACGATGACCTCTCTACAGTGAGCGTGAGTTTTACTCCTGCTTCTATGTATCATCGTCCAGTACTACAGTTGCAAATCTGCGTGGATAGTCCCTCGACCATGCGCGCACGAAGACGTAGGTACGTAGGCAATCAATCAAGATGTAGCGAACGTCGTTCGGACAAAGATCTGGGATGATTGCATTTATTGCCGTCGATCTCTTCCCCATAAATCCCACGCACTAGCCTCCAAAATCGAACCTTGTTGCTATACATGCATGGGCAGAGATGACATATTTGACATGAGAACGAAATCAAATCACAAACTGACCTGGTCATGAAATTTTTTCACTCTGCTGACCCTTTGGTGTGGCGCCCGACAGCTGGGCGCCGCACCCTATTGTGCAGCGCCCATCCCTTAGGTGTCGCACATCCTGCCAGCGTGGCAGCCCTGGTCCAATTGCGGCCTCATAGACAGCACTGCAGCGCCTAAGGCTTAGGCGCCACACCTGTAATGTGCAGCGCCTAGCTCTTGGGCGCTGCACAGTCTGTGTTTCACTTGGGCTGGCCCCACCCTCTCTCCCCTCCCACCCCCACCCCACACACCCCCACCTCACCCAAACCCTTAGACTTGCGGCCCTCCTCTCTTCCCCTCTCCTCCCCTCTCAAATCCTTCTCAAATCTTGCAAATCCGGAGTATTTGACCATGGATTTCGAAGCCAACCCCCCCTTAAGGTAATCTCCTCCGATCCCCTCGTTTTCATCCATAGGAATTGTCACATTTTCTCAAATCTTGCTACTTTGGGAAAACTCCTCGGTGTACCCCAAGCTCTCACCCGCGCCATATGGCTGCCATTCCACCTATGAAACAGGCAACAATGCAAATTTGATGACTATTTTTCAAGCAAGCATGAGAAAGGATCAAGTAATGACCTCCTTACCTTTCAGCGTAATCGTGTCCAACTTCGGCAATGTACTTTTGGTACATGAGATTGACATCGTTAGTCATCTCGAAGCGATATCCCACTTGTAAGCCCCGTGGGCGCCGTAATTAAATCATGTTCATCTCGCATACCAAGGATCAAACTGGCGCTCTTGAGGCGTCAACAGTGACGCTCGGCTCCATACGAAAGTAGAAGCAGATTACCACCAATGCTGCACTATCGTGATCCTGCAACACGATCGTCCAGCTACATATGAAAGAAAAACAATGTTAACTTGACGAGCAAGCTTGCATTGCTAATGAAGAAATGAGTTGATCACAAAGCAGACCAACTACACAGCCGGTACAAGTAGGCAAAAGTCGCTGAACCCAGCTCCATTTGCTATCGAAGGCGGTCAGCGCCTTCACCACATCCATGGGCGTTCTTGCTAGTGGAGTCGAAACAAAGTCCTCGACACAGCGTACCATATATACACACGAGCATGTATGCGGATCACATCATCGGTGGCATCCGGAGAACACGTCGCAAAGTTATTTTGAATCACGTGAAAGCAGCTCGGCTGCTTTCCTTTCCATCTTCTTCTTCTCTTCTCCTCCTCTACATCAGCCTCGGCCTCGGTAGGAGCCATACCGATAAGAGCAATCATCTGCTCTCGCCACCCATCAGAATCGGTGCTCATATAGAGAGGCCTCCCGTCGATAGCAAGACCGGTGATCAGCGAGACATCCTCGGCGTCACGGTCATCTCCCGATCCGAAGATGGAAGCGTGCGTCTCCGGCCTCCATCGATCAACAAGCGGACACCGATGGGCGTTCGGACTCGGCGTGGACGGTGACCGACCAGAATCCACGGGAGTAGTCCTGCCTGCTTGATGTACGGTGTGTACCGCTTGTTGTAAGGCATGGCAGGACCAGAGACCCCGTGATACTGAATCTGCAGAGGTTCAAGCTTCTGCAAAAAACAAGTAATGACAAATCTTAGGGCATGTAAATTTCAACTAAAGGCAAATTTGCAAAAGATTTAGATTACTCATTATTACCTTATCCTTCTCGCGCATCATGTAGGACCGGTGTTGCACGTCATAGACATCGTCTAGAAGCCAAACCATCCTTACAATTTCAAACAATAAACATATATGAGTTCATCTTCATCTCAAATATACACTAAACATATAACATGTGTTCAACTACAAGAATCTCAACATCTCCTTCTCACACAATGAATATGTCATATGTGTTCAAATAAACTAAACATCTAATATTTCAAATAAACTCAACATCTAATATTTGAAATAAACTCAACATCTAATATATATCTAAACAAACATCTCATATATGTCTACAAAAATCAACATCTCATAGTTATCTATAAAAATAGGCATCTCATATATATCTATAAAAACTAAACAATCCAGGGTTTCACTAACAAGAATCATATATTGTGAACTAATAAATAACACTACGGTACTATCAATATGAATACACATCCTAAATCGAGCAAATCAAACAAATCAAGGGTTCCATCAAATCTTGGACAAATCTCTAAAATGGCAACAAATTTACGGAGCAAAAGAAAGAGAACGGAAGAGTTTACCTAGTAGGATGGATTGGGGATCGAATCCACGGATCAAATATTCAGATCGGAGAGGGATGAGGGGGGATTAGATGGGGCGCGCCGCTGCTCTCTGTCGAGAGCGGAGAGATGAAGAAACTGCTGGTCGGGCTGGGGGCCACGCTTGAAATCCTTTGTGCAGCGCCTAAGGTATAAGCGCTGCACGTCCTGATGTGGCGCCTATCCCTTAAGCGCTGCTGCAGTGCGTGTGGGGCAGAAGCGGACCAGGGCTGCCATCTTTGGCGGGATGTGCGACGCCTAAGGGATGGGCGCTGCACAGTAGGGTGCGGCGCCCAGCTGTCGGGCGCCACACCAAAGGGTCAGCAGAGTGAAATTTTTTCGTGACCAGGTCAGTTTGTGATTTGATTTCGTCCTCAGGTCAAATATGTGATTTCTGCCACATGCGTGCCAGGGTCGACCCGAACGTCATATTCTCTGCTGCCGACATAGCTGCATGCCAGTAGTATGCTACAGTAGTCATGAAACCTTGGAGTATGATCGATCATTCGAGCACCACGTACATACGTACGTAGGTCCATACTGTAGTGTTGTGCCTTGGCCGTGAAACGTGACGGGCGAGCCATGTGGTCATGTGGTGGATGTGGACGACAGTGTTGCCCGTATACATGCATCTACCAGCTACTCCATACTAAAGTTAGTACAAGTTAAGTCATCTATTTTGAAATGGAGGGAGTAGCTGCAGAGAAGAAAGAAAAAAGTGCGGATTGATTATTCGGACTTGGTTGACACGTGTTGAGTTAGGGAGCACTTCTTTTCTTTTCCTTTTTGGAGAAAAAAGATGGAGAAGAAGTAGTTGGTGCGTCGATAGACCAGTCTGGCTTTCTACTCGAAGATTAATTGACATCTATGGCTCGATCAAACCTGCAACTAAACAATGGAATGGAAGAAATGGAGATGCCTCCCTTCCTCTTGACAAACGAAAATGATTAACTCGAGAAAACTCCAAGCTAGTAGGTAATTTTTTTTTTTGCGTGGAAGTAGGTAAAGAAATTAACCAAGCCACGCACGGGCATCACATCCCTGTCAACGCGTCTTACCACGTCCTACTTAGCAAGAGTCCCTGACGATCTAAACACTGCGATTAAACTAGCATTTCCGTAAACTACTAGCCATATTCGATCCATGGCTGCCGCTTTGATCCCATCAGCGATAGGATCAGCACCCTACCAATCCGCTCCAAGCAAGTCATTGACCTGACCGTCGACGATGTAAACGCCGTTTGCGATTACCCAAATTAATTAGGCGCGCATGGTCGATCCCGAGGTTGATGCCTTGTTCTGCCTACCCTCGCGTCCTTTTCCCAGCTAATTTATCCGTCGATCATTCTCGGTCATGGGGCCATAGCATGTGGAGGTGGCGGCTGGCCGGGCTCCCCGTACGGCGGCGCCGCGCCGCACGGGCGCTTTCGGCGGCCTGTCAGTGCCACGGCGGTGCCCGGATTATCGCCGAGCACGCGCGCGTTGAATTTACTACCCGCTTTCACCTGCCAAACAAGCGGAATCCTGAATGATCAAGCGGCCGGCCGGCCGTATAATTGGTGCAACGTCGTGCAACTTGGCATGAGGTTAATTACTTGATCCATGTAGCTAGCGCAATTAACGTCGCTGCTAATTGGGGCTCTGTCTTTAGACGATTACTGGGCCAAGAGATGGGTAGAGTATTTCATGGTCGCCCTTCGTGACCTGTCGGAAAAAGTATGAACCTCCCGTCACGGGCCGCAAGATTCAGAGGAGATTATACGTTCCCGCTCGATGTGTTGACCTAAACCGTTTGACTGGACGCACTCTTACATCAAGAACAAGTCAGGAAAATGCTGGCCGCTCTATCTTACTCCTAAGTCACCACTTTGACAAAAGGGAAGGAGAGATAAATCCAGTCAGAAGAGCCAAAATCAACTGAGTGCTAAAAATAACCGAATTCCAGTTCCAGTTATTGACATAGAGAAAAGGACACACGAAATAAATATTTTTTTTTCACCAATACGCCTAAGCGTATCTTTGCATTGATAGGTAAAGTGAAAGTTACAAGGTTAGGGATCCTACGACTTGTGCACAAAGAGGCAAGTCGGAGGCTACCGGGAGCAGAGGGAGGGGTTGCTCAGCCCCAATACATGCAGCCTACGTTACATCAAGTAGTGCTTGTAGCCCTTTGGCGCCGGCCATGGCCAAAGCGCGCACGTCGTCTTGGATGGTAGCTAGCAGGAGGTTGATGGAGGGTTGACGCTGATCGAAGATGCATGCATTTCTGTGTTTTCAAATCGCCCACGTGATGATTGGGATGATCGAGGCAAGTGCCTTCCGGAGAGAGTGTGGCACGGAATCCATCGCCGAACGCCACTGTTGAGTATATTGTGTATATGTATATGTGTGCGTAGGACCCACCTCCTGTTTCCCTGTATAGTTGAGATTGTGGCCCACCTCTGTATTTATATATACGTGCCTGGTGCACCGATCAATACATTGCGATTGCACAACCCATAACTTGTCCTTCTACATGGTATCTATCGCAGCAAGATCCGCGCCACCGCCGCCGCCGCACTCCCCTACGCCGCCGCCGCCCACAGTAACGCCGCCATCACCCACCGCCCGCTTCGCCGCCGCCGCCGCCTCTTGTCCCGAGGCCGCCGCCGCCGCCCAGCACCGCTTCCGCCTCCTCTCCTCTCCGCGCCGCACCTCTCTCCCTTCTCCACCCGCGCCGCCCCCCCCTCCTCTCAGTAACCGCGCGCGCCCTCTGTACCCCGCGCCGCGCCCCAACCCGATCACCGCCGCCACCATGAGCTCCTCCTCCTCCACCGTCTCCAACCCGTTCGCCGGTCCCGATGTCACCCTCGTCGCGACCTCAACATCCATGGCGCGTCCGGTCAAGCTTGACCACACCACCGCCTCCTACTCGCGTGGGCGGTACTTTTCGCTTGTGTTCGTGAGTATCTCCTTCACGGCCACGTGGGCGGCACCGTGGACTCGCGCTCATGATCCACGATGAGGAGTGGATGATCCTCGGCGCCACCATCATCCGCTGGTTCTACCTCACCATCTCCAGCGACATCTTCCACACCGTGGTGAGCAGCGAGGACGAGCGCCTATGCGGTGCGGACCAAGCTCAGCGGCCTCTTCACCGACAATCGGCTGCAGCGCAAGGTCCTCCTCTATGGTGAGTTTTACGGGTGCCGGCAACTTGACTCGTCCATCGATGATTTTGCATGCGCCTCAAGAAGCTCGCCGATGAGCTCCGTGATCTGGGGAGAAGATCGCGACGAGCTCCTCATCGGCACCCTCTCCGGCGGCCTCAGCGAGGACTTGGGAACGCCGCCTCAACCTCACCCTCATCACGGAGCCCACCTTTGGCAAGGTGGTCGCGTACCTCAAGCTGGAGGCGCCGGATGCAGGCGGCAGGACGCTGCGACCCACACCGCCCTTGTTCTTGGCACCGGGTTCGGCCCTCCACCGCCCGCCCGACGCCGCCTCAGCCGGGCGGCGCCAGCCTTCCGCCTGGCTTCCGCCCGCCCACCCGCCCCTTCCGCCGCCCACCGGCGGCCAATGGGGAGGCCGTCGCGGCGGCCGCCGGGTGGCCGCAGCGAGGCGGCGGCGGCGGCGGTGCTCGAGGAGGAGCACCTCGCCCGGCAGCAGCCGGCCCCTCAGCGGCGGCCCGCGGTACGCCGGCGAACCCGTGGACGGCGTCGCCCACGCCTACTCCATGCCGGTTCCACGGGCTCCTTCTCCGGTCTTCTCGGCACCGGCCTCCGTCACACCAGGCGTACTCGCGCGCCACAGCCCTATCTGGCGCCCTACGGGCAGCAGCCGCCCGCCAGCGGGCCGCCCTTCTTGCCCGACGTCTGCGCCGTCCCTCCCGCCGGCGCCGTGGGACCCGGCTCTCTTGGCGGCTCTCCACACCGCCCTTCCCTGTCCAGCTACACCGGCGGCGGCGATTGGTACATGGACAGTGGCGCCACCGCTCATATGGCGGCGTACCCCGGTAACCTCCACACTGCCCACCCTGTCCACACCTCCAACCGCATCACCGTCGGTGACGGTTCTTCTCTTCCTATCACCCATATTGGACATACATATTTTCCGTCTAACTCCACTCCTATATTCATGTCTAATATTCTTGTTTCTCCTGATCTTATTAAAAATCTTGTTTCCGTTCGTTCTCTTACAAGTGAAAATCTGGTCACTGTTGAATTTGACGAATGTGATTTTTCTGTTAAGGACGCTCGCACGCGGATGGTGCTCCACCGATGTGACAGCCCCGACGAGCTCTACCCGGTTCACTCCGCCGCCTCCACCACTTCCGCCGCCCCTGTCGCTCTCGCCACCGGAGTGGATCTCTGGCACGCTCGCTTGGGTCATCCTAATTCTGCCACACTTCGCCACATACTTCGGAGTTTTTCTTTCACGTGTAATAAGAACGAGGATCACTCGTGTCATGCATGCCGCCTCGGCAAACATGCCCGTCTTCCGTTTAGGGCTTCTTCCTTTGTTGCATCGTACCCGTTTGAGTTGATTCATAGTGATGTTTGGACATCTCCTGTTGCAAGTAATACGGGCTTTCTTTATTACCTTGTCATCCTTAACAATTTTTCGCATTATGTGTGGACCTTCCCGTTGCGCCGCAAATCGGACGTTATCTCCACCCTTGCCGGCTTCTACTCTTACGTTCGCACGCAGTTTGGTCGACCCATTCTCGCGTTGCAGATCGACAACGGGAAAGAGTTTGACAACACCGCTGTTCGTAGAGGGGGAGGGTGCCGTCGGGTGGGGCAGTGGTGAGGCGGCACCAAATTTCCTTGGAGAAGGGACACGCCACAGCAGATGGTGAATGTCCTCGGTGGACCTCCTGGTCGCAGAGCACGCAAGTAGGCGGGTGGGACAAGCCGTGCCTAGCGAGATATCGGAAGGCAGATCCAATCAAGTAGACTAGTATTATTATTGATCTGTTAAAGTCTCTGTAAATATATATCGAGTCCGTTGATGCAGAGTGCGCGGTTGGTTGGGTCCGTTGCAACGGAGCCATGCGATGGGCTGGCAAGTTGCCGGCCGGTCGCGTCAGCCCGCCGTTGTCCCCTTTGCCGCCGTGCGTGCTCGCTCTCCCCTCCGTCGTCTCGCTCGTGGACTCCAAGCACTCTGTCCATACCGTCGTCTCGAAACCCAGCCTGCCACTCGCTCATTTCCGTGTGCAGAAAAGGGCTCCATCCTCTCTGCGGCAACAGCACAATGCCCAGTTGCCCAGTCGGGCCACTTGGCTGGCTAGCTAGCTAGGCCGGCGCCTCCCAGAATGCGGTTCGGTATGTTATTGTACGTATAAATTTCCCGTATTGTTCCGTTTCTTGCCCAATAGCGCTACGTTGAGTACGTCCTCATATCCGATCTATCACAGCCGGGCAGACAGCGATGGGCGCGCAGCGCTGCCGCCTCCACGGGAGAGGCGACGGTGCCAAGTGCCAAGGTCGGGCTGGAGGCCGCGTGCGTTCCAAATGGAAATTGCCGGTGCCTGCACAGCCTTGGCCACCTCACTTGTCCAATAGCCGTCCACCACGTCCTGAAATGTAACTAACGGACACACAACGGCAAATCATAAACATCATGATGCAGCAGGAGTGTAGTTTAGATGAATTTTTTGAGCGGTAGGAGTGTAGTTTAGATGGTTAGATTGTTTGTGATGAAATTAATACATCATGGTTTACATGATATAATTATCACTGGTGCTTGCATTCACTATATTTATTTAAGGTTTTTTGACAATATTTGTTCAGTGGGTTCATGTGGATGAGTGTGTATGCATGTATATGAGAATATGCGTCTGTACTATGTTCAAACTAAAAAAAAGCGGGACCGTCCCACTTATATTTTTTCTATAAACAAGTTAATTACAGAAAATAACCACATTGAAAGCTAGTTTTGTAGAAAACCACCACTTTACATTTTTGTTGCAAATACACCATGTCCACGGTAATCTTGTTTGATCACTTTTTCGACAAGTGGAGCCCAAAATCTGGTGGCGTGGGGTTAACGACTCAGTCGGACGGCGTTAAATGTTAGTTGGTCAAAACGAACCGATCGGCTCGCACGAGACCGGCTGCACCCTCTCTCTCTCTCTCTCTATCTCTCTCGCTCACTCTGTTCTCTCTCTCTCTCCCATGTTCTCTCTGTTTTGCTCTGCTGCCGCCGCTCGCCCACCGCCATGGTTTCCTGGAACGATGGTGTGATGAGCGAGGACTCTATCCAGTACGTCTTCTCCTCAGATGACGCCCCGAAGGTCAGTGCATTTCAGTTTGTACCGTTCTAAATTTTTATTTGGGAACTGATTTTAGGCTCGATTTGGGCAATTTGCTGAGGTTGGTTTGAATAGATTGCTTTTGTTTGTGCCTTCACCTCCCAACTACAATAGATGACCCCAATTTCAAAGGGATCAACATCGGGAGTTTGCTTATTGCATGTGTTGAGCATGTAAGCTACAATTTTGCGCAAATTTGTAATTGCTACTCCTGTAGGAGTTGTTGGATTTCCCCGAAGAGGAATGGTGATGTAGCAGTTAAGAACCAATGTTTAATCGAACCAGTAGGCATCTACAAGCTAGCAAGGTAATAGCACATGCACAAAAAATGTTAATACCCAGCTTGGAAAGGGGTTGTCAATTCCCTCATCTTGCTAGTTGCAAGGTTAAAACGAAACAATGATAGATAGTGATATGGTAAAAAAAAAAAGTAAAAGTAAATAAGAGAGCAAATAGAGCGACACAAGTATTGATACTTTTATTTTGCATCATGTTTTCTACTATTGTTTCTACTGTTTTAAAGGTACATTTCACCTTTTGATGCAATATTCTAATGCCTTTTATTTCTTAAATTGCAAGTTCCATCACAAGAGCGAGATTACTGTCAGCTGGAATTCTGGACCTCAAAAGAGCTACAAAAGAGATAGCTATTCTCCGGAGCTCCAAATGACTCAAAGCTTACGGAGATTTATTTTGAAATATATAAAAAATGCTGGAAGCAAAATCTACTGGAGAGGACCCATAAACTCATGTGGCGCCCAGGGGCACACCATGTGGGCTTGTGGGTCTCACAGTAGGCCTCCGAGGCCCATCTTCTACTTTGTGACACTACTAGGAAAAGCCTATCAGTAGCGCGGGTTATTGGCCGTATTAGT
Organism: Aegilops speltoides; assembly: GCA_021437245.1. Lineage (NCBI taxonomy): Eukaryota > Viridiplantae > Streptophyta > Magnoliopsida > Poales > Poaceae > Aegilops > Aegilops speltoides. Next base: position 53,064,145 of record CM038142.1, read on the forward strand.
AGCGCGGGTAACCGCGCTACTGATACGACGCTACAACTAAAGGTTAGCAGTAGCGTTTGACACGCGCTACTGCTATATCTACTTAGTAGTAGCGCGTGCTGCAACAGCCGCTACTGGTAATTACTAGTAGCGCTTTTTTCTAGCCGCGCTACTACTATTATTCTGTATTATATTTCTTTTTAATTTTAGGTCGTATTCATACACCTTTATACAAGTTTTCGTACAGTAGAAATTTAGAGATTGTTTTTACGTTATAATGAGTTATTAAATCACTAGGTGAAAAAACCACGGATTGGTTTCAAATGGATGGATCCTAAGTGACTATGTCATGGATTATCACGATAATTCATGACTTGATCACTTAGGATCCATCCACTTGAAACTAATCCACGGTTCTTTCATCCAATGATATAATAACTCATCATCATCATCATCATCATCATCATCATCATCATCATCATCATCATCATCGTATTAATAAAAAAACTCTTGCATCATATCATCACCAACAACACTAGCTAATAATCATCATAGTTATTACCACCAACACTATTTAATCATCATAGTCATAGCTAATCACCACCAACACTAGCTAATAATAATCATTATAGTCATCACCACCAACACTTATTCTAGCTAGCTAATCACTCCTACTGCTCTCTCTCAGGTAAAATAGCATAGAACATGTGTAGCACTCCTGTTTCATCATATTGGAGCATGCAGATGAACCTATCTCCTAATTATGTAATGCGCTTCTGATTGCTGCCCCTAGTACTTCTCTACGATCCTTCACAATTTTGTTCCAGTCTTTGACTATTAAGACTTGCTCGCTTTTAGAAATCCTGAATGCACTCATGTGCAATGTAGAATGTCTTGGCCGTATGCTAACCATGGACATGCGACATTTAGCCTCGATCCTCTGAGGCATAACTATCATCGGGGGTCCGTGTTGAAGAACATCGTAGTAACATACTTAGCAATGAAGTTTAGCTTAAAAAATAATGTATGCAAAAGATGCACTGAGGACAAATAGTAAAAATCTTACCATCTTTCCTAAATAGATATGACCGTAGTTCAGTACGAGCACTATTGGTCGCACGTTTTGAGTAGTAAGATTTTCAAGTTCAGGAAAATAATTTGTCTTGACAGTATGAAGATCCTCAAGCCATGAAACAAAATGACTTATCTCCTCGCAGTTTAGTTCAGCCCCAGGACAGTAGTAGGTCATGTCTACCAAGCGTCGGACATGTTTGTTTGAATGGAAATAAGCTGTCAATAGAAATTAGTTGTCAACTATTTTTGAATAAACAATATCCAAGACATAAATATGGTTGAGAAACTCACTTAATGGTAGAACTGGAAACGTCAGCACATCGACCCAGATGTCGATATTATCTTCAGTATCATTTTCCAGACGAATATCAAAGGTGATAAGCATATCAGGCTCAAATGCATAAGCCTTGCATAGTGCTCTCCATTGTTTGATTTCAAAATGGGTGTAGGTATCTGAATTGTATAATTTTGCGGCAAAACTATAACCATGCTCGGTCCTCAAGTTAACTCTTTTTACCTCCATAGTTTTCATAGTACTGAAACCAAACTTATCCAAGACATACATTCTTGCATCGCAGGGGATATGCTAGTAGAATAGTAAAAAATTAAAATTATAAGTTGAAGCAAAAGAAGCAGAAGTCATGCTTAATTACGAAAAAAAACTTGTCGTTGTGACTTACTGTATCCACTTCGAAGGTGTCGTCTAGCTTGATGCTGAAGCGCCTACCATCAAGTAGATGAGGCCTGTTGCACAAGCCGCGCTCGTCTTCGCAGTATTTGCACATACCGAATTCCTTTTCGCCATCAGACATTTCCTATGTTCATAGTTGAAATATTAATTAAAAATAAGGAAACTACCAGGAAACACAACACACAGATCACTATTACTCAATATGCAACGGGTTGACTTTAGGTCTGTCGAGTGTTCCTTCCTAAACTCTCATATCACGTATATGGTGGGCACTCCCTCTCCGATATTGCGACCGTCGGTGATGGTCGTTACTCTTCCTTTCCCTAGTGCATTACAAATATCTAGCACAAGGAAAAGAAAGAGAAGCGACCCCCGTCGGTGTCAAAACCGGCAGATCCCGGGTAGGGGGTCCCGATCTGTACGTCTTAGGCTGATGGTAAGAGGAAGCAAGGGACACAATGTTTACCCAGGTTCGGGCCCTCTCGATGGAGGTAAAACCCTACTTTCTGCTTGATTAATATTGATGATATGAGTAGTACAAGAGTAGATCTACCACGAGATCGTAGAGGCTAAACCCTAGAAGCTAGCCTATGATGATTATGATTGTGATCGTGATCGGCCTTCTAAGGACCAACCTCTCCGGTTTATATAGACACCGGAGGGGGCTAGGATTTCACGGAGTCAGTTACAAGGAAGGAAATATAATATCCGGATCGCCAAGCTTGTCTTCCACGCAAAGTAGAGTCCCACCCGGACACGGGACGGAGTCTTGAGTCTTGTATCTTCACGCTCCAATAGTCCGGACGAAGTATATAGTCCGGCTGTCTGGATAACCCCTAATCCAGGACTCCCTCAGTTGCCCCTGAACCAGGCTTCAATGACGATGAGTCCGGCACGCAGTCTTGTCTTCGGCATTGCAAGGCGGGTTCCTTTCTGCGAATACTTCAAAGTAATTATCGAACACTTAAATCGTGTCCGGATCTGCAAAAATGATCTTCACATACCACCGTAGAGAGAATGATATTTCACAAATGCAATCTGCTGACAACTTTTTTAGACAACATGACATGTCATTACGGTCGGGTCATTATTCGAACCGTTGTCCCAAAACCAGCCACAGCGCATATTGCGAGGTGGTTTTCTTGACACGTCTTGTCAAAGTAGAGATCGTGTCCCCTTATCATGGGATTCTCATCAATAGGGTATGGGTAATCCCACCGCGCCATCAATCGTGGCGCTTGGGAAGTAAGCGATTCTCAACGGGCAAGTGGGGAGGCACACCACTTTTGCCGCCTCTATAAAGGGATAAGGGTTCCCCATTTTTACCCACGCCCTCTTCCTCCTTTGCTCACCCTCGCCTCCTTGAGCTCCAGCGCCCTAGCCCAAGTCTTCTCCACATAGCTAAAAATGTCCGGAGCAGGAGGCAAGTGGGTGGCCTCCATCGTGAAGGAGAAGCATATCGCGAATCTTGGGCGGCGGATGCCAGCCCACAGACGCCATCGCACCGGCTACCGGACGCCGGGCAGATCATTCCAACTCCGGAACCTCACGAGAGGGTCGTGTTTGTCGCCCACTTCGTCCGTGGATTGGGATTTCCACTTCATCCCTTTGTCCGCGGGCTCATGTTCTACTATGGGCTAGATTTCCATGATCTAGCCCCAAATTTTGTCCTCAACATCTCGACGTTTATCGTCGTGTGCGAGGCCTTCCTCCATATCAAGCCTCACTTTGGCTTGTGGCTACAAATCTTCTGCGTGAAGCCGAAGATCGTGAGCGGCCAGCAAGCGGAGTGCGGAGGGGCCATGGTGGGCAAAATGCCTAACGTCACCTGGATTAGCGGCTCCTTCGCGGAGACCGTGAAAGGGTGGCAATCGGGGTGGTTCTACATCACTGAGCTGCGCGACACAAACTGGGAGGCGGCCCCCGAATTCCGATCTGGAACCCCCACGCGGCTCACCTCCTGGGAAAGGAAGGGCCTGACCTGGGGCGAACCTGCAGAGCTGGCCGGACTCCAGAATTGCATCAAAAATATGAAGGACAAGAACATCAAGCTTGTCAACGTGGTCCAGGTCATGCTTGTCCGCCGGATTCTTCCATGCCAAAGACAGGTATTCAATCTGTGGGAGTTCGTCCCGGCCGAACACTAGACGCTTCGAAAGCTCTACGACATGACACACAAAGACGCATGGAAGGCATTGTTCAAGGCCTCCGAAGTACCTCCTCCCACATCCGAGGACCACGGACTCCATGCCGTGCGGCCCCCCATCCGGTGAGTTTTCTGACTACCACCGGATTCAGTTCTTCCCAATATATTCATGGGGGAGTCTTAAGTCATTGTGTGTATTTGATCAGGATTGTGTGGAGACAGCGGAGCGGATTGGATGTCCGGCTCTGCTGCCGGAAGGTCCAGCCGACGCTCTCTTGACGGAGATGCTAGTCCCGGCGCCCTACAAGGCACCGGAAAAGAAGGCCCCGGGGGCCAGAAAGGGTCTCCGACGTAAGGTCGTTCTGGACGCCTCGTCCGAGGATGACGAGGCGCACTCCTCCCCCGAAGGGATGAAGAAGAGGAAGGGGCCGCCCCATCCGGAGAGGATGGGGGACCTAGGAAGGTGGACTAGGGGGCCAGGAAAGGCCCCCGACGCAAGGCCGTCATACCCACGTCGTCCGAAGACGATGAGGCAGATTCCTCTCGCGGAGGCGGTGGGAAACACGAAGAAGTTCTGTCTCCCCGCACTGGGAAGGAGAAGAAGAGGAAAGCCGCCCCGAAGGGGGAGGCTAGGACGTCCAAGAAGGGAAAGGCGTCCCTTCCGGACTACTCCACCATGGCCGCTCACAGTGATGAAGAGTGGCTGCCCAGGGGGAAGCCGCTAGCGAGATCGTAAGTCTCCGCACTCTATTGTACTTTAGTGCGACTTTGCTTCATAGTCTTGTTATAATGCCGAACATATATGCAGTCCGGCCAGGGCCCATCCTGAGGTATCGTCTTCGGATGGGTCTTTGAGTGATTCAGAGATGAACTTGCTCCCGACGGCCACCACTCCTCGACCTGCGGATGACACGGAGGTGTTGTCCCAAAGGCTCTCAGAGCAGGGGGAGGTGACTCTGGAGACGCCCCAAGGCGGGATTCCAGACGCCGGGCACACGGGGTATAGGATCCCCACGGTTCGTGCCGATGAGAGCCGCAACCAACCGGGCTCTCGGCCGGATACTATGCCGGAACCTTTGATGGTTCCGGATTCAGGCAAGCGGTCCCCCTTAAGGAGGGCGAGCCGCATGTGCCGATGACTTTCGTCACGCCAGAGGCGTCGGATAGTCTGCTGGAAGCTGTGACGCCCGGATAATCAGGCTACAGTAATCCCACGTTAATGATGCCACGTCACCTCGGTTACTGTTGATAAACCCTAGATAATTCAAAACCGAAACAAATTCAAAATTTAATTACAGGAAAACAATAAAAGTTTTCAAACATTAAAATAAAAATGTTCGGTTTGTACTAAATATTACATAGATAATTATGGTGTAGAAGATACAGTTTTATAAAATGCATAAATATTTTAAATTCAATTAAAACAGAAAAGGAAAATAAAAAAAGAAAAGAAAATACAAAGCAGAAAACAAAACAACAAAAGGGGAAGCAGACACCCCCCCTTTGGGCCAGCCGACCCGGCTATTAGCGTGCCAGCCCAACCGCGCCCCCTCACTCCCTTATTCCCCCCACACCAAATCCTAACCCACGACCGCTCCCTCCCTCCCCACGTCGCTCTCTCCTCCCCGATCCGATTCGATTGAGATCGGAGAAGCCTGCCGCCCGGCGCCGCCCGTGCACGCCCCATCGCCCCGACGCCCTGGCGCCGCCACCCGTCGCCCAAGCCGCCCCGGCGCCACGTCCTCCTCCCGACGCCGTCGCCGTTGCCGCTGAAGGTCTCGCCCGTCGCCGGGCGCTCCCCTGACACTGCTTCGCTAACGTCGCCCGCTTCGTCCCCATCCTCCCCTCGCGGACTTTCGTCCTCGCCTCCCCCTCGACGGCTCCACCGAGCCTCGCTTGTTGAACCCGCAATGTGGGGTGAGGACCCCGAACCCTCCGCGTTTCATTCGCTTGCTTCGCCGCTAGTGCCGTTGTTGCCTTCTTTGCTGCTTAGCCGCCCGTCGTTCACCGCCGTTGCGGACTGCCCCCTTCTTTGTCGCCTTGGCCCCCTGCCTCGCCGATGCACCGGCGGCTGTTGTGGTTGCACCTGTGTACGCTTTGGCTGTGCCGAGGCCATGCCTCGCCACGCCGGGTGGCGACCGCCCACGATCGCCGCGCCCTCACCGCCTGCCCGCACTGCACGCGCGAGCACCACCACAGCTATTGGCCTCGCCCAAGAGCACTCCCTGCCGCCTTGGCTTGGCCAGCCGTTGCCCAAGAATCAGTGCCCATGGTGGCGCGCCGGGTTCTCTGACCGTTAAGGCCCCCTGGGGCCTATGACAAAGGGGGACCGCCCCCTAAACGTTTTATAAAGAAAAGGAATATAAAAAAATGTAATTAAAAAAATAGTTAATTAATTAATTACTTAATTAATTAACTTAATTAGATCGGTTAAATTAACCTAACCACTAATTTAAATTAACTAATCCTGTTAGTTAGCCTTAGTCTATGACAGATGGGTCCCATAGGACCCACATGCCAGGTTTGACTCAGGTCAACTGGGTTTGACCGGCTGACGTCATGGTGATGTCATGCTGACATCACCTTTCACTTTTCTGGATAATGTTCGATTTAAATAATTAAATAAATTCCAAAAATGCTTTAAAATCTTTTAAAATTAATATAAAATAAACCGTAGCTCAGATGAAAATACTTTCTACATGAAAGTTGCTCAGAACGTCGAGACGGATCCGGATACGCAGCTCGTTCATCCGCCACGCGTCCCTAGCATAGTGAACCTGCAACATTTCACCTCCGGTTCATTTGTCCGAAAACACGGAACACCGGGAATACTTTCCCGGATGTTTCCCCCCTTCGCCGGTATCACCTACCACTACCTTAGGTCACCCCTAGCACCGCTTATTGTCGCATCTTGCTTTATGTTACATTTGATTGCTCTATTATTTATTGTGTTCCCCCTCCGTTACTTCTTTCCGGTAGACTCTGAGACCGGTGCCGATGTCCGTGTGTTCGACTACACCGAAGATGGCCCCTCCTTGTCTGAGCAACCAGGCAAGCCCCCCCTTGATCACCAAATATCGCCTATTCTCCTCTATACTGCTTGCATTAGAGTAGTGTAGCATGTTACTTCTTTCCGTTGATTCTATTATGATGCATAGCCTGACATTGTTGCTACATCTGTTGATACCTTACCTGCAATCCTAAATGCTTAGTATAGGATGCTAGTTTGTCATCATTGGCCCTACATTCTTGTCAGTCTGCCTTGCTATACTATCGGGCCGTGATCACTTGGGAGGTGATCACGGTATATACTATACATACATACATACTATACAGATGGTGATCAAGTCGGGTCACTCATTGAGTACCCATAAGTGATTACGATGAGGGGCTGAAAGGACGGTGGCTCCATCCCGGTAGAGGTGGGCTCGGGTTCCCGACAGCCCGATTGTTACTTTGTGGCGGAGGCGGCAGGGCAGGTTGAGACCACCTAGGAGGCAGTGGGCTGGCCTGTTCGGGCGTCATGATACTTAACACGCTTAACGAGATCTTGGTATTTGATCCGAGTCCGGCCATTTGGTCTATACGCACTAACCATCTACGGGGAGTAGTTATGGGTATTCGGCGTCGTGGTACCGGCCGAAGCCTTCTTGGCGTCGGACGACGAGCTGGCGCCGGATTGGATGCGTTAACGCAACTTCCGTTGTAATGGAGGTTGCTAGGTCTGCTTTCGGCCGCCCTACATAGCGTCTTGGTGTGCAATGGGCGATGGGCCCGGACCCTCACGGCGCATAGGATTTAGACCGGCGGGCTGACCTCTCTGTTGTGCCTAGGTGGGGCTGCGGCGTGTTGATCTTCCGAGGCGGGCATGACCCAGGAAAGTGTGTCCGGCCAAATGGGATCAAGCGTGTTGGGTTATGTGGTGCACCCCTGCAGGGAAGTTTATCTATTCGAATAGCCGTGTCCCTCGGTAACAGGACGACTTGGAGTTGTACCTTGACCTTATGACAAGTAGAACCGGATACTTAATAAAACACACCCTTCCAAGTTCCACAGACAACCCGGTGATCGCTCTCTAACAGGGCGACAAGGAGAGGATCGCCACAGAGGATTATGCTATGCGATGCTCATTGGAGATGCTACTTGCAGATGCTACTTGGAGGACTTGGTCTACTCTCTTCTACATCTTTGCAAGAAGGAGGCTGCGAGCGTAGTCTTCGACGGATTAGCTATCCCCTCTTATTACGGCATTCTGCGATTCGGTCCACCGATATGGCCCTTTACACATATACCCATGCATATGTAGTGTAGTTCCTTGCTTGCGAGTACTTTGGATGAGTACTCACGGTTGCTTTCTCCCCTTTCCCCTTTCCTTTCTTTACGGTTGTCGCACCTGAGATCTTTGGAGTCCAGAGGCGAGCGCCATCGTCGATGGCGACTACTACTGGAGGTGCCTACTACTACGTGCGAGGCTGGCGGCGGCGACCGGGAGTAGTTAGGAGGATCGAGTGCGGGAGGCCTGTGCCTCTTCGATCTGTATCCGGTTTGTGCTAGCCTTCTTAAGGCAAACTTGTTTAACTTATGTACGTACTCAGATATTGTTGCTTCCGCTGACTCGTCTATGATCGAGCACTTGTATTCGAGCCCTCGAGGCCCCTGGCTTGTATTATGATGCTTGTATGACTTATTTATGTTTTTAGAGTTGTGTTGTGATATCTTCTCGTGAGTCCCTGATCTTGATCGTACACGTTTGCGTGCATGATTAGTGTACGATTAAATCGGGGGCGTCACAAGTTTGGTATCAGAGCCAACTGCCTGTAGGAATCCCCCTTCCAAACTCCTTGGCCGAAGTTGAGTCTAGACATTGAAAAAGTTTCTACTAACATGGCCGTGCGGCTTACGGGCCCACGTCGCCATTGGGTGGTAATAGGATCTTTTACTCCTCGACCTTTACTCTGGGACTCTGATCTCTCTTCTATTCGGGTTAAATGAATTTTGCTAAATCTAACATTAGGATCTCGTTATCACTTTCACCCGGAGAGCCCCTTATTACTAAGGATCGTCTGCTGCACATGAAGACCCTGAAGATACTCACCGCGGTTAACCCGAGAACTTGTCTTCATCACGTTGCAATTCCCCTTCCACCGTCAACCCTTATGGATAACTACTTGCAGTTGTTATTCTTACATTCATCCCCAGTTAGTCTTGTTATTACAAGATACCTCGAAATACTCGTCATTGTTTCGACAATCCTTTGAGCTTATTGCCTTGCTGTTCTTTGTCATCTGAATACCCCTACGGATAATTCTCGCACTTATCGAGTATCCGCTTATCCCCAGTTGTTCATATGCTTTTCAAATTACTTGGAAATACTACCCGATCTTCCGAGTATCCTCTTCAAACTATTGCTCGGCAAATACTTGTCTGCTTGCAATATGGATGCTTTCCATATGTGTAGCAATATTCATTAGTATCCTTTGACACGAGCATTTTGATCCTATCGATTCAACATGTGTGTGAAAGCACGCAATCATCAGTTGATCCTTTTAAATTATCTTTCCGGCTCAGACATCATTTTTGAACATGAGCTGGTTCTTGGCCAAACTATTTGTCGTCAATTGTGCCTTTGGTCTATCCAACTTATCCATCCTTGATCAGAGCGTCTGCTTCTGATCCCTTGTTTTGGGAATCATAATTCCTTTGTTATCTAAGCATCGAATTGTTCATATGTTCAATAATATGATGCCCGTGCATTCTTCTTCCTCTAGTTGAGTATCGATGCTCACATCAGATCCCTTGTGGACCATCGGTTCCTTTGTTGGATTCTATCCGACAGTGTCCTTCATATTGAATAACCTTGAGAACCTTTCCATGGGTATATAATGCCTTTGGTAAATTGTATCATCTGCTTTTGAACTTGCTCTACTATCGAGTTTGTGTTAATTACTCCTAAAGTTCGTGGTATATGTTCTAAGAAGCCCCGATGGCTTGAACCTATGCCTTCCTTAATATGTGTGAACTTGAAAGATTTCACGGGCCATACTCATCTGGTATTTCACCAGGTAAAACTTTCAGCACTAATACCATTATCAAAACGGGAAGTGAATGTAAGGTTCTGCTTTGGAGAAGTGGGAGTCGATCTTGAACTTTGTGTTCATGCCCATGGACCCGATGTGAAATCTATCATGAAAGCTTCTTGTATTTATAATGGTCCCCTTGTTATAAGTTCATCTTGTATCTATGTTGGTCCTTTGCGACCGTGGTTCCGACCATGATTGATCATCTTTGATCGTTTTCTCGGACAAGTTGAACCACTTGTCCTCTGCCGATCAATGCACCCGTCCAACCTCTATTATGATCTACCTTCGAGTATTACCCCGTGGTATCTCGATAATAACACAAAACCATATTACTTCTTATGAGTTCTTCAAGTATTGTTTCTCACAGATTCCAATTTTCCCCGGATTATGAGTTGTTAGACACTCAAGGACACCGATAAGTGAATCAATTTCGCACCCCGATTCAATAGCTCTAAGTAATCTCCATTGCTTATGAGTTTATTAATCCTTCAATTCATTCCTAGCCTGATCGGCTATCATTATCATGCTAAACCTTAACTGTGCTACCTAGTCCTTAATCTCGGAGCACAACTTTCGATGATGAGCTAAGCTTGCATCGATCTTCCTCGTCCTATCAATTCTCCTTGAACAACAAACTTGATTCCAAGTTTGTGTCGTACCCTTGGTTCCATTAACCTTTCGCTTCATCATTCCTTTGACTTGATGTCATCGCCGGTTTATTACATCTTCGAGGAGCCTCTCGACAAAATTTGTCGTGATCATCACATTTGACTCCTTCGAATATCAATCAAATTCATGATGACAAGTACCATCCTTGCCCCTCGATGAGTTGTGTTATCATCGACAACATTATTGCTTTCCCTCCAACACAAACTTGTTCATGTTTTGTGTTGTACCTTGAGTTCCTTGCTATCCAACTTATGTTATGATTCTACCGCGGAGTATTACCGTCTTTGATGTCAGAAATGTTGTGAGGATTGCTCCACCTCTTCAGAATTCTTGCTATAACGATACTTCTCACCATCACCATTCTTTCTTGGTCCTCGTGTTGATTCCAACCGGGGTACCCACAAGTGAACGGTGTTGTTTGGATTCTGCCTTTCTAGCAACCCTCTTGCTTTGAAGTTAATGTTTGACTGTTCATCCTTAGCCTATTGATTATTGAATCACCATTCCGACATTGGTCATGCAACCCAGCCCATATTCGGGTGCACCTTTCAACGGATGTTTAATTGTGTATGTTTTCCTCGAGCATACATCATTATACCATTTGATATGACAAATGTTATCTCCTTGTTCACATAATTTTGGAAAACCGTCTTTTGTTAAATCTCGATGAATTGCCGATGATTCCATCGGAGCCCAATGCTAAATGTTTCTTACTCAATTATCCGAGCTTTGTTGTATGGGTAATGTCATGAAGTTTCTCTCCCACGACCTAAAGGGTTTTCTACTTTGTATCCCGTCTTGCATATCATGCCTTACTTGTCCGTGGGAAGGATATACCCATGGGATATGGTTCTAACACGTTTTCCTTTCCATTGTTCTGTCTAATCTGATAATGATATAATCCTTTCCATTGTTTGGTTTAACCTTTACGGTGATCTATAAGATCTAGCGGTAATATTTTCCTGCCTTACGAAAACACCTCGGTGTACCACCTTATCGGTCAGACCACATTACTATTGTTGATGACATTTGGTAACCAGCGATGGGACGGAACTTTGCTTATTGGTCCGCCTCGTTCAACGCGCAGGAAAATGGTTCTCTTCGTCCCTCGCCCTTGGTATCGATGTTGTTGCCGACATAACTAACAGGCTACCCTCTGACATGCCTTGCTATTGTGACTGTGCAAGATGTCAGCCCCCCTTCCTACCTTTAACACACATGGTGGGCCCATAACCCGCAGTTCCACAGGATCGAAACCTGACTCTCCTGTACACCCCTTGTTCCCAGAGTTATTCCTAGTGCGTGGACTCGTATGTAATTCACGGACCACCGTCCCAAGTGATCTATTTTGGTATCAGACGCAATACTTATTCTCGTTGCCCTGAACCCCTTTCACCTTCTGGTTAGGCATCGAATGCTTGCCTATCCGTTTGAAACTTCTCATGGTACCTCCTTATTTTGCTCTCGATATTTTCTTAAGATTCAATTCGAGAGTAACTTCCGCCACCTTCCTCGATGTTATCGACCAGATAGTCAACCTTGTAGAGGTATGTCCTTTTGAAGCTACCCCTTATCCTTTCCGTAAGTACGATGAAGATCCCCAAGGAAGGACGACAACTTCATCATGATGACCCAAAGCAGAGAACTGAAGACATCAATGTAATTGATCGACCTCTTCGAGAAGAACAACCAACACCGAGAAGACTCGTTAGAATTTCGTAACCAAATCCCTTCCCCCTTAGTTCCCCTCTTAAATCTCGGGACGAGATTTCTTGTAATGAGGAGAATTGTGGCCCTGGATAATCGGGCTATAGTAATCCCGTTAACGATGCCACGTCACCTCGATTCTTTGTTGATAAACCCTAGATAATTCAAACCGAAACAAATTCAAAATTTAATTACGGAAAACAATAAAAGTTTTCAAACATTAAAATAAAAATGTTAGGTTTGTACTAAATATTACATAGATAATTATGGTGTAGAAGATACAGTTTTATAAAATGCATAAATATTTTAAATTGAATTAAAACAGAAAAGGAAAATAAAGAAAAGAAAAGAAAATACAAAACAGGAAACAAAACAACAAAGGGGGGAAAAGCAGACACCGCCCCCACTGGGCCAGCCGACCCAGCTATTAGCCAGGCCAGGCCCAACCGGCCGCCCCCTCACTCCCTTATTCCCCCCACACCCGAAACCCTAACCCACGACCGCTCCCACTCCCCTCCCCACGTCGCTCTCTCCCCCTTCCCCGATCCAGTTCTGGATCAAGATCGGGAGAAGCCAAGCCGCCAGCGCCGCCGCAGTGCGTCCTGTCGCCCGACGCCCTGGCGCCGCCACCCGTCGCCGGCCGCCCCGGCGCCACCGTCCTCCTCCCGATGCCGTCGCCCGTTGCCGCCTGAAGGCCTCGCCGTCATTGGGCGCTCCCCGCCGCTCGCTTTCTACCGTCGCCCGCTCGTCCCCATCCTCCCCCTCGCCGGACTGCTCGTCCTCGCCTCCCTCTCGACGGCTCCACCGAGCCTCGCCGCTGAACCCCTGCAACGTGGGGTGAGGACCCCGAACCCCCTCCCGCGTTTCATTCTACTTGCTTCTGCCGCTAGCTGCCGTTGTTGCCACTGCTGCTTGGCCGCGCCCGTCGTTCACCGCCGTTGCCGGACTGCCCCACTGCTGTCGCCTTGGCCGCCCCCTGCCTCGCCGATGCACCGGCGTGTTGTGGTTGCACCGTGTACGCTTTGGTCGTGCCGGCCATGCCTCGCCACGCCGGGTGGCGTACCGCCCACGCGCGCCCTCACCACGCCGCGCCACGCCATGAAAGCACCACCAACTATTGGCCTCGCCCATGACACTCCCCTGGGCGAAGGCCCAGCGCCGTTGCCTGCAGAACCGTGCCCTCGTGGGTGCGCGCCGCGCCTGGTTCTCTGACCGTTAAGGCCCCACAGGGCCTATGACAAAGGGGCCCGCCCTAAGCGCTTTTATAAAGAAGCGGAATATAAAAAATGTAATGAAAAAAATAGTTAATTAATTAATTACTTAATTAATTAACTTAATTAGATTAGTTAAATTAACCTAATCACTAATTTAAATTAACTAATCTGTTAGTTAGCCTTAGTCTATGAGATGGGTCCCATAGGACCCACATGCGAGTTTGACTCAGTCATTTGGGTTTGACCGGTCGACGTCATGGTGATGTCATCTTGACATCACCTTTCACTATTCTGGATAATGTTCGATTTAAATAATTAAATAAATTCCAAAAATGCTTTAAAATCTTTTAAAATTAATATAAAATAAACCGTAGCTCAGATGAAAATACTTTCTACATGAAAGTTGCTCAGAACGTCGAGACGGATCCAGATACGCAGCCCGTTCATCCGCCACGCGTCCCTAGCATAGTGAACCTGCAACATTTCACCTCCGGTTCATCTCGTAGAAAACACGGAACAGGAATACTTTCCGGATGTTTCCTTCACGGTATCACCTACCACTACGTTAGGTCACCCCTAGCACCGCTTATTGCCGCGTCTTGCTTTATGTTACATTTGATTGCTCTGTTATTTATTGTGTTCCCCCTCCGTTACTTCTTTCCGGTAGACTCGAGACCAAGTGCCGATGTCCGTGTGTTCGACTACACGAAGATGGCCCTCCTTGTCGAGCAACCGGGCAAGCCCCCTTGATCACCAAATATCGCCTATTCTCCTCTATCTTGCTTGCATTAGAGTAGTGTAGCATATTCTTGCTTTCCGTTGATCCTATTATGATGCATAGCCTGACATTGTTGCTACATCTGTTGATACCTTACCTGCAATCCTAAATGCTTAGTATAGGATGTTAGTTTATCATCATTGGCCCTACATTCTTGTCAGTCTGCCTTGCTATACTATCGGGCCGTGATCACTTGGGAGGTGATCACGGGTATATACTATACATACATACATACTATACAGATGGTGACTAAAGTCGGGTCACTCATTGAGTACCCACAAGTGATTACGATGAGGGGCTAAAAGGACGGTGGCTCCATCCGGTAGAGGTGGGCACAGGTTCCCACGGCCCCGATTGTTACTTTGTGGCGGAGGCGACAAGGCAGGTTGAGACCACCTAGGAGGCAGGTGGGCTGGCCTGTTCGGCGTTCGCGGATACTTAACACGCTTAACGAGATCTTGGTATTTGATCTGAGTCGGCCATTTGGTCTATCGCACTAACCATCTATGCGGGAGTAGTTATGGGTATCGGCGTCGTGGTATCGGCGAAGCCTTCTTGGCGTCGGTGACGGCGGCGTAGCGCCCGGATTGGACTGCGTTAACGCTAACTTCCTTTGTAATGGAGGTTGCTAGGTCTATTCCGGCCGCCCTACTTAGCGTGCGGTGTGCAATGGGCGATGGGCCCGGACCCCCTGGCGCATAGTATTTAGACCGGCGGGCTGACCTCTGTTGTGCCTAGGTGGGGTTGCGGCGTGTTGATCTTCCGAGGCGGGCATGGCGCAGAAAGTGTGTCGGCCAAATGGGATCAAGCGTGTTGGGTTATGTGGTGCACCCTGCAGTGAAGTTTATCTATTGAATAGCCGTGTCCCTCGGTAGCAGGGCGACTTGGAGTTGTACCTTGACCTTATGACAACTAGAACCGGATACTTAATAAAACACACCTTCCAAGTTCCACGACAACCCGGTGATCGCTCTCTAACAGGCGGCGAGGAGAGGATCGCCACAGAGGATTATGCTATGCGATGCTCTTGGAGATGCTACTTGCAGATGCTACTTGGAGGACTTCCGTCTACTCTCTTCTACATCTTCAAGAAGACGAAGGCTGCGGAAGAGTAGTCTTGACAGGATTAGCTATCCCCTCTTATTACGGCATTCTGCGATTCGGTCCATCGATATGGCCCTTTACACATATACCCATGCATATGTAGTGTAGTTCCTTGCTTGCGAGTACTTTGGATGAGTACTCACGGTTGCTTTCTCCCCTTTCCCCTTTCCTTTCTTTACGGTTGTCGCAACCAGATGTCGGAGAACCAGGCGAGGCGCCACCGTCGATGGCGACTACTACCTTTGGAGGTGCCTACTACTACGTGCGGCTGACGGCGGCGACCGGGAGTAGTTAGGAGGATCCCGTGCGAGGGCTGTGCCTCTTCCGATCTGTATCCAGTTTGTGCTAGCCTTCTTAAGGCAAACTTGTTTAACTTATGTCTGTACTCAGATATTGTTGCTTCCGCTGACTCGTCTATGATCGAGCACTTGTATTCGAGCCCTCGAGGCCCCTGGCTTGTATTATGATGCTTGTATCACTTATTTATGTTTTTAGAGTTGTGTTGTGATATCTTCTCGTGAGTCCCTGATCTTGATCGTACACGTTTGCGTGCATGATTAGTGTACGATTAAATCGAGGCGTCCTGCAAGCGCTTGCAACACTTCCATGGATGACGAGCACCGTACTCTTATGGGTGCGGTGATTCAAAGGTTCTACATCGCCAAGAGCGGACTAACAAGCTCGCACTGACCTCTGACGGGCCTTGAGGTAAGTAATAAGAATGTAAAATTATCACCCGGTAGGTAGTAGCCCCTGATACTCTGTTTGGTGTTTGGAAAGAAGAGCCAAACGGAGGGTCAATTAAAATCCGCAGGAGTCTAATAGTAAGTCTGTATGTGAATAAGCAGGCTGTGCTGCTTGCTGCTGCTGTCCGCACAGCCGAGGTCGCCGGACTAAAACGGGACCTGGAGCAGGCGGAGGGAGAGCTCGGCCTCACGAAGAGTCATCTCGAAGAGAACAAAGATGAGTGATACCCCGTTCGCATATAATGAAGTATAGATGAAATTGTTTAATATGACGACAAAGCGTCGTGACTTTGTAACAGGGGCCACCACCGAAGTGGCTTCTCTGAAGAAAGTGTTGTCCGAGGCCGAGGACAAGGCGGCTCTGGAGTGCAAGGAGCGCGAGAAGCAAGATGCTAGAGTGGGCGAGGTACAACAAGAGCTCTAGGAGCTCGGCAAAAAGTTCGAGTCCTTGGAGCATGATCTTAAGATGAAAGAGACTAAGCTTGCGAAGGCCCTTGCCAGTGTGAAAGACGCCAAGGCCGAAGCCGAAAAGGCACAGCAGGAAATCCAGGCGGCCAAGAAGATAGCGGCGGGTAAGACATTCTTTATGCAAAGCAAGCATGTGGAGGAGGCGTTTCTTTTACTTACCCGAATTCGGAGCTCTCCAGGGGCATTCGCAGATCTGCCACGCAGCGTATCAGATGCCGCGGAGTTCTACCGTGCCGAGGAGGGGAGCTCAACAGAGAAGCTATTCTGGTCCCAGTATGCTGGGGCTAAACACCCAATGCCTCTGAGTGACCAACTGAAGCAGTTGGTTGAACTCCACAGGGCGGCCGAAGTGGCTATGAAAGATTTCATAGTCCGGATGTGGCCTGGTGAGCCCCTGCCCACTAGCTACTTCGGCCTTATCAAGCGGATGGTAAATGCCTGTCCGCGGATAGAAGTGATCAAGCGATCCGTTTGCATTGAGGGTGCCCACCGGGCCTTTGCCCGTGCGAAGGTACATTGGGGCAAGCTGGATGCGGAGAAGCTAGTGAAGGACGGGCCACCGGAGGGCAAGGCGCATCGCTATCCCGAGAAATATTATGATGGCGTTATGAAGGGCGCTCATCTCGTGGCCGATGAATGTACCAAGGACAAGATCCTTGAGTAAATGTACTTCTGTCGTTGTTGTAATATAAAGACGAAGTTACTTCTGCTATGTAGCACCGTTTGATTTAAAATATTACCTTATGTGTGACTGTTTATAGAATTCTGAAAGTAGGCCAGTCGTCGGCTTCCGCCCCCACGTAACAAGTACCGGGGTGTTCCTGGAAAAACCCGGACACTCTTTATCCAATTTTTTGGTCCCTTAAGGAGGTATCCGGCGCAGCGAACAAGGCAATCGGACTATGCGGCTTTATAACTTTCACTTAGCCATAGAAGTCTACAATTTTAAATTTTGGCGAAGCCCCTAGAATTCAGAAGGCCGAATTGGGGCGCTATATACGCCTAAATCGGACGAGGCCGATTCCTCGCCTAAAGCGGAAAAAATCTTTAAGGATTTTAAGACCTCTCGAACAGCGACCAGCTCTCGCCGCATCATGCCGGTCAGTTTTCGGCTTTCTCTACTAAGGTGCTCGTCCGGAAGAACCGGGACACAATCGCAGTAGTTCTCCCTGCGCTACCTTAGCCGATATAACAGAACGTAAGGTACCAAAACAAGGGAGCCGGGCAAACCCAACTATTGACCCAAGACATGATTCGGAGCTGATGCATATAGTGCTATAAGTTCGGGGTGCCGCACTATTGAAAGTGTTCGGACTTGTTTGGCCATATTATGGGGCACCATAAGAAGCCCCTGGCCAACTGATCGTACCAAGGTGTACGGATGCAATACTAAATAAACATTTGTAAGAGAAATGTGCAAATAGGAATAATAAGTTGACGCTATATATTATCTCCGATTGATGAATAATATGCTTAAGCATATGTTTACAATGGGTGCGTTTAAGCAGAGGTAAATAGGACTGTTTAACATGTCCTATCCAAGGGCAGGCTGCATGTAGGTATATAAAACAGGTATAACGATCGTGAACAGATTCCACCAGGGTATTTACTTCTGTGCGCAAAGCCTGTTGCCTCCTTGGTTTTCTCTCCTGTGTAAGTCCGACCATCCGGCTCTTCTGAAGAGGCTGCCCGAAAGCAGTGTCCTGAAAGATACAAAGGGAGGGTTATGAAGCTATGTTGCGGTTATACCGCACTGAGTTACTGCTGCGCCTCCGCCTATGCCCATGGTATTTTGAGTGCGTAATTGTGTACGTGTGGCACGAATGTTGCTTTGATGGGGCTTGAGCGGAGGCCGGACTGCTAGTCACGCTCTTGGCGTGCCTGATGATCATGTTGCAGGGTGCTCCGGACCCGCTTGACGGTGCTTGAGGTTGTCGTCGCCGGATTGGTGGTTTGTCGGAGGAGGCCGCATTGTACTTCCGCCGCGAGGGCTGCAGTATGCTCTTCTGTTCGGAGAGAGCGGTCCATGTTTCTGTTGACTGTTATGACCCCGCGTGGTCCTGGCATCTTGAGCTTGAGGTATGCATAGTGTGGTACTGCATTGAGTCTAGCGAATGCGGTTCGTCCAAGCAGTGCGTGGTAACCACTACGGAAAGGGACGATGTCGAAGATTAACTCTTCGCTTTGGAAGTTATCCGGAGATCCGAAGACCACTTCCAATGTTATAGAGCCCGTGCAACGGGCCACTACTCTAAGAATTACACCTTTAAAGGTGGTTTTGGTGGGCTTGATCCTTGAAAGGTCGATGCCCATTTTGCGCACTGTGCCCTGATAAAGCAGGTTCAGGTTGCTGCCGCCGTCCATGAGGACTCGCGTGAGGTGGAATCCATCGATGATTGGGTCTAGGACCAGTGCGGCTGAGCCGCCGTGACGGATGCTGGTAGGGTGATCCCTACAATCAAAAGTGATCGGACAAGTTGACCGTGGGTTGAATTTGGGGGCGACTGGCTCCATCGCATAGACGTCCCATAGTGCTCGCTTCCGTTCCCGCTTGGGAATGTGGGTGGCGTAGATCATGTTGACCGTTTTCACCCGGGGAGGAAATTTCTTCTGTCCCCCTGTGTTCGGACGCCTGGGCTCCTCGTCCTCATCGCTATGCAACCCCTTGTCCTTGGTTTCGGCGTTTATTTTACCAGCCTATTTGAACACCCAATAGTCTCTATTAGTGTGGTTGGCTGGCTTGTTCGGGGTGCCATGAATTTGGCACGAGCATTCTAGTATGCGGTCCAGACTGGACGGTCCCTGATTGTTTCTTTTGAACGACTTCTTCCGCTGACCAGATTTGGATCCGCTGAATCCGGCGTTGAGTGCCGTGTCTTCCGTATTGTCGCCGTTGTTCCGTCGCTTATGTCTGTTGCGTCGTGGCTTGCCGTTATTGTCACGGACATCCGAAGTGCCAGAATGTGGCGTAGTGCTGCTGCGAGCCAACCAGCTGTCCTCGCCCGCGCAAAAGCGGGTCATTAGTGTCGTGAGGGCTGCTGTCGGTGTCAAAACCGGCGGATCTCGGGTAGGGGGTCCCGAACTGTGCGTCTAGGCGGATGGTAACAGGATACAAGGGACACGATGTTTTACCCAGGTTCGGGCCCTCTTGATGGAGGTAAAACCCTCGTCTGCTTGATTAATATTGATGATATGGGTAGTACAAGAGTGGATCTACCACGAGATCAAGGAGGCTAAACCCTAAAAAGCTAGCCTATGGTATGATTGTTGTAATGTATGTTGTGTCCACGGACTAAAGCCCTCCGGTTTATATAGGCACGGAGAGGGCTAGGGTTACAGAGTCGGTTACAATGGTAGGAGATCTACATATCCGTATCGCCTAGCTTGCCTTCCACGCCAAGGAAAGTCCCATCCGGACACGGGACGGAGTCTTCAATCTTATATCTTCGTAGTCTTGGAGTCCGGCGGACGATGATAGTCCGGCTGTCCGGACACCCCCTAGTCCAGGACTCCCTCAGTAGCCCCTGAATCAGGCTTCAATGACGATAAGTCCGGCGCGCATAATGTTCGGCATTGCAAGGCGAGTTCCTCCTTTGAATAATCTAGAGAAGATCATGAACACCAGGATAGTGTCCGGCTCTGCAAAATAAATTCCACGTTCCACCATAGAGAGAATAAAATGTAGACAAGTTCAATCTGCTGACGTATTTTGCGGCATGACATCACACCACTACGAAGCCTTTACTTGAATCGTTTTTTATTATACCACCTCAGCATGTTTAGCAAAGCGGTTTCCTTGGCACGTCTTATCGAAGCAGAGATCGTGTTCCCCTTATTCCGGGATTCTCATCAATATGGACATGGGTAACCCAACCGCGCCATTGATGGTGGCGCTTGGGGGATAAGCGAGTTTTACCAGGCTGGTGGGGGACGCATAGTCTTCGCCCGCCTATATATGAGGGATAAGGATTCACCTTTTCACCCACGCCTTCTTCCTCCTTTGCTTATCTACCTCCGCGCACTCAAGCTCCAACGCCCAAGCTCGCGCATCTCGTCTCAACCTTCCCCGACCATGTCCGGAGGGGGAGGCAAATGGTTGGTTTCCACCGTTAAGGAGGAGCATATCACAAAGCTGCGCAGCACCGGATACCTTTCCGGCGATATCGCGCACCGGCTGCCCGACGAGGGGCAGCTCATCCCTACCCCCAGGCCCCATGAGAGGGTCGTTTTCCTTCCCCACTTCCTCCGCGGACTGGGCTTTCCACTTCACCCCTTTGTCAGGGGCTCATGTTCTACTCGGCCTGGATTTCCACGATCTGGCGCGAACTTCATCCTCAACATCTCGGCGTTTATCGTGGTGTGCGAAACCCTCCTCTGCATCCGGCCCCACTTCGACTTGGCTCAAGACCTTCAACGTCAAGCGAAGGTAGTGAAGGGCACGCAGCGGTAGTCTTGGGCGCTATGTTGGGCAAGATGCCCAACATCCTCTGGTTCGAAGGGGCCTTCGTGGACTCCGTCAAGGGGTGGCAATCAGGGTGGTTCTACATCACCAAGCCGCACGACCCTACATGGGTGGCGGCCCCCGAGTTTAGATCTGGTATCCCTACGCAGCTCACCTCCTAGAAAGAGAAGGGCTTGCTATGGGGTAATCCGAAGGAGCTGACGGGACTCCGAGCCTGTATCCAGAAGCTGGTGAACAAGAAGCTCAGGCTTGTCGACGTGGTCCAAGTCATGCTCGTCCGCCGGATTCTCCCATGCTTAGAACGGGCATTCAATCTGTGGGAGTTCGATCCGGAACAGCACCAGGCGCTGAGCGGGCTCTTCGACACGACGTACGAAGGCGCCTTGAGGGTGCTATTTAAGGGCTCCGAAGCCCCCGCATCCGCGACGGAAGATCACGGATTTCACTCGCAGCATCCGGCTGACGAGGTAAGTGATTCTACCCCTTTACATGACACTTATTGTAAATAGATTGATTCTAAGAGGGTTTCAATCTCCCTTTTCCTTTGACAGAATGGATGAAGAAGGCCGAGCAGCTCATCCGCCCGGCTCCCATGCCGAAGACCAGTGGATGCCCGTCTAGCGGGGCTGCTGGTTCGGCGCCGCGCGTGGTGCGGAGAAGAAGGCCAAGAAAGGTGCCACGGGCACTCAAAAGAGTTCCGTAATCAGGCGTCCGACGACGAGGCGGACTCCTCCCGAGCGAGGAGGAGGAAGAAGACTCTCTCCGGAGGGGGAGAGAGGAGAGGAAGGCTTCCCCAGCGGGGAGGCCAAGGGTCAAGAGGGGAGAACTATTCCCCGGACAGCTCCGCCAACACCGATGTTGGCGATGAGAATGGCCTTCAAGGTCCAGCCTCGGCGAGATCGTAAATATCTGGATCCACGATATGCAATTTCTTGTGTGTCACATAGTGTCCTACTAATGCCGCATACTGCCCGCAGTCCGGACGATGATGATCTCCCCGCTTCATCAAGCGGGTCGTTGGCCCCGTCGGATGTGGATTCACTTCCGACTGCCTCTACCCCCCGCTCCGATGAGGACGCCGAGGTGGGATCCCACAAAGGGACCCATCAGGAGGAGGCTCCGGAGGTGCCGCAAGGCAGCCTCCCGGACTTTGCGCCGGACTCTACGCCGGAACCTGCAGTGGTTCCAGAGTCCGGCAGGCGGCCCCTTCGAAAGAAGAGAAAGACCGTGACACCGGCGGCCTCCGTCCAACCGGAGGCACCGGACAACTTGCTGGAGGCGCTCAAAGGTGCTTCCATCGAGGAAAAACACCGCCTTTATTATAGAGTGCGGTGATTGAAAAGGTTCGGCTTCGCCAAGGGCGGGTGACCAAAGCTTCTTGATAGCCTTCTAACAGGCTTTGAGGTAAGAAGTTAAAATTATGTAATGTAATACCGCATAAATAGTAGCCCCTGATGCTCGGTTCGGTGTTCGGAAAGAAAAACCGGACTGAGGATCTAAAAAGATATTCGCAGGTTGCTAATGAATTATGTCAATATGGGTTTGCAGGCTGTCTTTTGACCTCTGCCAAGCCCGATTGCGGAGGTTGGTACATTGAAGCAAGATCTCAAGCGGTCGGCGAGAGCTCGCCATGCCAAGAGGCAGCTCGAGGACAAAGAAGGTGAGTAGCACCACTTTGAATTTTACCTTCTGAGAAAAGGATTTTGGTGCAATAAAATTAACAAGGATAATATGGGTATTGCGGGGCCACAAGCGAGGTGGCAGCCTGAAGGAGGCTGTGTCATGACGAGCGAAGGCGGCTTTGAACGGGCAAGCGAAGCAAGAAAAGCAAGAGGCGCAGGTGGCGGCGGTGCGGCAAGAGCTCGAGGCTCTTATGGAGAAGCATGAGAGCTTGGGCGCGACTCAAGACTTCGAGTCGAGCTCGCCCGGCTCTCGAAAGTGCCAAGTCCGCCAAGGCCGAGGCCCGTAAGGCCCTTCAGGAGGTTGAAGATGTGAAGAAGATAGCGGCGGGTAAGGCATTTTTCATGCAAAGCAAGCATGTTAATGTAAACTACCTGACACTTACCCGCATTCGGAGCTCTCCAGGGGCGTTTGTAGATCTGCCGCGTAGTGTATCCGATGCCGCTGCATTCTACCGTGGCGAGGAGGGGAGCTCAACGGAGAAGGTCTTCTGGTCTCAGTACGCTGAGGCCGTCCATCCGGTGCCCCCAAGCGACCAGCTGAAGCAGCTGGTCGAACTCCACAAGGTAGCTGAGGAGGCCATGAAGGGCCTTATAGTCGGTGTGGCTGGACAGGCCATGCTGGAGCTACCGCCTCGGCGGCGATCGGTGGATCGTGCCCCTGGGTGGAGGTCATCAAGCGCTCCGCCTGTATTGAAGGTGCTCGTCGGGCCCTTGCCCGCACAAAGGTGCACTGGGGCAGGCTGGATGCGGAGAGGCTTCTTACTAACCCGCCACCACCGGGCAAGGAGTATCGTACGCCCGAAATGTATTATAAGACTGTCTTGAAGGGAGCCCGCGATATTGCGGATGAATGCCCTAGAGATTTAATTTTTGAGTAAACTCGCTATGTATTATCCTGTGCGCTGAAAACTTTGTTCATGTGCGCTTTAAGCAACGCTTGTTTAATTTAAAATATTACCTTCTGTGCGGCCGTTTATAAAATCTGAGAGATGGCAAGTCATTGGCTTCGGCCCCCGAGCCGCGAGTGCTGGGGTGTTCGGGATGAACTTGAGCACTCTTGCTCCCATTTTTGGGTCCATCTAGGGAGGCGCTCAACAGAACGAACAAGGCAACCGGACTTATAATGCTTGAACACTCTCACTTAGGCATAGAATTCTATAATTCTAAATTTGGTGAAGCCTGGTATTCGAAGACCGAATTGAGGCGCTATCCACGCCTTCGTCGGACATTATCCGGAACTTCGCTCGAAGCGGCATGAGTCTTTAGGGACCGAAAAGACCTCTCGAACAGCGACCAGTCTCTCGCCTTATCATGCCGGTCAGGTTTAGCTTTCTCCATCGAGCTTGCCCAGCTCAACCGGGCGCAATCGCGATGGTTCGCCAATGCCGCCTCGGCCGGCGAGCGGGCGTAAGGCGCCAAAACATGGGAGCCGGGCAAACCCAACTATTGACCCAAGACATGATTTGGAGCCGATTCATATAATGCTATAAGTTCGGGGTGCCGCACTTGTGAAAGTGTTCGGACTTATCACACCATAATGTGGGGAACATAAGCCCCTTGTGTATTAGGTCGTACCAAAATATACGGGTGCAAGATGTCATGTAATGAACATATATATGTAATTACAGGCGAAAAGGTGCTGCATCATTTATTAAAGGAAGTCTGCTATGAGTGCGGACTGATACAAATAGTGTGATAAGCAAGGGTTTTGGACTAGTTAAACATGTCCCCCTCCAGGGATGGGCTGCGGACTTGGTGTATATAATCAAATTTAATGCTCGTAATTGAGACAACCTGAGTGTTCGTCGCATCATTCTTTCTTCCCCGGCTGTTGCATCATGAGTTCGGCAGGTTCACCGCCGGACAGGGCCTCTGGCTAATGGAGTCCTGTGCATACAAAGAAGGAAAAAATAATAACAATAAGAAAGAGTGACACACTTGCGAGCCCCTGGTGTGGTTGAGCCGCACTCTAGGTCTATTGTGGTCGTGCCCTTTCCCCTACGCCCATGGTATCTCCAAAGCGTAATGATGTACGCGGAGGGTTGTTCTTGCGATCATGCGAGGGTTGGGGTTAGGGCTGCATTGCTACGCGTGCTCGGATCGTGCCAGGTGGTCTTGGTTGGTGTTGCTTCGGGTGCGTTTGGCTGTATCCGGCCGTTTAACGGCCGGACTTGAAAATTGCCTTAAAAGGCTGCTCAGTACTTCGCGCGAGAGCATTGCCAGTATGTTCCTCCGTTCGGAGGGAGCATTCCGTATTTCCGTTGACCGTGATGACTCCACAAGGGCCTGGCATCTTGAGCTTGAGGTATGCATAATGCGGCACCGCGTTGAACTTTGCAAACGCGGTTCGTCCGAGCAGAGCGTGATAGCCGCTGCAAAATGGGACTATGTCGAAGATTAACTCCTCGCTCCGAAAATTATCCGGGGATCCGAAGACCACTTCCAGTGTGACTGAGCCTGTACAATTGGCCTCCACACCTGGTATGACGCCTTTAAAGGTTGTCTTTGTAGGTTTAATCCTTGAGGGGTCTATGCCCATCTTGCGCGCTATATCACGATAAAGCAGGTTCGAGCTCTGCCGCCGTCCATCGGGACTCTCATGAGGTGAAATCCATCGACGATTGGGTCTAAAACCAATCCGGCGAATCCGCCATGGCGGATGCTGGTCGGATGGTCTCTTCGATCGAAAGTGATCGGACAAGAGGACCATGGATTGAACTTTGGGGCGACTGGCTCCATCGCGTATACGTCCCTTAGTGCACGCTTCCGCTCCCTCTTGGGTATATGGGTTGCGTATATCATGTTGACCGTCCGCACTTGTGGGGGGAAACCCTTCTGTCCTCTACTGTTCGGCGGCCGGGTTTCTTCCTCGTCGTCGCTATGCAGCCCCTTGTCATTGTTTTCGGCAATTAACTTGCCTGCTTGCTTGAATACCCAACAGTCTCTGTTGGTGTGATTAGCTGGCTTTTCGGGGGTGCCATGTATCTGGCATAAGCGGTCGAGTATCCGGTCCAAATTGGACGGACCCGGAGTTGTTCTTTTGAATGGCTTCTTCCGCTGGCCGGGTTAAGAGCTTCGGAATCTGGCATTGACTGCCGTATCTTCCTTGTCGTCGCCGTTAATGCGGCGTTTAGTTTTGTTTCGACGCGACCTGCCATTGTGGTCCTTAGTATCCGGACTGCCAGAATTTTTACTGAGGTTGTTGCTGCGAGCTAGCCAGCTATCCTCTCCCGCGCAAAAGCGGGTCATTAATGATGTGAGGGCTGCCATGGATTTTGTCTTTTCCTGTCCCAGGTGCTGGGCTAGCCACTCGTTGCGGATGTTATGTTTGAAGGCTGCGAGGGCCTCTGCATCCGGACAGTCGACGATTTTGTTTTTCTTTGTCAAGAACCGTGTCCAGAACTGTCTGGCCGATTCGTCTGGCTGCTGAATTATGTGGCTTAGGTCATCGGTGTCTGGTGGCCGCACATATGTGCCCTGGAAGTTGTCGAGGAATGCGGCTTCCAGGTCTTCCCAACACCCAATTGACTCTGCGGGCAAGCTGTTAAGCCAATGCCGAGCTGGTCCTTTAAGCTTGAGTGGGAGATACTTGATGGCGTGGAGATCGTCGCCGCGGGCCATATGGATGTGAAGGAGATAATCCTCGATCCAAACCGCGGGGTCTGTTGTGCCATCGTAGGATTCAATGATTACGGGTTTAAACCCTTCGGGGATTTGATGATCCATTACTTCGTCAGTGAAGCATAGCGGGTGTGCGGCGCCTCTATATTGAGCAATGTCACGACGTAGCTCGAGTGAGCGTTGTCTGCTGTGTTCGGCCCGGCCGGAGATGTTGTATCCGGTGCGACGGTATTCGTCGTGGGTTGTGGGGCGTCCCCGTGATCCGTAGATGGATCTAGATTGCCTTGCTTTGTCCTCCAATATATCTCGCAAGTCCGGCGCGTTCCCTCTTGGCTTCGTACTTTTGGAGCGATGCCGGGGTACGGTCTTGGTGGAGGGCCTGGATGCCTCTCTATGGCGACCACGGGGTGGTCGGTCGGCCGTATCGTGCGCTGGTGATGAAGGTATGTATGCTTCCTCCTCTAATCGGGGGAGCAACTTGCGTCTTGGGTAGCTTTTGGAGGGGCGTTCGAGTTTATACTCTTCGGCCGCGAGGACCTCGGTCCATCGATCGGCCAGCAGGTCCTGACCAGCTTGAAGCTGCTGTTGCTTTTTCTTTAGGCTATTTGCCGTGGCGATAAGCCTGCATTTAAAACGCTCTTGTTCGAGTGGATCCTCGGGCACGACGAATTCGTCGTCGTTGAGGCTTGCCTCATCTTCGGTGGGAGGTATATAGTTATAGTCCTCGACCTCTTCGTCTGCCGCCCTCTCGTGAGGGCTTGCTTCTGCATCCTCCTGCGCTGAATCTTGCTGGAGGGGACTATCTTCGGCACTCTCTGGGGTATTATTATCTCCTGTGCCGGAATCTCCATTCTTGCTGTGGCGGGATTTAGAGCGGCGCCGCTGACGCCGGCGCTTGGGCTGTTTCTTTAAGGAATCTGCCTCCGCTGCTTCTTCGCCGTCCCCATCTTTTGGGGTGTCCACCATGTATATGTAAATGCGGCGAGGTGGTCTTCCAGTGCCTGTGGCGCTGGTTCTGTTAAATCTCGGCATCGTCGTCCATAGCGTCGATGTCTTGAGTCCTAGTCTAGCATGTCGGTTAGATCATCGCGGTGGCTACAAAGTGGGTGGTGGGTGGGCTCTGAATTTCTTCGTTGTCCGTATCCCAACCATCCTGGCCATAATCCGCCAGGACTCTCCGGATAGCGAGAGATGCTTTATAAATTTAGGATGTCGCCAAAGGGCGAGTGTTGGAAAGATGTCGCGGTGAATTCCATAACGGCGCCCAATCAGATTCGATTGGCGGGGGCATGGGAGGTCGAGTCGGCAAGGAGTCCGGCACCTCGAGTCACTGAGCCGCGAGGACAAGGTTAGTGTTCGCTCCATCGCCGTAGAAGTTGCAGCCCCGAGGCGGTGTCCAACCACCGGTCCTCGTCTGGGCAATCGGCTCGGACTAAGGGCTGAAGCGGATTCTTGTCGTTACCGTGGAGCCTTGCCCCGGCGAGCTAAATCATGGCCCGTCGTGTGATAGTCACAGCTTGCACGCTTTGGCTGAGGCTCGAGTCCGTCGAGGATTAAGTCCCCGCGGATGTCGGCCGTGAATTTTAGGCTTCCGAACCTGACCTGATGGCCAGGGGCGTAGCTTTCGATCTGCTCCAGATGGCCAAGTGAGTTGGCCCGCAGTGCGAAGCCGCTGAATACGAAGATCTGTCCGGGGAGAAAAGTCTCACCCTGGACAGCGTTGTTGATTGGAGAAGCCATCGAGCCTATTGGTGACGGCACAGAGGAACTCTCAATGAAAGCACCAATGTCGGTGTCAAAACCGGCGGATCTCTGGTAGGGGGTCCCAAACTGTGCGTCTAGGTGGATGGTAACAGGAGACAAGGGACACGATGTTTTACCCAGGTTCGGGCCCTCTTGATGGAGGTAAAACCCTACTTCCTGCTTGATTAATATTGATGGTATGGGTAGTACAAGAGTGGATCTACCACGAGATGAAGGAGGCTAAACCCTAAAAGCTAGCCTATGGTATGATTGTTGTAATGTATGTTGTGTCCTACGGACTAAAGCCCTCCGGTTTATATAGGCACCGGAGAGGGCTAGGGTTACACAGAGTCGGTTACAATGGTAGGAGATCTACATATCCGTATCGCCAAGCTTGCCTTCCACGCCAAGGAAAGTCCCATCCGGACACGGGACAGAGTCTTCAATCTTGTATCTTCGTAGTCTTGGAGTCCGGCGGACGATGATAGTCTGGCTGTCCGGACACCCCCTAGTCCAGGACCCCCTTAGCTGCCATGGACTTGGGTTTTTCCTGGCCGAGGTGTCGGGCAAGCCACTCGTCACGGATATTATGCTTAAAGGCCGCCAGGGCTTCGGCATCCGGACAGTCGACTATTTGGTTCTTTTTAGTTAGGAACCGAGTACAGAATTTCCTGGCTGACTCTCCGGGTTGCTGAGTAATGTGGCTCAAGTCATCGGCGTCCGGTGGTCGCACATATGTGCCCAGGAAGTTGTAGAGGAACGCGTCTTCCAGGTTTTCCCAATTGCCAATGGAATTTGCGGGCAGGCTATTTAGCCAGTGTCGGGCGGGTCCTTTGAGCTTAAGAGGAAGATACTTGATGGCGCGTAGATCGTCTCCACGGGCCATGTGAATGTGGAGAAGGAAATCTTGATCCATACTCTACGGGTCTGTTGTGCGTCGTATGATTTGATGTTTACAGGTTTGAACCCTTACGAATTCATGATCCATCACTTCGTCGAGAAGCGAGAGGGGTGTGCGGCACCTTTGTGCGGGCTATGTAACTACGTGGTTGAATTGCTCAGGTGGCTGTGTTCGGCCCGGCCGGACTTGTTGATAGTGTATCCGGCGTGACGGTCATCGTCGCGTGTTGGGGCGCGCCCCCGCGATCCGTAGATCGATCTTGGCTGTCCTGCTTTGTTTTCCAGTATATCTTGCAGGTCTTGCCTATTGCCCCGGGCCGTAGTGTATTGGCGTGAAAGTGCGTCTTTGGTATCGGGCTGATACACGTTTATCCGGCCACGAGGTGGCCGGTTAGCCGTGTGGCGCCCGAGTCCATATTCCTCGGCTTCCAGGACTTCAGTCCATCTATCTGTGAGCAGGTCTTGATCAGCTTGGAGTTGTTGCTACTTCTTTTTTAGGCTCCTCGCAGTGGCCATAAGCCGACGCTTGAAGCGCTCCTGCTCGATGGGGTCCTCATGCACGCCGAACTCGTCATCGCCGAGGCTAATCTCGTCTTCAGAGGGGGGCAAGTAGTTGTCCTCCTCCGGATATCCGTCCGTCGCTTTGTTAAATGCAGGCTGACCTGCCCATCTTCTGCTTTCGGCCTGTTCAAGGCAGGTGATCGTGGTTGTTGAGGGAGTCTGGACTAGGGGTGTCGGATAGCGGACTATCATCATCGGCGGACTCCAAGACAATGAAGATACAAGATTGAAGACTTCTTCCCGTGTCCGGATGGGACTTTCATTGGCGTGGAAGGCAAGCTTGGCGATACGGATATGTAGATCTCCTACCATTGTAACCGACTCTGTGTAACCCTGGCCCTCCCCGGTGTCTATATAAACCGGAGGGTTTTAGTATGTAGGACACACAACCATTACAACAATCATACCATAGGCTAGCTTCTAGGGTTTAGCCTCCTTGATCTCGTGGTAGATCCACTCTTGTACTACCCATATCATCAATATCAATCAAGGGAGTAGGGTTTTACCTCCATCGAGAGGGCCCGAACACAGGTAAAAACATCGTGTCCCTTGTCTCCTGTTACCATCCGCCTAGGCGCACAGATTCGGGACCCCCTACCGAGATCCGCCGGTTTGACACCGACATTGGTGCTTTAATTGAGAGTTCCTACGTCGTCACCGATAGGCGATGGATTCTTCAAACAACAACACAGTCGAGGTGAGACTTTTCTCCCGGACAGATCTTCAGATTCGGCCGCCGCGCGCGGGCAATTCACTTGGCCATTTGGAGTAGATCGAAAGCTACACCCTGACCATCGGGTCGATTTGGAAGCCTAAACTTCACGGTGACATCGCGGAGACTTGATCTTGATGGATTGAGCCATTGCCGGCGTGCCGTGACTTATCACGATGGGCATGATCTAACTCTGCCGCCGGACAGTACCTTGGAGGCCGCACACGAATCCGCTCCGACCCATAGTTCGGAGCCGATCACATAGATCGAGGACAGGTGGCTGGACACCGCCTCGGGAGCTGCAACTGCTATGGCGATGGAGCCGAATACTGGCCTTGTCCCTTATAAAGCCCGTGACTCCAAGGTGCCGGACTCCCTGCCGGACTCCGAACCTCCTGTGCCCCTGCCAATCGAATCCGATTGGGCGCCGATCATGGAGTTCACCGCTGCGGACATCTTTCAGCACTCACCCTTTGGCGACATCTTAAATTCGCTAAAGCATCTCTCGCTATCAGGAGAGCCCTGGCCGGACTGCGGTCAAGATGGTTGGGATGCGGACGATGAAGAAATTCAAAGCCCACCCACCACCCACTTTATAGCCACTGTCGATGATCTAACCGACATGCTAGACTACGACTCCGAAGACATCGACGGTATGGATGAGGATGCTGGAGACGATCAAGAACCAGCGCCTACAGGGCACTGGAAGACCACCTCGTCATACGACATATACATGGTGGACACCCCAAAGGATGGGGACGGCGAAGAAGCAGCGGAGGCAGATTCCTTAAAGAAACAGCCCAAGCGCCGACGTCAACGGCACCACTCTAAGTCCCGCCACAGCAAGAATGGAGATTCCGGCACAGGAGATAATAACACCCCAGAAAGTGCCGAAGACAAGCCCCTCCAGCAAGATTCAGCGCAGGAGGACGCAGAAGCCACCCTCACGAGAGAGCGGCAGACGAAGAGGTCGAGGATGATAATTACATACCTCCCTCCGAAGACGAGGCAAGCCTCGATGATTGACTTAATTAAATGCGTGCACGAGGATCCGTCGAACAAGGCGTTTTAAGCGCAGGCTAATGGCCACGGCAAATAGCCTAAAGAAAAAGCAGCAACAGCTTCAAGCTGATCAAGATCTGCTAGCCGACAGATGGACCGAGGTCCTCGCGGCCGAAGAGTATGAACTCGAATGCCCCTCCAAAAGCTACCCAAAATGCAAGTTGCTCCCCCGATTAGAGGAGGAGGCATATAAACCTTCATCACCAGCGCAAAATACGGCAGACCGACCACCTCGTGGCCGCGACAGAGAGGCATCTAGGCCCTCCACCAGGACCGTACCCCGGCATCGCTTGAAAAGTACGAAGCCACGGGGGAATGCGCTGGACTTGCGGGATACATTGGAGGACAAGGCAAGACAATCCAGATCTATCTATGGATCACGTGGGCGCCCCACGACCCACAACGACTACCGTCGCGCCGGATACAGCAACTCCGGCCGGGTCGAACACAGCAGACAACGCTCTCTTGAGCTACGTCGTGATATTGCTCAATATAGAGGCGCCGCACACCCGCTATGCTTCACAGACGAAGTAATGGATCATCAAATCCCTGAAGGGTTTAAACCCGTGAACATTGAATCCTACGATGGCACAACAGACCCCGCGGTTTGGATCGAAGATTATCTCCTTCATATCCATATGGCCCGCGGCAACGATCTCCACGCCATCAAGTATCTCCCACTCAAGCTTAAAGGACCAGCCCGGCATTGGCTTAACAGCTTGCCCGCAGAGTCAATTGGGTGCTGGGAGGACCTAGAAGCCGCATTCCTCGACAACTTCCAGGGCACATATGTGCGACCACCAGACGCCGATGACTTAAGCCACATAATTCAGCAGCCAGACGAATCGGCCAGACAGTTTTGGACATGGTTCTTAACGAAGAAAAATCAAATTGTCGACTATCCGGATGCAAAGGCCCTTGCAGCCTTCAAACACAACATCCGCGACGAGTGGCTGGCCCGACACCTAGGACAGGAAAAGCCGAAATCCATGGCAGCCCTCACATCACTCATGACCCGCTTCTGTGTGGGGGAGGACAGCTGGCTAGCCCGCAGCAACAACCTCAGCAAAAATTTTGACAGTCCGAACACTAAGGACCACAATGGCAGGTCGCGTCGAAACAGAAACAAACATCGCGTTAACGGCGATAACAATGAGGATACGACAGTCAATGCCGGATTCAGAGGCTCTAAACCCGGTCAGCGGAAGAAGCCATTCAAAAGAACCACTACGGGTCCGTCCAATTTGGACCGAATACTCGACCGCTCTTGCCAGATACATGGCACCCCCGAAAAGCCAGCTAACCACACCATCAGGGATTGTTGGGTATTCAGGCGGGCAGGCAAGTTAATTGCCGAAAACAATGAAAAGGGGCTGCATAGCGATGACGAGGAAGAGACTCGCCGCCCGAGCGAGAGAGGATGAAGGGTTTCGCCCCACAAGTGCGGACGGTAAACATGATATACGCAACCCACATACCCAAGAGGGAGCGGAAGCGTGCACTTTGGGATGTATATGCGATGGAGCCAGTCGCCTCGAAGTTCAATCCATGGTCCTCTTGCCCGATCACTTTTGATCGAAGGGACCACCCCACCAGTATCCGCCATGGCGGATTCGCCGCATTGGTTTTAGACCCAATCGTCGATGGATTTCACCTCACGAGTCACGATGGGGCGGCAGCAGCCTGAACCTGCTTTATCGGGATCGGTCGCCAAGATGGGCATAGACCCTCAAGGATTAAACCTACAAAGACGACCTTCAAAGCGTCATACCAGGTGTGAAGCGAATTGTACAGGCTCACCACACCGAAGTGGTCTTCGGATCCCGGATAATTTCGAAGCAAGGAGTTAATCTTGACATAGTCCCGTTCATGATGGCTATCACGCTCTGCTTTCGGGCGAACGCGTTCGCAAAATTCAACGCGTGCCGCATTATGCATACCTTAAGCTCAAGATGCTAGGCCCTCGTGGAGTCATCACGATCAGCGGAAATATCAACGCCTCTCGAGCGGAGGAACACACAATGGCTCTCGGCAGAAGTACATAGCAGCCTTTTAAGGCAATTTTCAAGTCTGGCCGTTAAACGACCGGACATGGGCAAACGCGCCCGGAGTAACATCAATCAAGACCACCTGGCACGTTCCGAGCACGCGTAGCAATGCGGCCCCAACCCCAGCCCTTGCATGATTGCAAGACCAGCTCTCCGCGTACATCATTACGCTCTGGAGATACCATGGGCATAGGGGGAGGGGCACGACCACGACAGGCCCAGAGTGCGGCTCAACCACACCAGGGGCTCCCAAGTGTGTCGCTCTTTTTATTTTCATCTTTCTTCTTTTTATCCACAGGACTCCGTTCACCAGAGGCCCTGTTCGGCGGCGAACCTGCCGAACTCACGATGCAACAGCCAGGGAGGGACAAAGGCTGCGGCGAACACTCAGGTGGTCTCCATTACGAGCATTAAATTTGTTAAATACACCAGTCCGCAGCCTACCCCTGGAGGGGGACATGTTTAAATAGTCCAATCCCTTGCTTACCACACTATTTGTATCGTTCTGTACTCATGGTAGAATCCCTTGAATAAACAATGCATCACTTTTCGCTTATAATTGCATTCCTTTTCTTATATATGTTCATTTATGACATCTTGCATCCATACACTCTGGTACGGCCGAATACACCAGGG
The DNA here is from genome assembly GCA_021437245.1 of Aegilops speltoides. Lineage (NCBI taxonomy): Eukaryota > Viridiplantae > Streptophyta > Magnoliopsida > Poales > Poaceae > Aegilops > Aegilops speltoides. Next base: position 53,098,228 of record CM038142.1, read on the forward strand.
GCTTATGTTCCCCGCATTATGGTGTGATAAGTCCGAACACTTTCACAAGTGCAGCACCCCGAACTTATAGCACTATATGCATCTGCTCCGAATCATGTCTTGGGTCAATAGTTGGGTTTGCCCGGCTCCCATGTTTTGGTACCTTACGTTCCGTTCCGTCGGCTAAGGTAGCACTGGGAGAACCACTGCGATTGCGCCCCGGTTGAGTTGGGCGAGCGCCTCAGTGGAGAAAGCTAAAACTGACTATCATGATAAGGCGAGAGCTGGTCGTTGTTCGAGAGGTCCTTTCGAGTCCCTAAAGACTTATGCCGCTTAGAGCGAGGAACCGGATAGTGTCCGGCCCAGGCGTGGATAGCGCCCCAAACTCGGTCTTCCGAATACTAGGGGCTTCGACGAAATTTAAAATTATAGAATTCTATGGCTAAGTGAGAGTGTTCAAGCATTATAAGTCCGGTTGCCTTGTTCGTTGTGTTGGCGCCTCCTAGATGGACCCAAAATGGGAACAAGAGTGCTCAAGTTTATCCCGAACACCCAAAGACTAGTGGCATGGGGGCTGAAGCCGACGACTTGCCATCTCTCGATTTAATAAACGGCCGCACAGAAGGTAATATTTTAAATTAATAAGCGTTGCTTAGCGCATATGAACAAAGTTTTCAGCGCACAAGATAACACATCGCAAGTTTACTCAATAATTACATCTTTGGGGCACTCATCCGCAATCTTGCGGGCACCCTTCAGGACACTCTTATAGTACATCTCGGGCATACGATACTCCTTGCCCGCTGGCGGCGCATCCGTTATGAGTTTCTCAGCATCCAGCCTACCCCAGTGCACCTTTGCGCGGGCAAGGGCCCGACGGGCACCTTCAATACAGGCAGAGCGCTTGATGATTTCCACCCATGGACACGCATCCACCAGCCGCCGCACCATGCCGAAGTAGCTCCCAAGCATGGCCTCTTCAGGCCAAAGCCGGACTATGAGGCCCTTCATGGCCTGCTCGGCTACCTTGTGGAGCTCGACCAGCTGCTTCAGCTGGTCGCTAAGGGGCACAGGATGTCCGGCCTCAGCGTATTGAGACCAGAAGACCTTCTCCATTGAGCTCCCCTCCTCGGCCCGGTAGAATGCGGCGGCATCGGACACGCTGCGAGGCAGATCTGCAAACGCTCCTAGAGAGCTCCGAATCCGGGTAAGTAAGGTAATTCACATTCACATGCTTGCTTTGCATGAAAAATGCCTTACCCGCCGCTATTTTCTTCACCGCCTCCATCTCCTGAAGGGCCTTATGGGCCTCGGCCTTAGCGGCTTTGGCACTCTCAAGAGCCGAGGCAAGCTCGGACTCTCGAGTCTTCGAGTCGCGCTCCAAACTCTCATGTTTTTCCATGAGTGCCTAGAGCTCTTGCCGCACCTCCGCCACCCGCGCCTCCTGCTTCTCTCGCTCTGCTCGTTCCGCGGCTGCATTGTGCTCGGCCGCAGACATGGCCTCCTTCAGGGCTGCCACCTCGTTCGTGGCCCCTGTAGTGCCCAAGTTATCCTTGTTACAGTGTTACTCACCTTCTTTGTCCTCGAGCTGCTTCTTGGCAAGGCCGAGCTCGTTCTCGGACCGCTCGAGGTTCTGCTTCAAAACACCGACCTCCGCAGTCAGTGCGGCAGAGGTCAGCAGCGCAGCCTGCAAACCCATATTGACATAATTTTTAGAACTCCTGAGTATATCTTTTTAGATCCTCGGTCCGCTTTTCTTTCGAACACCGAACTGAGCATCGAGAACTCTTGTCTATGCGGTATTACATTACATATTTTAAACTTTTTACCTCAAAGCCTGTTAGAAGGCTGCTGCAGGCTTCGGTCAGCCTGCTCTTGGCGAGCTGAACCTTCTGAATCCCCGCACTCATGATAGTGCGGTGTTCTTCCTCGATGGAAGCGCCGTTGAGCACCTCCAACAAGTTGTCCGGCGCCTCCGGTTGGATGGAGGCCGCCGGCGTCACGGTCTTGCCCTTCTTACAAAGGGGCCGCCTGCCGGACTCCGGAACCACTGCGGGTTCCAGCATGGAGTCCGGCGCAAAGTCTGGGAGGCTGCCTTGTGGCACCTCCGGAGCCTCCTCCTGATGGGTCCCCTCCTGGGATCCCACCTCGGCGTCCTCCGCGTCGTGAGGGGTGGAGGCAGTCGGAATGGAATCTACATCCGACGGAGCCAATGACCCGCTTGATGAAGCGGGAAGATCATCCTTGGCCGGACTACAGGTAGTGTGTGGCATTAGAAGGACACCATGTGACAGAAAAGAGAAATTATAAATCACTCAGGAATCCGGATACTTACGATCTCGCCAGGGGCTTGGCCTTTGAGGGCCATTCCTCATCACCGCCGTCGGCGTTGGCAGAGCCATCCGGAGGAAGGGTCCTCCCCTTCTTGGACCCTTCGGCCCCCCTGTTGGGGAAGCCTTCCTCTTCCTCTCTCCCCTCTCCTAGGGAGAGTCCTCTTTCTCCTCCTCCTCATCTTCGGGGGAGGAGTCCGCCTCGGAGCCATCGGACGACGAGTCCGATACCACCTGGCGCCGGGAACTCCTTCGGGTTCCCGTGGCCTTCTTCTTGGCCTTCTTCTCCGGCATCACATAAAGTGTCGGGACCAGCAGCCCCGTTAAACGGGCGTCCACTGGGTCTTCGGGAAGGGGAGCCGGACAGTCTACCTGTCCGGACGTCCTCTGCCAGTCCTGTTAAAGGCATTGGGAGTTTTAGATCCCACATAGAGTCAAACTATGAAAGAAGTAAGTGTCTTGTAAAGGATAACAAAGCTTACCACATCGGCCGGGTGCTTGGTGCTGAATCCGCGATCTTCAGTCGCGGACGCGGGGGCTTCTCCGCCCTTGAATAGCACCCTCCAGACGGCTTCGTACGTCGTGTCGAAGAGCCCGCTCAGGGTCCGGTGCTGTGCCGGATCGAACTCCCACAAATTAAAGGCCCGCTGTTGGCAGGGGAGAATCCGGCGGACGAGCATGACCTGGATCACATTGACAAGCCTAAGCTTCTTGTTCACCAAGGTGCGGAGGCAGATGGAGTCTGTCGGCTCCTCGAACTGCCCCATAGCAAGCCCTTCTCTTTCGAGGAGGTGAGCTGCATGGGGATACCAGATCTGAACTCGGGGGCCACTGCCCATTTAGGGTCACGCGGCTCGGTGATGTAGAACCACCCCGACTGCCACCCCTTGACGGACTCCACAAAGGCCCCCTCGAGCCAGGTGACGTTGGGCATTTTGCCCACCGTGGCGCCTCTGCACTCCGCTTGGACGTCCTTCACTACCTTCGGCTTGACATTGAAGGTCTTGAGCCACATGCGAAGTGGGGCTGGATGCAGAGGAAGGCCTCGCACACGACGATAAACGCCGAGATGTTGAGGATGAAGTTTGGCGCCAGATCGTGGAAGTCCAGGCCGTAGTAGTACATGAGCCCCCGGACGAAGGGATGAAGAGGGAAGCCCAGTCCGCGGAGGAAGTGGGGAAGGAACACGACCCTCTCATGGGGCCTGGTGGTGGGGACGCGCTGCCCCTTGTCGGGCAGCCGGTGCGCGATGTCGCTGGAAAGGTATCCGCGCGCGCAGCTTTTGATGTGCCCCTCCGTGGACGGAGGAGGCCAACCACTGCCTCCGCTCGGACATGGCTGGAGAAGGTTGAGGCGGGATGTCTTGAACGCTGGAGCTCGAAAAGTCTTGTGCCGGAGATGGGTAGGCAAAGGAGGAAGAAGGCGTGGTAAAAAGGTGGATCCTTATCCCTTATATATGGGCGGACGAAGACTATGCGTCCCCACCGGCCTGGTAAAACTCGCTTATCTCCCAAGCACCACCATCAATGGCGCGGTTGGGTTACCCACGTCCGTATTGATGGGAATCCCGGAATAAGGGGAACATGATATCTGCTTCAACAAGACGTGCCAAGGAAACCGCTTCGCTAAACGCGCTGAGGTGGTATAATAAAAAACGATTCCAGGGAAGGCTTGGTAGTGGCGTGATGTCATGCCACAAAATATGTTAGCAGATTGAACTTGTGTACATATTATTCTCTCTACGGTGGAATGTGGAATTTATTTGGCAGAGCCGGACACTATCCTGCTGTTCACAATCTTCTATGAATTATTCGGAGGAGGAACCCGCCTTGCAATGCCTAACAATATCGCGCCCGGACTCATCGTCATTGAAGCCTGGTTAGGGGCTCTTGAGGAGTCTGGACTAGGGGTGTCGAATAGCCGGACTATCATCATCGGCGAACTCCAAGACTATGAAGATACAAGATTGAAGACTTCGCCCCGTGTCCGGATGGGACTTTCCTTGGCGTGGAAGGCAAGCTTGGCGATCTGGATATGTAGATCTCCTACCATTGTAACCGACTCTGTGTAACCTGGCCCTCCCCGGTGTCTATATAAACCGGAGGGTTTTAGTCCATAGGACACACAACCATTACAACAATCATACCATAGGCTAGCTTCTAGGGTTTAGCCTCCTTGATCTCATGGTAGATCCACTCTTGTACTACCCATATCACCAATATCAATCAAGCAGGAGTAGGGTTTTACCTCCATCGAGAGGGCCTGAACCTGGGTAAAAACATCGTGTCCCTTGTCTCCCGTTACCATCCGCCTAGACGCATAGTTCGGGACCCCCTACCCGAGATCCGCCGGTTTTGACACCGACAGTTGTATTCCTCTTCGGCACCATCCAGATTGTTTTCGTCTCCTGGGCCGGTATTGCTGTGGCGGGGCTTGGAGCGGCGCCAACGACGCCCATGCTTTTCTTTTCTCCCTGAGGGGTTATCCTCCATTGCATCATCGCCATTGGTTTCTTTCGGAGTGTCCACCATATATATATAGATCGTATGAGGAGGTGGCTCTCCACCGCCCCGTCAGCGGTGGTTCCTGTTCTTCTCCTGTATCGTCGTCCATACCGTCGATGTCTTTGGAGTCGAAGTCAAGCACATTGGTTAAATCATCGACCATGGCAATGAAGTGGGTGGTGGGTGGGCAACGAATTCTTTTGTCGTCTGCTTCCCACTCGAGCCGGACATGGTTCGGCCACGAGCCTCCTGACAAAGAGAGAGACTTTAACGAGTTCAGCATGTCGCCAAAGGGCGAGTGTTGGAAGATATCCGCTGCGGTGAACTCCATTACAGGATCCCAACCAGGTTCGGCGGGCTTAGGAGAGCGCGGACTGGAACCTACAGCCGGATACGAGTCCAGGGGTCCGCTGTCACAGGCTTCTTTGGGGGCGAGGCCTGTGTTCAGCTCTACCGCCAATGAGTGTGCGTCCTGCGAGGCATGGTCCATCCCTCCATCCTTTGGCAACGCGGTCTTCTCCGGATTTAGGTCCGGGTCTACCGCAGGGATGACATCCCGAGCATTTTCCGACAGCAGGTCTAAGCCATGCTCATCGTGACAGCCTGGCGCTCCTGGCACAGGCCTGAATCCGTTGAAGATCAAGTCTCCGCGGATATCAGCCGTGTAGTTCAGGTTTCCAAACCTTATTTGGTGGCCAGGGGCGTAGCTATCGATCTGCTCCAGATGGCCAAGCGAATTGGCCCGCAGTGCGAAGCCGCCGAACACGAAGATCTGTTCAAGGAGAAAAGTCTCACCCTGGACCGTGTTGTTGACGATGATTGAAGGAGCCATCGGGCCTTGCAGTGACGACAAAGAGGAACTCTCAATGAAAGCACCAATGTCGGTGTCAAAATCGGCGGATCTCGGGTAGGGGGTCCCGATCTGTACGTCTTAGGCTGATGGTAACATGAAGCAAGGGACACAATGTTTACCCAGGTTCGGGCCCTCTCGATGGAGGTAAAACCCTACTTCCTGCTTGATTAATATTGATGATATGAGTAGTACAAGAGTAGATCCACCACGAGATGGTAGAGGCTAAACCCTAGAAGTTAGCCTATGATGATTATGATTGTGATCATGATCGGCCTTCTAAGGACCAACCTCTCCGGTTTATATAGAAACCGGAGAGGGCTAGGGTTTACATGGAGTCGGTTACAAGGAAGGAAATATAATATCCGGATTGCCAAGCTTGTCTTCCACGCAAAGGAGAGTCCCACCCAGACACGGGACGGAGTCTTGAGTCTTGTATCTTCATGCTCCAATAGTCTGGACGAAGTATATAGTCTAGCTGTCCGGATACCCCCTAATCCAGGACTCCCTCAACCCCCACGACAACAGTCGGCATTCTTCTTCTCTCATATATGGTGGACACTCCCTCACCGTTGCGACCGTCGATGATGGTCGCTACTCCTTGTAAGTGCATCTAGTGCCACCCCTAGTTGGTTTTGGAGTATTGACGACAAAGTTGGTTGAGGGACTAATGCGTTTGTGAGAATTGCAGGATAACGCAGGTAGTGTCCCTCATTGATTCGGTTTACCTAGCGGAGATGACCCCTAAAAATGTATGAAGACATTGAAGACAATGGTGGTAAGAGAAGATATTCACATTGAAGACTATGACATGAGAAGACATTGTGTGAAGACTTTGGAGCGCGAAGACTGTGTGGTTTCGTCGTTTCCTTTTCTTCTTTGTTGAGTCATAGGAACCCTTTGTCTTTGTTAAGTGGGGTCCAAGTGAACTAAGTCGAGTGGTCAAGTGATGCTCAACTCAAATCCTATGTCTTCGACGAAGACAATGAGAGAAAATCTTATCCAGAGCTGGATGAGGCAGCTTTGCTTGTAGCCCAAGTAAAGTTGCCGCATGTGTTTGAAATCTGACCATTGGAACACGTGTCAGTTCCTTAGTGACCCAGGGTCATTTTGGACAAATCATGTCGGGTTGCCTAGTGGCTATAAATAGCCCACCCCCTACACCATAAATTGGTGGTTGCTCAGAGTTTGTGCACGGCTTTTGTCGTTTGAGAGCAACCCACCTCGAAGCATTTGAGAGAGAGAGAGATCCTTGCAAGGACAAAGCCCAAACACCCAGAGCCAAAGAGTGTTAGGCATCATGAAGTCTTTACATGCGTGTGACACGAAGACTTATTACACTTGAGGACTGTGAATCCTCCGGCCGGTTAGGCGTCGCGTTCTGAGCATCCAAGAGTCATTGTGGATTGCCGGTGATCGAAGTCAGTGAAGGTTTGGAAGTCTCCCTTGAAGACTTACTAGAGTGATTGGGCGAGGACTGGGTGTCCTTAGCTCAAGGGGAATAAGGTGAAGACACGGTCTTCTGAGTTAAATCTCAGCCTCCCTAACTGGACGTCACGGTTGTCATGAAGAATGGAACTGGTCCAACAAATCCTGTGTCTTCAACAAGCAACTGGTTCTACCCCTTCCAACCTTACTTAAGTTTGTCTTCATGAAGTCATTGCTTATCTGTGCATCTGTTTGACTTCATTGCTTGACTACTATTGTTGATTGGCTTCATACTATCTTCCATCTTGATCCTTACTACCTAACTGCTATTAGTCCTGTACTTTCACATCATGACTTGCTTGACTATGACTTGTTTAGGGTAGTTTACCTTTCGCTGCATATCAATTAGGTTGTTTCTGTTGTTTGTCTTCGAAACTTCCAAGTTTTGAAGACTTCCATAAAAATCGCCTATTCACCCCCCTCTAGTCGATACTAGCACTTTCAATTGGTATCGAGCAAGGTACTCCCTTGTTACGTGTGATTGGTTTAACCACGGAGTTTTAGCTATGTCATTGCGGGGATAATCAAGGTCTCCGCTGCTTGCCCGTGTTCGATGGGCCGAGTATCCCTCTTTGGAAGAATAAGATGCGCATGCATCTTGAAGCCATGATGTCGACCTCGGTATGTCGTCAAGAATGGCGTTCCCAAAACAGTGAAGGTGTCACCCCCATCGATGTCAAGAAGTTCATTCAACTGGACTCTACTGCAAAGAACATCATCTGTGGTCATCTGACCAAAGGACAGTATGGCCGTGTGAGTGCTCTGGAAACTTCGAAGCTAGTCTGGGACTGGCTATCCAAGGTCAATGAAGGCGTTTCAACCCAGAGAGATCAAAGAATCAGTGTTCTTCGCAACCTCTTCAACCGCTTCAAGATAGATGACAACGAGAATGTCCAGCTCACGTTTGATCGCCTCACTGATATCACAAATGAACTTCAAGCTCTTGGCGCAACTGAGATCACCAAGCATGAAATCGTCAAGACACTACTGCGATCACTTGACAGCTCCTTTGACACCCTTGCCCTCATGATACAAGAAGCATACCTGACTTCAAGACACTCGATCCGTCTGATATACTTGAGAGGCTCAACACACATGAGTTCCAGCTATCTGAGAAAAGAGATATCTATGGTCCAAGCTATGGTCGAAATCATGCTTTGAAGGCAAAAGTTGTTTCCTCATCTGAAGAAGAATCATTGCAGATTAGAAGATCCACGAAGACATTGGAAGGGAACTTGCTATGCTTGTGAAGAAGTTCCAGAAATTCACAAATAAGAAAGGCTTCAGAAAGTCTTCACGATCTAGCTCAAGGAATGATGAAGCTTCCACACATGATCACAAGACGAGAACCTGCCACAAGTGCAAGAAACCTGGTCACTACATATCTGAGTGTCCATAGTGGGACAATGAGAAGAAGAAGAAGAAAAGCAAGGAATATGATTCCGATGACAAGAAGAAGAAGAAATCCTCAAAGTCTTCTAAGTCTTCTTCCAAGTCTTCATCATACAAGAAGAGCTCATCTGGCAAGGCTCGTGCTTTTGTTTGCAAGGAAATGGATTCAGAGGAGGAGTCTACTTCTGAGGAGGCGGAGGTGGAGTGCGAGAGGAGTCGACCTGGCGTTGCAAGTCAGCTCGCCACAACCTATGTCGCCAAGTCCATCTTCAACACTGCAGACAATGACTTCCACACCAACGCTGAAGCTAATGACGAAGACGATCCTACTCCCACCTACTGCTTCATGGCACGTGGTGCCAAGGTAAAATCACGCGATGCTTACTTTCAAACGTCAAGTGAAGATGACTCTAATTGTGAATCCAAACCCAGCTACAAAACACTTGCTAAAATTGCAACTGAACAACAAAAGGCTATGGAACATACTCAAAAAGGTTAGACAAAAGCGATGACCTGTTGGACGCTGAAATGACACGTTCACAGTCCTTAGTTGATGACATAAAAAATCTTCATCCTAAGTACCAAGAACTTGAAGGTCGTCATGAATCGCTCTCAACTACTTATGAAAGGCTCTCCTATGATTATCTTCAAAGGAAACAAGAGCTTGAGAAATTGAGAGCGGCTCATGAAGATCTTCAAAAGGTGAATGAGTCACTTTGCGCTCAACAGATCAGTTCCGCTCAGGATGGATTTGAACCACCATGTCTAAAATGCATTGGCGTGATAATGCTACATCATTCTTTGAATGTTCCACTTCGCTGCTACTGTTTCATTGTCTTCACCCTCTGATGTGGTCACTAACCCTCTGCGGAGGATACCCTTGCTGTTGCTAATGAAAATGCTATGTTGAAGACATTGCTTGAAACAGGAATGTACAAAAGTTTGAAGGGACATCGACTCTCTGCGATGTCCTCAAAAGCGATTCTGAACGAAACCCTAGGAAAGAGGGTGTTGGGTTCGAGAGAAAAATGAATGTTGATGGCTCGTCTTTGGAAGCTTTGAGCGGTACCCCAAAACCACATGGGTTCTGCAAAGGAACCTTGATAGATCCATCCACTTTATCTGGCTTTACCTGTGCTAATCCTATTATCATTGATGAATCATTTGATGCAAACTATAAGCTGTTCAAAAATCAGAATGGTGAAGTGTTTGCCAGGTACATTGGTACTAACTGCAGGAATGGACCACCTATGAAGAAGATCTGGGTACCTAAGCGGTACATTGAGAATCTTCCTGTGAGTGTCGTCATGACACCACCAAGGAAGAAGACAAACCCCAGACCAATAGCTTCATGTGGCCCAAAGGCTTCATACAGATACAGGACTCACATGAGTCACCCTAACGCCAATGTTTTGCAGGGAAATCATGCTCAAACTTATGAATTTGAGCGTGTATCTTCGAACCGCTATGTTCATAGCACTAAGAACTTTTCTGCTTATTCATATGAGTATCGTTCATCTCCTGCAAGGCTATTTGCTAGGGCTTCAAAGCCAAAATTCTCAGATGCTGCACTTAGACTCATTGCTTCTAAGCCCCCACTAAGGATGTGGGTGGCGAAGAAGAACTAACTCTCTTTTGCAGAAAACGGTCTCCAGCCAGCAATCAATGGCGTCCGATACTATTGCTGGGGACCTAAAATTCACCAAGGATGCACGATAAAATGTCATTCTATATACTTCATCTGAATCTCTTATCAGTCATACTATGTCCTAACCTTGATATAAGCTGTGACTGTCCCTATATGTGTCAAATGCCTATGCTTCACAACACTCTTGTGAAGCCTATCCTCCTAACTGCACTGTAGGGTACATCACCAAAAGCTTCAGAATAGATTATGGACAGTGGATGCACGAATCATGTGACTGGTGATCGAAGTCTTCTCATGGACTCAACCTTACGTCCATCCGACAACAGTCATATCACATTTGCTGACACTGGTAAAAGCAAGGTATTGGGTCTAGCTAGAGTTGCAATCTCAAAGGATCAACACATGGATAAAGTGATGCTTGTTGAATCCCTTGGTTTCAACAATGTCATCTCAATGCTTTGTGACTTGAACATGATTGTGATATTTGGCAAATATCGTTGCCTTGTACTAATGGAATCTGACAAATCTCTAGTCTTTGAAGGGTATCGAAAAGATGATCTATACATGGTAGATTTCTCAGCAGGTCCACAGCTTGCCGTGTGTCTTCTCACAAAAGCTTCAGAATGCTAGCTCTAGCATCAAAGGCTAGGACATGCTGGCATGAGGAACTTACACTCACTCGTCAAGAAGAAGCATGTCATAGGCATCGAAGATGTCAAGTTCAAGAAGGATCATCTGTGTGGTACCTGTGAAGCAGGAAAGATGACAAGAGCAAAGCACCCCTCGAAGACAATCATGACAACATCTCAACCCTTCGAGCTGTTACACATGGACTTGTTTGGATCTACTCACTACTCCACCCTCACAACAACTGCCTGTCTCTATGGCTTCGTCATTGTTGATGACTACTCTAGATACACATGGGTTCATATAATTCTTTACAAGACTGAAGTGCAAGATGTCTTCAGGCGCTTCGCAAATAGAGCAATGAACAATTATGGAGTGAAGATCTAGCACATTAGAAGTGACAATGGCACTAAATTCAAGAACACTGGACTTCAGCCCCGTCGATGGAGGAGGCCAAGATGGGCGACCGCACAGGGCCCCCAAAAATTTGGGGCCCCCAAATGACTGTTATTTACATGTGTATCGTATATGTTAATATCCATCCATCGGCTCACCCAGCAAAAGCAAAGCGAAGAGAGCAGCCCATCTAGCAAAGCCCGCCCACGAGGCCTCCTTTCCTTCTCTTTTCTGCCATGTTCCATCTATCGCGAGAGGCCCCCAAAAAAATCTATCGCGAGAATCCCAATACTATGGCCGGTTCTCCTTTCGTGCAATTTCCCAATCGCCCACGCCGCCGCCGGCGGCTGCCTTCTTCCGTCGATAGGCGATCAGCCGATCGCCCAGGATGCTGACTGTTGTTGTGCTGGCTTCCTGCCTCCAGGCTCTAGTCCTCGATTACCAGGTATTGGTATTAGTTTGCTTCTATTTCATTAGATTAAATTACGACTGCCAAACTGGCAAACGGGGCTAGGTTAGGAGGACGAAATTACGGTAATACTACTTGAGAGCACATCTATACTACAGTATACATCAATTTTTTAGGCATGATTTTTCTTTGTGGGAAGTATTTTAAAATCGTAACAATATAAATAGAATATAGATAGATTCATATCTATACTACAGTTTGAACAATGAATCTTTACATTTATTTGGTTTATAGATAGAAAATAGGAAGACATAACAATATAGTAGATTATTTATATTAGCTCTTCTATTATTCAAATATCCAGGGGCCAATTTTGATTTTCGCCCTGGGGCCCCGAATTTCTGGAGACGGCCCTGCTGGACTTGATCTGATCTGGATACAACGGAATCACTCATGAGTTCTCTGCTCCATACACACCTCAAAAGCGGCATTGTTGGCGCAAAAAGCAGAACCCTCATTGAGATGGCTCGAACAATGCTAGATGAGTACAAGACACCAAGAAAGTTACGGCTGAAGTTATTGATACAACATGTCATATCATCAACCGTGTGTACATTCATAAGCTTCGAACAAAACATCATATGAGCTACTTCGGCAAGAAGCCAAGCGTCCATTACTTGAGTATTTGGAGCAAGATCTTTGGATCAAGGATCCCCATCACAAGTCAAAATTTGCACCTAAGGCTCACGAAGGCTTCAGGCTTGGCTATGGAAAGGATTCACACTCCTACAGAGTCTTCAACCTTTATCTCTACAAGATCGTTGAAACTGTGGATGTGAAATTTGATGAAACCAATGGTTCACAGAGAGAGATTCTGCCAAGCACACTGGATGAAGCTCCTTCAAACAAGGCAATCAGACTGATGTGAACTGGTGAAATCATGCCCTCTGAAGCACAACCTGAAGAGGAACTTATCATCTCTGCACCAAATCAACCTGAAGACAATGCTTAGTCCGAAGACAATCCTCCCAATGATGACAATGATCAGCCAGAGCAAAATCTTCGTTCTGTTCATCCTCGTGTTGCAAATGAAGTTCAAATAGAGAAGATAATTGACAGCATAAATGCACCTGGTCCGCTCACTCGATCAAGAGCAACACAGCTAGCAAACTTCTGTGGGCACTTTTCATTTGTGTCAATATCGAACCCAAGAAGGTTCTTTGAAGCTTTTATGGAACTGAATGGATTCAAGCCATGCAAGAAGAACTTCAGCAGTTCAAACTGAATAATGTCAGGAACTTGTCAAGTTTAACGATCCTCGCAAGCATAACATTATTGGAACAAAATGGATATATCGAAACAAGCAAGATGAGCATGGTCAAGTCGTCAGAAACAAAGCACGTCTTGTGGCTCAAGGATACACTCAAGTTGAAGGAATAGACTTGATTAATTGCTCTATAACTGGCTTCTCCGGATCCTCGTCAGAAACAAAGCACGTCTTGTGGGTCGGTTGGAATTTCCGGTTCAACAACCTCCTAGATGAATAAAATCTATGTCACGTTGGTCGGCATAATTGTTATAAACAATAAATGAACCAATAGTTATGAAAAGATAATATATACCACATCCGAATCATAGACAGGACGAGGGTCGACGGGGGCGGATACCAAAACCATCGCACTATATAAGATGCAATAATAAAAGTAAGAAAATTATACAAGTATATATCTATCTAAACATACAAATAAGAATATTTTTCCTTTCAGAAAGAAGATAAGAACAAGAGGCTCACCACGGTGGTGCCGGCGATGAGATCGGTGCGGGTGATCGGCGCGTTGAAGGCGGGACGGGCATGACGGACCGCTAAACCTAGACAAATATGGAGGAAAATGGAGCTTGGCGGTCGAGCTTGGAGAGGAGAAACCTTCAGTAGTGTGGCTCGGGCATTCCATCGAACACCTTGTGTGCATATGAGGTGAGCTAGAGCACCACCAAGCCCTCTCCCCCTCGGCCAGAAAAAATTGAACAGTGTGCTCTGCTCTTGCGCGACGGGGTATATATAGGCACCACCATTGGTCCCGGTTGGTGGCATGAACCGGGACTAAAGATTAGCCTTTGGTCCCGGTTGGCCGCCCGAACTGGGACCAATGGTGGTGGGCCAAGAGCGAGGCCCATTGGTCCCGGTTCGTCCCACCAACCGGGACCAAAGGTCGAACGAACCGGGACCGATGGCCCACGTGGCCCGGCCGGCCCCCGGGGCTCATGAACCGGGTCCGATGCCCCCATTGGTCCCGGTTCTGGATTGAACCGGGACTAATGGGCTGGACCGGCCTGGACCATTGCCCCCTTTTCTACTAGTGAAGTTCTTCCTCAGATTGAACATCAAGTGGTATCATCGCCTGTTCATACGAACAGCGAACTCATCACCATTGGTCGTCCATTGACGCCAATTGCTCAGGATGCTTCGTGGGCTGATCATCCACAACAACAACAAGACTCCCCCAGTACTCCCCAACAACAACAACAAGCTACACCTCCAGTGCAAGAAGAGGACGAAGACTTTCAGGCTCAGCCAACTCCATCTCCTAACTTGAAGCCAGCACTTCGCAGGCTTCGCAGAGGACAAAGGCGTGAAGTCCCTCTGTCGAGCGTTCCCGAAGGAGAAGTGCAACGTTCACCTGTTGCACGCCAAGTATTTTCTGAACCAGCTCCAACGGTGAACGTCTCTGAGTCTGAAGCACATGCTGCTGAAGACATTCCGGCTGCATCAGCCGAAGAAAATGAAGAAGAAGTACGTGTACCAACTCCCCCTGCGATTGAAGAAGAAGCAGTTCATGATCTGAACATGCCTGTGCCCGACCCTCCTGCTCGTCAAGAGGAGGTTGACAATGTTGAGGCTGCCACCATCAATGCCAATGAAGCCAGTGACGTAGTCATGGCTGACGCTAATGTGGAGCCCGCACCAACCCGTGTGCCTGAAACCAATGAGGCCACTGTGCCTGAAGATTATGAGGCCCCTGTGCCTGAAGCCAATGTGGATGCTGCACCTGAAGCCAATGAGGAGGCTGCACCAGAAGTTAATATGACAATTGCTCCAGAAGCACCTGTCGTGCAGCCTGATGCCTCCACTGTTGCCCCTGCTCCTGTTCCGCCACCAAGGCCTCACACCATTGAGCAAGCATAGGATCACGGTCAGCTTGTCACTGTCCGATGGCCCATTCTAGTGCCTCCGCCTGCTGCCTCAGGACCGCAATTTGACTATCATGTTGAGCATAGGCCTCAGGTCCAGAAGCCAAAGCCCAGGTTGCCAAGGTTTTCAGGTACTGCCAACTCCCCCGGGTCATTCAATGCCAATGGCTTCAAGAGCCACAATACCTTCTTTGACAGCGCCAAGAACCCCTACTCCAAGCCAAGGATTTCATCAGATCGGTTCTGGAGCTATCAGCAGAGAAGCTATTACTCATGCATGCTATATGATCAAGGGCGCATTTTCCCTCATATGCGCATTGACAATGAAGCTATTGCTGGACTGCCGTGCTTAGAATAAGCACTTGATTGCTTTCATGATGCTGGTCTGCTCCATTTTGTGATAGACAAAGAACATTGGAATGAAGAGCTATTGCTTCAATTCTATGCCACTCTGCACATTCGCGGCTACTACAGAGACATCAAGACTTGGGTTCTCAAGTGGATGACTGGAAATGTTCATCATGAAGCTAAATCTATGGATATCATCGAGCTTACTGGGCTAGCCACTCCGGGAGAACTGTATGAGCCCAAGCATCGGCTACGGAATCTTGTGGAGAGCATCTTTCACAAGCCAGACCCAATATGAGCGGATCTTGAGCATGATGAAGCCTTTGCCATCTGACGCTGAGTGTCCCACACATTTCTTTGTTGAAGACCTTGAGTATCTGCCTCGCACCATATATCACATCATCAGGCGAACTCTATGGCCAGTCCAGGGACTTTCATCAGCGGCTAAGCTTGAAGGAGCAATGAAGACTTTGGTCTTCTATATTTTCAATGGCATCAACTTCAACACGCAAGACTTCTTCATCAGGCAACTTGCCGCTTCTGGCTCTGACCTGTTTGGTCTGAAATTTTATGCTCCATGGGTCATGCGCCTCATCAATCGCCACTTATCTGTCAATTATCAGCCCTCTGCTCGCAATCATATAATCTTTACGCAGAGGTTGATCGATTGATGCTATATACTCTGACCCTGCCAAGATGCCGCTTTGTCTTCAGAACATTGAGCACCAAAGCTTCACTCAGCCTATTGAAGGTGTTCAAGCAGCAACACGAATCTATCCATGGGCTGGTAACACTCATCTGCCTCACAGAGCGCCCGCTGAAGCCACTGAAAGCACCATCGCCAAAAGGCCTCGGAAGCATTCTCGTGTTCTCAATGACCGAGAACTTCTTGTGGCTCTTCATCAGAAACAGGATAAGCATCATTTCTGGCTCAAGAGGCAGATGCAAAGCCTCTTGGTGGATGTCAATCGCATTCGCAACCTTGCCACCAAGAATGCCTTTGTTGCTCATGAAACTTGCCGAAGATCATGGAAGAGTTTAACCCTGCTCAGTGCTGAAGCTGATCTCCAAGACGATGGCTTCAATGAAAGATTCCAGTTTGACTCCACTCCTCCACGGACTGCTACCCTGCGTCGAACTCCATCTCTTGAAGACTCTGAATATTCTTCTTCCGCGGCAACAGTTAATGCCAGAGTGATCGATGATGAAGATGATGCTACTTCACCACCTCCAACTACTCTCATGCGCGCCGACCTTTGTACCAAGTTAAATCTGCACCGCCAACCAACAACGACAACCCTGCTTGCTTCACCTACTCAGCGAGTAGATGCTCTATGTCTTCAAACCTTTTGGTCATTCTTGACAAAAGGGGGAGAAGCGTATGAGTTGATAGTCTTCAAGCGGGTTCATATGGGCGGTTGCATTATATTTTGTTGCGTGATTACAACTCTTGCGTTTTGAAACATTTGGTTCTTTGAGTTGTAACACCTAAACTTAATGGTCGTCTGCTACTTCTGCTACGTATTTGCTTTACTCTAATGCGATGATAAATTCCACAATTGCGATGATAACTTCCGCACTTAGATCATTCTGCAGACGTCCATTTTTCATTATGCATGTCATTCAACTTGCTATATCATTTCATGCATGATGAATTATCTTCATAAGTTGAAGTGGATCTCCACAAGTACAACCTGCCATGTGCATTTGCATTCCAAAAGCAAATTACTTATATGCACATCTTCAGGGGGAGCCCTTGCAACTTATGAAGACAATTCCCTATCCTTACAATTTCACATACTTTATCCCCATTGAAAACTTCAACCAGTTTGTCATCAATCACCAAAAGGGGAGATTGTAAGTGCATCTAGTGCCACCCTAGTTGGTTTTGGAGTATTGACGACAAAGTTGGTTGAGGACTAACGCGTTTGTGAGAATTGCAGGATAACTTGGTAGTGTCCCTCATTGATTCGGTTTACCTACGGAGATGACCCATAAAATGTATGAAGACATTGAAGACAATGGTGGTAAGAGAAGATATTCACATTGAAGACTATGACATGAGAAGACATTGTGTGAAGACTTTGGGCCGCCAAGACTGTGTGGTTTCGTCGTTTCCTTTTTTCTTTGTTGAGTCATAGGAACCACCGTCTTTGTTAAGTGGGGTCCAAGTGAACTAAGTCGAGTGGTCAAGTGATGCTCAACTCAAATCCTATGTCTTCGAGCGAAGACAATGAGAGAAAATCTTATCCAGAGCTAGATGAGTCAGCTTTGCTTGTAGCCCAAGTAAAGTTGCTGCGTGTGTTTGAAATTTGACCGTTGGAACACGTCTCAGTTCCTTAGTGACCCAGGGTCATTTTGGACAAATCAGGTCGGGTTGCCTAGTGGCTATAAATAGCCCACCCCCTACACCATAAATTGGTGGCTGCTCAGAGTTTGTGCACGGCTTTTGTCGTTTGAGAGCAACCCACCTTGAAGCATTTGAGAGAGAGAGAGATCCTTGCGAGGACAAAGCCCAAACACCCAGAGCCAAAGAGTGTTAGGCATCACTGAAGTCTTTCTATTTGTGTGACCTGAAGACTTATTACACTTGAGGACTGTGAATCCTCCAGCCGGTTAGGCGTTACGTTCTGAGCATCCAAGAGTCATTGTGGATTGCCGGTGAACAAAGTCTGTGAAGGTTTGGAAGGCTCCCTTGAAGACTTACCAGAGTGATTGGGCGAGGACTGGGTGTCCTTAGCTCAAGGGGAATAAGGTGAAGACACGGTCTTCTGAGTTAAATCTCAGCCTAACCAGACGTACAGTTGTCACAACAACTGGAACTGGTCCAACAAATCCTGTGTCTTCAACAAGCAACTGGTTCTATCCCTTCCAACCTTACTTAACTTTGTCTTCATGAAGTCATTGCTTATCTATGCATCTGTTTGACTTCATTGCTTGACTACTATTGTTGATTGGCTTCATACTATCTTCCATCTTGATCCTTACTACCTAACTGCTATTAGTCCTGTACTTTCACATCATGACTTGCTTGACTATGGCTTGTTTAGGGTAGTTTATCTTCCGCTGCATATCAATTAGGTTGTTTCTGTTGTTTGTCTTCGAAACTTCCAAGTTTTGAAGACTTTCATAAAAATTGCCTATTCACCCCCCCTCTAGTCGATACTAGCACTTTCACTCCTTCTTCCCCTAGTGCGTAACAAAGGTCTAGCACAAAGAGAAGAATGATAAGCGACCACCACGACAACAATCGACATTCTTCCTCTCTCAACAATCGACATATATATAGGAAAATTCCATCCTACCACCTAGTGGTAGTTACCCCATATGTCTCATATACTACCATGTGGTACTATATATATATATACTATTTTATTATTCTAAATATGTTCATATACTATATCTAAGATATTTCAAAGCAAGTTACATGAAAAAATTGCATATGAACCCATAGTTTTTGTCATATTTGTGAAATACGTACATATTTGTATGTAATAAAGAGCATACTCAAAACATGATACATACTACCTAAAATATAGTATATATACTACCTAATCATTGTTATATACTACATACTACACGTACATATCCTCGGTTTTGATAGATACTACATACAACATACAAAACGCAAGTGGTGGTAACTACCACTGCTTGTAGGAAACATTTTTCCTATATATCCCTCACTGAAAGACACACAAGGAGCAAAAACAGACCTAAAGTCAACCCGTTCCATATATCAAGCAATGACATAGAAAAAATGCCCTATGTTTTGTCGAAATATCATTGAATTCACGTTCTGGCAAATCACAAGCACTCGATATGCCCTACATTGTAGCACAAGTCATGCTAGCAATTCATGAAAAAATTCGGCATGACCTTTGCTAAAGACAAGACATATCGAGTGCCTGAAATTTGCCGGGACGGAAACGAATCAACATTCCGGCAAAACATAGGCCACTCGGAGGCACATTGCAAACAAGAACACCAAGACATCCTCTATATTCAGAATGCATCATCATCGCCATCAATGACATGGCAACTATATAGCACTAGCATTTTCATCATCGACATTTACAACACATTATCATTTGGCTATTCTCACCTAGAGGTCTTAAGAAATTCGACGATGGGGACGATCAAGGGATGAGGCAGGGGCAAACTTGATTTCTGCATAAAAAAATATATTGACCACTTAATATAAATAAACTAATTCTATTAAGCACTTACTATAAATAAACTAATTCCATTAAGCACTTACTATAAATAAACTAGTTCTATTAAGCACATAAATAGACTAGTTATATCAAGCACTTGCTATAAATAAAGTAGTTGTATTAAGCACTTACTATAAATAACCTAGTTAATTAACCTAGATAATTAATCTAATTAAACTAGTTAACCTAGCTAGCGAACCTAGTTAACCTAGCTAGTTTGAATTTGTACTAATTTACTAAAAAATTCTACTATATGCAAGAACATAGTGAGGAGAGATGAGGGAGCAGGTGGTGGGGGAGAAAGGAGGGAGGAGGAGGAGGGAGGAGAGAGGAGGAGGGGGAGGACGGCGGTGCGAGAAGGGGGCATCCAGAGGAGGACGGAGGAGAGAGGAGGATGGAGGAGGGAGGAGGGGGCGACCGGAGGAGGAGGAGGGAGGAGGGGGCGGCCGGAGGAGGGAGGAGGGCACGATGGGAGGAGGAGGGAGAGGAGGGAGGAGGGATACCGAGGACAGCAGCGGCGATGCGGTAGCGATGGCAATGTGGCGGCGGCGGAGGAGCGAGGCAGCGGACAGTGAGGGGAAGAAGAAGATGGTCGAAGCGCAGGGGAGGAAAATTTGGGGATAAGTCCCACATAGCAGTAGCGCGTTCCCAAGACAAGCACTACTGCTAAGACCAATAGTAGTAGCATTGTCCATGTACCAGCGCTACTACTATGCCTAACCTACCGGCAACGGCATGGCAATATATTAGTTGCGCTTTTTGCGTGGAACGCGCTACTGCTACTTACATAGTAGTAGTGATCTTGTACACAACGTGCTACTGGTACATAGTACTAGCGCATGGTTTTGGCCATCGCTATTGTTAAGCTTCTGTGTATAAGGTTTTTCCTAGTAGTGTGAATCCATCTGTCGGAAAAAAAAATCAGAAGAAGACTTTCAGGATGAAGCTCCGCCGTCTCAAGGCGGAACCTAGGGAGCACTTTTGCTCTCCGATGGAGCGATTTCGCCGGGGATACTTTCCTCCAGGAGGGGGGAATCGAAGCTGTCGTCATCACCAACGATCATCTCATTGTGGGGGGACTCATCTCCATCAGAATCTTCACCATCACCATCTCATCTCCAAACCCTAGTTCATCTCTTGTAACCAATCTTTATCTCAAAACTTCAGATTGGTACCTTTGGGTTGCTAGTAGTGTTGATTACATCTTGTAGTTCATGCTAGTTGTTTACTTGGTGGAAGATTATATGTTCAGATTATTAATTATATATTATTCTCCTCTGATCATGAACATGAATATGATTTGTGTGTAGTTCCTTTTGTTCTTGAGGATATGAGAGAAGTCCTATTATAAGTAATCATGTGAAGTTGGGTTTTGTTCAATGTTTTGATGATGTGTTATGTTGTTCTTTCTCTAGTGGTGTCGTGTGAATGTCCACTAGACAACACATTACCATACTTGGGCCTAGGGGAAGGCATTGTGGGATTAGTAAGTAGGCGATGGGTTGCGAGCATGACAGAAGGTTAAACCCTATTTTATGTGCTATTTCATTAGGGGCTGATTTGGATCCATATGTTTCATGTTACGGTTAGATTTATTTTAACTCTTTTACTATAGTTCTCGATGCTTGCGAGAGGGGGTAATCATAAGTAGGTTTTTGTTCAAGTAAGAACGATATCTTAGCACTGGTCCACCCACATAGTATCTTTTCAAAGCTGTGAATGCAAGTTAATGAATCTTGATGAAATTAATTAGATAAAATTCACATGTGTCCTTGAGAACACTTTGCTCACTATAAGAAATACATCCGGCTTGTCCTTTCTAATAAAAAGGATTGGGCCACCTTGCTGCACCTTGTTACATTTGGTAATTATCACTTGCTACAAATTATATTGCTATCAAACTATCTGTCACAACTACTTTACAACATTTGCTAGAGAATATCTTTTTGAAAACTGCTTGTTGATTCCTTCTGCTCCTCATTGGGTTGAACACTCCTACTTATCAAAAGGACTACGGTTGGTCTCCTATACTTGTGGGTCGTCAAGTATTAATGGAGAATGGGCCTAGGCGCCACAGCTTCAGGAGTGTGATAGATTTTGAGTGGTTCTTCAACCATTGGTGTAGTAGGTACAACTTTTTTTTTTGGTATTTTGCGTTTCCTACCCATAACTAAAGATAGAAAAACCTAAGAACAACAAATAAAAATTACTTAGTGATAAAGCAAACAAGCACACACAAGAATATTCACCCCACAATATGACTCCCCAACAATGGCGCCAGAAAAAGGTCTAGATAATGCTAGCCGCTTTCGATAAGTAAGAGTGTCGGACCCAACGAGGAGCTAAAGGTAGAACAAATATTCCCTCAAGTTCTATCGACCACCGATACAACTCTACGCATGCTTAATGTTCGCTTTACCTAAAACAAGTATGAAACTAGAAGGACTTTGTAGGTGTTGTTGGATAGAATTGCAAGATAATAAAGAGCACGTAAATAAAAAGTAGGGGCTGTTTAGATAAAGAAGCAATAAAGTTAGTTTTAGTAGAGAGCTTTTTGTCACGAGAAAGTTATTTGTCCTTAGGCAATCGATAACTAGACCGGTAATCACTATTGCAATTTTGTTTGAGGGAGAGGCATAAGCTAACATACTTTCTCTTCTTGGATCATATGTACTTATGATTGGAACTCTATCAAGCATCCGCAACTACTAAAGGTCATTAAGGTAAAACCCAACCATATCATTAATGTATCAAGTCCTCTTTATTCCCATATGCCATGACCCACTTATCTATGTTTGTGTTTCAGTCACTCACGCAACGCAGACAATAAGCAAACCATAAACATATTGCAAACCCTACAGCGGGGATCCCTCACACTTGCGCGACATGGAGAGCACCATAGGACAACACCAATAATAAAACATGCAACTCAAACCAATCACGATTATCAAACATCATAGGATAGCCATACATCATTGGGAAATAATATATAGCATTGAGCACCATGTTTAAGTAGAGATTACAGCGGGTAAAAGAGGGGTTACACCGCTGCATAGAGGGGGGAAGAGTTGGTGATGAGGGCGGTGAAGTTGTTGGTGTAGATTGTGGTGATGATGATGGCCCCGGCAGCGTGCTGGCACCACCGGAAGCGAGGGGGAGAGAGCCCCCCTCCTTCTTCTTCTTCTTCCTTAGCCTTCTCCCAAGGTGGGAGAAGGGTTTTCCCTGTGGTCCTTTGTCTCCATGGCATGGGAGGGGCGTGAGCCCCTCCGAGATTGGATTTGTCTCTCTGTCTCTCTCTATTTCTGCGCTCCCCTGGTTATGCCCTTTCACCGTTTGTTATATTCCCGGAGATCCATAACTCCGACTGGATTGAAACTTTGAACACGAATTTTTTCTGGATATTAGCTTTCTTGCGGCGAAAGAAGGGCAACAACCACCTTATGGGGTGTCCACGAGGGACAGGGGGCGCCCACCCCGCTGGGGCGTGCCCCCTGCCTCGTGGGCCCCTCGAGCATCGTCTCGCGTTGATTCCACTTCTCAAAATTCATAAATATTCCAAAAAATCCTCTGTCTATTTTTATCCCATTTGGACTCCGTTTGATATGGATTTTCTGTGAAACACAAAACATGCAACAAACAGGAACTAGCACTAGGCACTGGATCAATATGTTAGTCTCAAAAATAGTATAAAAAGTTGCCAAAAGTATATGAAGGTTGTATAATATTGGCATGGAACAATCAAAAATTATAGATACGATGGAGACGTATCAACATCCCCAAGCTTAATTCCTGCTCGTCCTCGAGTAGGTAAATGATAAAAAAATCAGGTAATCTTAATCATGTAATCTAATCATGGCATGAATATTAAGACACAAGTGATTCAAAGAAATAGTCTATCATTTGACATTAAGACGATAATACTTCAAGCATACTAACAAAGCAATCATGTCTTTTCAAAATAACATGGCCAAAGAAAGTTATCCCTACAAAATAATATGGTCTGGTGAAAGTGCGTTATATCGACTAGAGGGGGGGGGGGTGAATAGGTGATTTTTATGAAATTCTTCACTGAGGAATTTGCCGGTGAGGAAATTCCTTAGCAAAGAACTATTTGCAGCGGAATGAGTACTCAGAGGTAAACATAGCAGATTACACACATAGTCAGCATGATGAAATGAAGACTAGAACATAGTACAGGAAGCGTAAACACAGGATAACAAGATGAAGACAAACAGATTGAAGAAATTGAACTGAGGAATTTGTGAAAGTCTTCAGTCAAAGTCTTCAAGCACAGATATGAACAACATGCAACACAGAATGAGGAAATGAATGAGTTGAGGAAATAGAACCAGTCAGTTGGTGAAGACAATGATTTGGTAGACCAGTTCAACTGCTGTCTCGGTTATGCGTCTGGTTGGAGCGGCCGAGTATTTAAACTCGAGGACACAGATCCGGACACCCGATCTCGAGCCGCAACTCGGGACACCGATCCTCACCGTATTCTCCTTGAACTAAGACCACGCATGCCTCGTCCAATCACTCGTGGTAAGTCTTGGTGACTTCCAAACCTTCACAGACTTGGTCACTCGGCGATCCACAATTCCTCTTGGATGCTCTAGACCTTGGCGCTAAACCGTCTGGAAGAAGCAGATCTTCAAAGGTAACAAGCGTCGGATCCACGCAGGATCAATTTCTTGAGTGATGCTCAATCACTTGGGGTTTTGTGGGTTTGGTTTGGGATTTTCCTCACTTGATGATTTTCGCTCAAAGTCCTCGGAGGATGGGTTGCTCTCAAATGACAAGTGTCAAGTTCTCTCGGAGCAGCCAACCAACTAGTGGTTGTAGGGGCGGCTATTTATAGCCTAGGAGCAGCCCGACATGATAAGACATAAATGCCCTTCAATGATATGACCGTTAGGTGGATAAGATATTTTGGTCCGCCGTAGCAATGACAAAGAACGGTCGGAAATTTGACTTTCAAAGTCCTCGGGGCTATCATGTTCCTCTTTGTGTAGGCAATCAGACTGGCGAATTCCTAACTCCTCGATCGAACAAAGTCATTAGTGACCGGAAGAACTGCGTCTCATCCTTTGAAGAATTTGATTGAAGCTGTATGAGATTTCAATGGCTTCACTCGAAGGGATTGGTAGGTGTAGGATTTTGAGTTGAGCATCACATGGAAATTTTTCCTTAGTATTTCCTCGACCCCCTTTAACAGTACGGTGTTTCCTATGACTCAAGAAAGAGAAAATGAAACTACGAAAACAAAAGTCTTCTCGCTTCATATTCCTCGAATGAATATTAAGTCTTCATGGTCACACCAATTTCTTCACTTTCAAAGTCTTCAGAAAGTCTTCAGAATATCAAAGTCTTCAGTCGAAGAACTTCATTTTTAGGGGTCGACTTTCTCTGTAAATATCAAATTCCTCATAGACTTATATACCTGTGTACACTCACAAATGCATCAGCTAATTAACCTATAAGTCTTCAATACACCAAAATCACTAAGGGGCACTAGATGCACTTACAATCTCCCCCTTTTTGGTGATTGATGACAACATAGGTTAAGTTTTCAACGGGGATAAACATATGAAGTGTAAATACTGATACTGAGGAATTTGATTGCAAGATATGGAAGAACTCCCCCTGAATATGTGCATAATGAGGAATTTGCTTTTGAGGAAATGCACATTTGAGGATTTGAATCATGGAGGTCTACCCCTATATCTTGTAATTCATACACGCATTTGATAACTATACTATGAAGAATTTGAAATGCATGATGAAATATGGTGCCTGATGAGATTCAGTATGCATGCAATAGTATTAACACGAATCAAAATATCAAAGCATAGTGTTAAGATGCAATAGTATCAGAGCTCAAATATCACAAAGAAAAGTATCGGAGCACAGTGCAGTCAGCACAATGCACGATTAAAAGTATCAGGGCACCATCGGATTTAAGATTACAACTCGATCCAATAAAAGTTTCGGAAGAACGAGAGTTGTAACTTAATAAAAAAAACACCCATAGTATAAACCCGCTTGAAGACTAACTCAGATTTCTCCCCTTTGTCATCAAATGACCAAAAGGATCAAAAGCGAGGACTAACATACGAAGATATTCAAGTTGATGGAGGCGCCGGCGTTGTCGGGTTGGATGTTGAAGTAGGGCTGCCGCGATGTCTTCCAAATCTTCATATTCATCAGTTTCGCGCGATGAAGAATAAGAGCTGGCTACCAAATCTGGAACTTTAACTCTCTTGAATTTCTTTGGAGGTGGTGCAGACCAGTCATAAGCTTCCTGAAGACCAATGGTCTTCAATTCTTCCGCGGAATAGACATGATTCAGAACAGCCCAGGTGCGGTTGAGGGTTTCATGAAGGTAGTACTGGTTTTTCTTCACAACATTATGCGTTGAGGTCATATTATGAAGAATTGCAGCAAATTGGCGCTTGACCCATTTCTGATGGCGATCAACCTTCTGATGAAGACTGAGGAGTAACTCACGATCAGTCATCACCCTGGGTGCAGTTGCTTGAGGCTGTTTCTTGGTTGAGGTATTAGCGGCAGTGTCATGCGTAGCAGAATCATCATTGGTGGAGTAAGATGCAGCTTTGCGAAACTGACCATCCAATGGACGAGTGCCTTCATCAATTACAGCTGCTGCCTTGCCCTTGTCATCAGATGATGAAATTGGTTGCTTGAGGACTTCAATGGGCGGCAGGAAGCTGCCATGGTTGAGTGTCGACCTTGTAATTCAGTGAAGATCTTGCCCTTATGAATCTCATGATCCAAGGCGCATATGGCTTCAGCTCAAAAGGTGACATTGCAACGTTGGCCAGAGTCCTCATGAAGAAATCATGGAAGTTGACAGGAACGCCATGAATGATATTGAAGAGCAAGTTCTTCATGATGCCAACGACGTCTTCATCATTTGAGTCGTGGCCTTTGATTGGACTCATAGTCTTCGTCAAGATTCTGTACACAGTCCGAGGCACATAGAGCAAATCCTTGACGAGGAATTTGGTTCGAGGAGCTTGGCCTGGCTTCAATGGCTTCATCAGTACTTGCATGAAGTGATCAGACAGTTCACGATCATTGTACAGGCAGCGAGCAGATTCATGGGGAGGATCAAGAGGAAGGACACGAAGCAATTCAGTTGCTGGTGCCTTGTAGTGTGTATTCTCAGTCATCCAATCCAGAACCCATGAGTTGATGTCTTCAGCATCTCCGGTGATGTGCAGGGTGGCATAGAACTTAAGAATGAGTTCTTCATTCCAGTCACATATATCGGTGCAGAAATTTAGCAGCCCTGCATCGTGAAGAACACGGAGTACTAGCTCGAAGCACGGCAGTGATTCCATATCTACATGAGGTATATGCTCATGGTCGAAGATCTTGTCCTTGTCGAATAGCACTGAGGAATAGAAGTTTGCTTGTGTTGGAGTCCAGAAGCGTCTTTTCCTCATTCAAGCAGAGTCATAAGGATTGTAGGCAGTGAAGAACACATGCTCAGAGAAGAAATCTTCAGCCTTGAATTTCTGCTTGCTTGAGAATGGATTCTTTGGCTTGGGCAGAGGAATATCAGTGATTTGCAAAGCACAACCTCTGGAATCGCGAGCTCAGTTCTTCAGTGAGAATTTCAGGTTCCTCTCCTTGTGCGGTTTGAGGATCAGCGATGGGTTCTTGGCGCTAGTGGCTGGAATCTCTTCGTTGACAGATGATGTGGGATGAGTTTCTTGAGCCCATTTGAGCAGTAGTAGTTGGTGGTGAGGAACTTGTTGAAGCGGAGTGAAGAGAGGAGTATTGGGGTGCTGACTTTCCCAAAGTCATCGTTCATTACAGGTGTAGTGCACCCAATATCCACATCTTCATCGTCTTTTCAATTTCCTCAACACTGCCTCTTCAGCGATGAACCGAGGCACGGGTGAGAAACAACAGGAGTTGAAGGGAAAGCTTCCACTTCAATTTCTTCATCAAGCTGTTCTGAAGTAGCAACAAAATGATTTTCTTCATCTGATCCGCTTGGGATCGTATATTCTTCTCCAAAGGGAACAATTTCCTTAGATGACATGGAGGAAATGGGAATGGCATCAATAGGATTTTCAATAGAGCTGGTCATTGGCTTCAATTTCTTCGCAGCCAAAAAATTTGACGCAGCTGATGCCTTCCTTTTCTTCACTGCAGCTCGCTCTGCAGCCTTTGTCTTCTTCACTTCATAGGCAGAAGAAAGAATTGGAGTTGGTGTTGGTGCAGGAGGAGCTGAGGACTGTGGTGCATTTTCTTCAGGCGCAACTGGTGCAGTTGCCCTGTTTCCTTCAGATTTCTTCAGCACACCACTAGTGGATGCCACAGGAATTTCTTGGTAATTTGGAATGGTGTCATCAGCCACGGAACTTGTGTTCTCATCAAGACGCTGAAAGCCATCAGCGATCTTGGCATGTTCATCAGCAGATCGAGCAGATTCTTGACTGAGGATTTTCTTGTTGCGATGGAGCTGCAACAGCTGACATTTTCTTCGTCAGAGTGACGAATCTCACCTTGGATCCTTGCCAGTCAGCATTGTAAGCATCAAAATCCTTGCTGAGTGCTTGGATTTCTGATTGAGCTTTAAGAAGTTCTTCAGGAGACAAGTTGATGATGTTTTTCCTCAGAAGATTCTCTTTTCTTGCTTTTGCTCTCTTCAATTCACGAGCCTTTTCAAATTTCCATTTCTCTTCAGCGATGAAATGGTTGAGCATGTGACTTTGACCAGGAGTCAGTGGCAGATCCGGAAGAGGAGTGTGTGGATCCTGATGCCACAGGTCAATGAAGTCTAGGATCTTCTTCGGATCCAAAAGCAGAGGTACACTTGTTCCTTTGGCTCTAGCGGCCTTGGTCAGTCTGTCTCTGATGATTTCTTCAAGTTCTTCATCGGAGGCCTCTTAATCAGAGGGAACATTGAATGCAACCTGTTTCTTTTCCGGACTTGGCCGAGGACCGCGTCCAGCAGTTGCTTTAGTCTTCAGCAGAGTGGGACCGGATGAGGACATTGGTGCAGCTGAGGAACTTGCTGAAACACCAGAAGCAATGGAGAATTCTTGAGTCCTTTGACAAGTTGCAAGATGCACAGTGTTGAGGACTTGGAGGAGCTCTTGAGGATTTTGAATGAGCAGCAGATCTGAGTAATTTGCCGTGAGGGCGCGGTGAGGAACTGGCCGTGAGGGTGACGGTGAAGCACTTGGCTTGCGTGCAGAGCTTCTTTGGCATTGATTTCCTCGGTTTGACCGAGGGCTCAAGCAGGCAGCAAGCAGCAGATATCCTCATTGAATTTCCTCACTGCCTCCTTGGCTGTCTTGCCAATTTGGCTTGGCGCTGGACCATTCTTCAGAAAGTCCTCACCACGCTTGATCTTTGGTGGGATCGCGATCTGGCAGTGCGGAGGAGCTCTTGGGCATGGAGGATTCAGAGCGAATTTCCTCATGTACTTAGGAGTGACATAGCGGTATTCACGCCATTCTCGTGCCCATCTCCTTTCTATTCTCTGTATGCGCACTTTGCGCTGGTTCTTGGTCTCCTTGCCAAATTTGGATTCATCAGGTGTGCAGTAGTCTTTGTATATCTCCTCTGGAATTTCAAAAGCAGTCATGACTTCCGGTTTCTTTCCTCCCTTCTGAGGTCTCTTGCCTTCTGCCATTTTCTTCAGGTGAGGAATTTGAACAATTGAGCACTCTGAAGAAGTATGCAGTTTTTCTTCGAGGAACGCTGCAAATGAGTTAAGTTGATGAGAACCTAGTGATTCAGCAGCGGACATGAGTACCTGTGAACAGAGTGTAGGTGCGAGGAATTTGGAGAGGTCATATGCGTTCTCAGAAGATTTTTCAAAAGAAGCAAGTTTTGAGGAATTTGACCAGTTGAGCCTTGAGGAATTTCACTAAGCGTTTCGTCTCAGGTTCCAGAGTTGTACAGATTCAAAATCCGCACAATTGAGGAATCTTGAAGAAATGAATGCTTAGGGAGATAAATCAAGAACATATAGTGTGTGAGGTGTTCATATGTGAAGATTTTGAGGAGTAAAAACACCTTTGAAGATTTTCAGAAAGATTTGAGAATCAGCGAGTAATAAAAGTGACTTTTAATTTCCCGAACTGAAGAACACGACGAACAGAGATGAAGCTGTAGAGGCGTTAAATCACGTTAGATCTCCCACGCCCTAACTTGGCAGAGGAAGACGGCATGCGGCGGCGGAGTGAAGATTTCGCGACGGGCGCGAATACGACGATGATGAGGTCGAGGCGGTGAAGCTTTTCCTCACCGCGGCGATGGAGTAGCAGCGGCGCTAGGGTTTGAGGAGAGCTCGAGCGAGAGACAGCGATCGAGCGGAGTAAATGAAGTGAGGAGGGTAAAGGGGTATTTATAGCCACGGTGAAAAACTGCTCGCCCGGAGATTTTGGACGAACATGCCCCTGCCCTTTCTCCTTCACGCGACGTGTGTCACCCACGCATCTTGTCGCGGATGGGATCGTGTAAGATCGTGGGTGATTAAAGTAATACATCGTGGGATGCGGAACGGTTTGAGCGGTAAAACCGAAAGTTTTGGATAAGATTTGTTAAAAAGTTTTGTTCGCAATTTCTTCAGCTGTCAAGGACCAGTGAAGACTTTGAGCAGTTTCAATCGAAGCGCACATGAAGAATTTGTGAATAGATTGGATAGAGTATAGCATAGAGGGAAGGGTCGATCACATTCACTTAGCAAAAATCGCAACTTGAAGAAATAGCAATAAGTGAATGCTCTAGAGGACATAAACTATATATATATATATATATATATATATATATATATATATATATATATATATAGCCAATGAAGAAATACAACGGAAATATGAAGATTTTGCAAAGTTGAAGATTTTGAAAATGAGGAATTTCAAAAGCGAAAAAAACTCAAATTGAAGATTTTCAACTTTTGTGGTGGCGTAGCTCATCAGTATAAGAATGATGATTTCAGACACGCGTACAATTGTCGAGGGTTACGAGAATCAAATTCTTCATTGATTTCTTCACACTTAGAGTGTTATTCTTCATTGATTGAGGAACAACGTTTCTTCATGTGTTGCACATCTAAGTCATCAATTATGCATAAGGGTTAGGATGTGTGTCCTTTTCAAAGAACATTGAATATTCTAAGATATTTAGCTCACACCGCAACTTGCTAAATCTCTTCTCATCCAAAGGCTTGGTGAAGATATCAGCCACTGTTCTTGATCTTCACATGCTCGATGGAGATATCGCCCTTCAACACATGATCACGAAGAAAATGATGGCGAATCTGGATGTGCTTAGTCTTGAGTGCTGAACTGGGTTGTGAGCAATCTTGATGGCACTCTCGTTGTCGCAGAGGAGAGGCACATTCTTCACGTTGATGCCATAGTCCTTGAGGTTTGCTTCATCCAGCGTTGAGCACAGCATGACCCGGCAGCAATATATTCAGCTTCAACGATGAGCGGTGATACGAGTTCTGCTTTCTTCGAGGACCAACGGACCAAAGATCGTCGAGAAATGACAAGTGCGGATGTTGACTTGCGGTCCACACGATCACCGGCATAGTCGAATCAGAATATCAATGAGATCAAAAGCGAGCCCTTGGGGTACCATAATCCTAGTGTTGGTGTGTGAGCTAGATATCGAAGAATATGCTTCACAGCCTTATGGTGTGATTCCTTGGTGCAGCTTGAAATCGGGCACACATGCAAACACTAAGCATTATATCTGGCCTAGATGCACATAAGTACAATAAAGAACCAATCATGGGCGGTATACCTTGTGATCGAAGTCGATTACCATTTTCATCGATGCATAGATGACCATTTGTGGGCATAGGAATTTTGACGCCTTTGCAATCTTGCATGCGAATTTCCTCGATTACATCTTTGAGGTATTTCTCTGAGATATGAATATGCCATTCTTTTCGATTTAATTTGAAGACCTAAGAAGAATTTCAACTCTCCCATCATAGACATTTGATATTCTTCACTCATCATATAGGCAAATTCATCACTATATCATTGGTTAGTACAGCCAAAGATAATATCATCAACATATATTTGGCACACAAACAGTTCACCATCATATGATTTAGTAAATAGAGTAGGATCGAGTGAACCGGGTGTGAAGCCATTCTTCATGAAGAATTCCTTGATGTATCATACCACGCCCGAGGGGCTTGCTTGAGGCCATAGAGGGCCTTATTTAGTCTGAAGACCTTGTCAGGATTCTTGGGATCTTCAAAACCTGGGGGTTGAGCAACATATACTTCTTCCTCAAGCTTACCATTGAGGAATGCACTTTTCACATCCATTTGATATAAGATGATATCATGGTGGTTAGCATAGGCAAGTAAAATGCGAATAGCTTCAAGTCTAGCAACAGGTGCAAAAGTTTCATCGAAATCAATTCCTTGACCTCTGTGTAGCCTTGAGCTACTAGTCGTGTTTTATTCCTCACAACAAGGCCATTTTCATCTTGCTTGTTGCGGTAGATCCACTTTGTGCCGATGATATTATGCTTGCGAGGATCAGGCGATTGACCAATTCCGGACATTGTTCAGCTCGAACTCGATGTAATTCTTCTTGCATAGCCTAAATCCCTCCGGCTCGAAATGCTTCATCTACCTTAGTGGGCTCGAGATAGAGACAAAAGCATAGTGCCCACGAAAGTTAGATAAGTGTGAGGCTTTTGAGCGGGTGAGAGGACTGGTGCGCTGATGTCATCAATGATCATCTCCACTTGCACTTCTTTTGCAAGCGTGGATGAGTTGGTTGTCGTTGAGGATTTTGATCAGCATTTTCTTGACACCAATTTCCTCATCATGTTCTTGAGTGCATCAGCTCGGCGTTCTTCACGAGCAGGAATGAATTCTTCACAGATTCTTTAGTAGGAATGACATCCTCGGTTGCCTTGTGCTTGATAGCATCCTCGGTGCTGGTTCATCTAACATGAAGGTAGGTGCTCTCTTTGCGAGCCATTAGTTTCATCGAACCGCACATCTCTGATGTCGACAATCTTGTGAAGAACAATGTTGAAGACTCAGTAGGTGCTGTGAGTCCTTTCCATAACCAAGCATAAAACCTTCATGTGCTTTCGGTGCAAATTTAGAGTTGTGGTGAGGATCTCTAATCCAACATTTAGCACCGAAGACTTTGAAATAACTCACATTGGGTTTCTTGTCAGTGAGAAGTTCATATGCAGTCTTCTTGAAGAATTTGTGAAGATATACTCTGTTGATGATGTGGCGCAAGTATCAATTGCGTCAATCCAAAAGCCGAGGCGTTTTGTATTCATCAAGCATAGTGCGAGCCATCTCAACAAGAGTTACGTTCTTGCGCTCCACGACGCCATTTCTTTGAGGAGTATAAGGAGCGAGATAATTCATGAGTAATACCAAGTTCATCAAGATAGGCATCAAGACCAGAATTCTTGAACTCAGTTCCATTGTCACTTCTGATATGCTTGATCTTCACACCAAAGTTGCTTGAAGCCCTCGAGGAAAATCATTTGAAGACTTCCTGGACTTCATGTTTGTAAGTAACAATGTGTACCCATGTATATCGAGAATAATCATCAACAATGACAAAGCCATATAGAGATGCATCATTAGTATTTGCTGAATAATGATTAGGTCCAAAGAGGTCCATGTGAAGCAATTGAATGGACGGGTAGTGGTCATGATAGTCTTTCTTTGGATGCTTGGCCTTGGTCATTTTCGGCTTCACATGCTCCACATAAGTGATCCTTGAGGAATTTGACATTCTCAATGCCAATGACATGCTTCTTCTTCATAGCGTGTTCAAATTCCTCATGCTGCATGACCAAGTCGTCGATGCCATAGCCAGCCTTCTGAAGCTTTTGCAAGTAGACACACGGCTGGTTGTGGTCCTGTAGAAAAATCAACAATATACAGATCTCCTCTCCTAAAGCCTTCGAAGACTTTGGAATTGTCAGCTTCCATAATCACAACACAGCAATATTTGCCAAAGACAACAACCATATCAAGATCACACATCATTGAGACTGACATGAGATTGTATCCTAAGGATTCAACAAGCATGACTTTGTCCATGTGCTTATCCTTAGAGATAGCAACCTTACCAAGACCCAATACCTGACTTTTGCCATTGTCAGCAAATATGATATGCTTCAGAGGTGACGGTGATAAAGGAGCATCCATCAATAGATTCTTGTCACCAGTCATGTGATTTGTACATCCACTATCGAGGACCCACTCAGTGGTTTTGGGTTGATCATCCTGCAGATGAATTAGTGTAACTTACAATCTCATATGCTTCATCGATGAAGAATATGATATCAAGTTCATCGATGAATTTCATCAAGCGATAGCAGATATAGCAATATGAGGAAGTGTGAAATGAAAGTTCATTTCATCATGATTCGCTGCGTCCTTCGAACAATTTCGTCGGGTCCCCGACAAATTCTTGAGACGTTCGAGCACGCCGGAGACTGACCCTGCAGAAATGATTAGTTCTTTTCTTCACCACCCACATCGGAGGGTGGCAAAGAGGTCATCATCCTGCGAGCACCATGTGAGAAAGGTGGCAAAGATGCCAAACCATTTCGCTTAGCATAGGAGGGTTAGGGTAAGCATATGAATAAGCGAGAATAATTCTTGAGGACTTATGAACATAATGGTTTGAAGAATAATGCACATATTCATAGCCCTTAGCTTTACCCTGCGAGACAGATTTGTTAGCACGATGATAATCATATGAGGACTTTGATCCAGTTGAGGAATTTGATCCTCGTGAAGAATTTGGTCCATATGAAGAATTTGATCTGGGGTTCCTGTTCGTGAAGAATGTCATGAGGATATTCACCTGAAGACTTTCAACATAGCTTTTGGGAACCCAGATTTTCTTCATAGGGGAACCGTTCCTGCAGTTAGTGCCAACATATCTAGCAAATACTTCACCATTCTGATTTTTGAACAGTTTATAGTTGGAGTCAAATGACTCATCGAAGAATGAGGGATTCACATGTAAAGCCGGATAAGTTAGATGGATCAACCGGAGGTCCCTTTGCGACAACCCATGAGGTTTTGGAATCTTGCTCGGGCTTCCAATATGTTCCATCGGCATTCAGTTTCCTCTCAAAGGCAATACCCTCTTTCCTAGGGTTTTGTTGAGGATCTGCTTTTGAGCACATCACAAAGTGTCGATGCCCTTTGAGGCTTTTGTACATGCTGTCATGTACAATTCCTTCAACCTGCATTGTCGGTGATACTAGCAATGTCCTCGGATGAGGAATTAGTGATAGCGAGGCAGATGAAGAATTTGTAACATTTGAAGCATTTGAACATTGGTGAAGAATTAGCGATTCACGTTCAATGCACTTTAAGCATGGAGGAACAAATTCTTCCTGAGAAGCGCTGATTTGTTGAGCTAGTAATGAATCGCGCTCCTTCTGAAGATCTTCATAACATACTCTTAGCTTTTCAAGATCTGCCTTTCTTTGAATAGCTTCAAGAGAAAGCTTCTCATTGTCTTGCTTCTCTTGAAGAAATTCATAAGAAAGTTTCTCATGATCAGACAAGAGGGAGTTATGATGACTTTGAAGGTTATCATACTTAGACTGAAGTCTCGGATGATTTTCAGTCAGGGCTTTAGTGCGATCCATTTCTTCACCCAACATATCATCACTTTTATCTAGCATGTTTTGAATCTTTTCAAGGGCCCGTTGTTGTTTCACAGCAATTTTAGCAAGTTTAGAGTAGCTAGGCTTAAGATCCTCATCAGATTCATTTTCACTAGAATCAGAGGAGTTGTATTTGAGTACCTTAGCTGCTTTTGCCATGAAGCAATAGGTGGGGCGTAGCCATCATTGTTTTCATCGGGCTTGTCGGTGAAGTCAGTTTCTTGATGATGAAGATGGACTTCTTGACAAAAGCGAGAAGCAACGCCGGACTCGCCACACGGACTCAGATTCTTGGACTCTTCTTCTTCATCATTTTCCTCAGATTCAACGAGTCCATTTCCTTGCCAATGAATGCCCGAACTTTCTTGGAGCTGCCCTTCTTGTGAGATGAAGACTTTGATGGTTTTGAAGGCGAAGATTTTGATGATTTCTTCTTTTCTTCATTTCATCGAGCTGTAGTCCTTGTATTTCTTCTTTTTCATTTCCTTTTCCCTCGAGGACAATCTTGAATGTAGTGACCAGGCTTCTTGCATTTATGGCAAAGTCTTCTCTTTTAGTCCTTTGGAAGAAGAATCACTTCCCTTGAGGGTTTTCCAGCGACCACGTCTTGTGAATTTCGGAATTTCTTCACAAGGAGAGCTAGATCTGGCTCGAGTTCTTCAGATCACCAAGGCTGCTACCGTAATCCTCACATTGAGTCGACACAACCTTAGCCTTGGGGCCCATGGTTTACCATAGTTTGAGCCATAGAGATCTCTCTTTTGACAAGCTGAAACTTCGTGAGTGTTAAGCCTTTCGAGGATATCGGCAGGATCAAGTGACTTGTAGTCAAGACGCTCTTGTATCATCGGTCCCAGAGTATCAAATGATGAATCAAGCGATCTCAACAATTTCTTCACCACCTCATGGTCGATGATGTCAGCGGCACCCAACGCTTGAAGCTCATTTGAGATGTCAGTGAGGCGATCGAAGGTTTGTTGAACATTTTCATTGTCGAGTCTTTTGAAGTGGTTGAAGAGATTCCGAAGAACATCGACTCGAGTCACGCTGAGTTGAAACTCCTTCATTTACTTTGGATAGCCTATCCCAGATAAGCTTAGCAGTTTCCAAAGCACTCACTCTTCCATACTGTCCTTTGCTCAGATGGCCACATATGATATTCTTCGCTTGAGAATCGAGTTGTTTGAATCTCTTCACATCGGTAGCGTTCAGTGAGGGAGTGACAGTGGGGACACCATTTTCCACAACATACCAGAGATCATTATCAATTGCCTCAAGATGCATTCGCATCTTGTTCTTCCAGTAGGGATAGTCCGTTCCATCAAAGGTAGGACATCCAGCCAAGACCTTGATCATACTGCGGTCGACATAACTAGAACTCCGGTGGTTAAACCAAAATCACACGTAACAAGGAGTACCTTGCTCGATACCAATTGAAAGTCGTTATATCGACTAGAGGGGGTGAATAGGCGATTTTATGAAATTCTTCATCGAGGAATTTGCGGTGAGAAATTCCTTAGCGAAGAACTATTTGCTGCGGAATGAGTACTCAGAGGTAAACATAGCAGATTACACACATAGTCGGCATGATGAAATGAAGACTAGAGCAGAGTACAGAAGCGTAAACACGGGATAACAAGATGAAGACAAACAGGTGATGAAATTGGGCGAGGAATTTGTGAAAGTCTTGATCAAAGTCTTCAAGCACAGATATGAACAACATGCAACACAGAATGAGGAAATGAATGAGTTGAGGAAATAGAACCGGTCGGTTGGTGAAGACAATGATTTGGTAGACCAGTTCCAGCTGCTGTCTCGGTTATACGTCTGGTTGGAGCGGTGAGTATTTAAACTCGAGGACACACAGTCCGGACACCCGATCTCGAGCCGCAACTCGGGACACCCAGTCCTCACCGTATTCTCCTTGAACTAAGACCACGCAGGCCTCGTCCAATCACTCGTGGTAAGTCTTGGTGACTTCAAACCTTCACAGACTTGGTCACTCGGTGATCCACAATTCCTCTTGGATGCTCTAGACCTTGACGCCTAACCGTCGGAAGAAGCACAGTCTTCAAAGGTAACAAGCGTCGGATCCACGCAGATCAATTTCTTGATGATGCTCAATCACTTGGGGTTTTGTGGGTTTGGTTTTGGGATTTTCCTCACTTGATGATTTTCGCTCAAAGTCCTCGGAGGATGGGTTGCTCTCAAATGACAAGTGTCAAGTTCTCTCGAAGCAGCCAACCAACTAGTGGTTGTAGGGGCGGCTATTTATAGTCTAGGAGCAGCCCGACATGATAAGACATAAATGCCCTTCAATGATATGACCGTTAGGTGGATAAGATATTTTGGTCCGCGTGTAAGAGATAGCAACGATCGGAAATTTGACTTTCAAAGTCCTCGGGGCTATCATGTTCCTCACTTGTGTAGGCAAATCGCCTTTGGCGAATTCCTAACTCCTCGGTCGAGCAAAGTCATCATGACCGGAAGAACTGCGTCTCATCATCAAGAATTTGACTGAAGCGTATGAGATTTCAATGGCTTCACTCGAAGGATTGGTAGGTGTAGGATTTTGAGTTGAGCATCACATGGAAATTTTTCCTTAGTATTTCCTCGACCCCTTTAACGAAGACGGTGTTTCCTATGACTCAAGAAAGAGAAAATGAAACTACGAAAACAAAAGTCTTCTCGCTTCATATTCCTCGAATGAATATTAAGTCTTCATGGTCACACCAATTTCTTCACTTTCAAAGTCTTCAGAAAATCTTCAGAATATCAAAGTCTTCAG
This sequence comes from Aegilops speltoides, assembly GCA_021437245.1. Taxonomy (NCBI): domain Eukaryota; kingdom Viridiplantae; phylum Streptophyta; class Magnoliopsida; order Poales; family Poaceae; genus Aegilops; species Aegilops speltoides. The sequence goes on from CM038142.1 coordinate 53,136,080, forward strand.
TCGAAGAACTTCATTTTTAGGGGTTGACTTTCTCTGTAAATATCAAATTCCTCATAGACTTATATACCTGTGTACACTCACAAATGCATCAGTTACTTAACCTATAAGTCTTCAATACAGCAAAATCACTAAGGGGCACTAGATGCACTTACATCTGGCTATGCTCCATCTTCACCACATAAAGTATTTAAATCATGCACAACCACGGTTTTAGCCAAGCAATTGTTTCATACTTTAATATTCTCAAACTTTTTCAACTTTCACGCAATACATGAGCGTGAGCCATGGTTATAGCACTATAGGTTGAATAGAATATGATGGTGGAGGTTATTTAGAGAAGATAAAAAGGAGAAAGTCTCACATCGACGCGGCTAATCAACGGGCGATGGAGATGCCCATCAATTGATGTCAATGTGAGGAGTAGGGATTGCCATGCAACGGATGCACTAAGAGCTATAAGTGTATGAAAGCTCAAACTGGAAACTAAGTGGGTGTGCATCCAACTTGCTTTCTCATGAAGACCTCGGGCGTTTGAGGAAGCCCATCATCGGAATATACAAGCCAAGTTCTATAATGAAAATTCCCACTAGTATATGAAAGTGACAATATAGGAGACTCTCTATATGAAGAACGTGGTGCTACTCTGAAGCACAAGTGTGGTAAAAGGATAGTAGCATTGCCCCTTCTCTCTTTTTCTCTAATTTTTTGGGCTTGTTTGGCCTCTTTTTTTATTTGGGCTTCTTTGGCCTCTTTTATTTATCATAAAGTCCAGAGACTCATCCCAACTTGTGAGGGAATCATTGCTTCCATCATCCTTTCCTCACATGGGACAATGCTCTAATAATGATGATCATCACACTTTTATTTACTTACAACTCAATATTACAACTCAATACTAGAACAAAATATGACTCTATATGAATGCCTCTGGCAGTGTACCAGGATGTGCAATGATCTAGCATAGCAAAGATATAAAAAATGGACAAGCCATGAAAACATCATGCTAGCTGTCTTACGATCATGCAAAGCAATATGACAATGAATGCTCAAGTGATGTATATGATGATGATGGAAGTTGCATGGCGCCAGAAAAAGGTCTAGATAATGCTAGCCTCTTTCGATAAGTAAGAGGGTCGGTCCCAACGAGGAGCTAAAGGTAGAACAAATATTCCCTCAAGTTCTATCGACCATCGATACAACTCTACGCATGCTTAATGTTCGCTTTACCTAAAACAAGTATGAAACTAAAAGGACTTTGTAGGTGTTGTAGGATAGAATTGCAAGATAATAAAGAGCACGTAAATAAAAAGTAGGGGCTGTTTAGATAAAGAAGCAATAAAGTTAGTTTTAGTAGAGAGCTTTTTGTCACGAGAAAGTTATTTGTCCTTAGGCAATCGATAACAAGACCGGTAATCACTATTGCAATTTTGTTTGAGGGAGAGGCATAAGCTAACATACTTTCTCTTCTTGGATCATATGCACTTATGATTGGAACTCTATCAAGCATCCGCAACTACTAAAGATCATTAAGGTAAAACCCAACCATATCATTAATGTATCAAGTCCTCTTTATTCCCATATGCCATGACCCACTTATCTGTGTTTGTGTTTCAGTCACTCACGCAACGCAGACAATAAGCAAACCATGAACATATTGCAAACCCTACAGCGGGGATCCCTCACGCTTGCGCGACACGGAGAGCACCATAGGACAACACCAATATTAAAACATGCAACTCAAACCAATCACGATTATCAAACATCATAGGATAGCCATACATCATTGGGAAATAATATATAGCGTTGAGCACCATGTTTAAGTAGAGATTACAGTGGGTAAAAGAGGTGTTACACCGCTGCATAGAGGGGGGAAGAGTTGGTGATGAGGGCGGTGAAGTTGTTGGTGTAGATTGTGGTGATGATGATGGCCCCGGCGGCGTTCTGGCACCACCGGAAGCGAGGGGGAGAGAGCCCCCCTCCTTCTTCTTCTTCCTTAGCCTTCTCCCAAGGTGGGAGAAGGGTTTTCCCTCTAGTCCTTGGTCTCCATGGCATAGGAGGGGCGTGAGCCCCTCCGAGATTGGATCTGTCTCTCTATCTCTCTCTGTTTCTACGCTCCACTGGTCATGCCCTTTCACCGTTTGTTATATTCCCGGAGATCCATAACTCCGCCTGGATTGAAACTTTGAACACGATTTTTTTCTGGATATTAGCTTTCTTGCGGCGAAAGAAGGGCAACAACCGCCTTATGGGGTGTCCACGAGGGACAGGGGGCGCCCACCCCGCTGGGGCGTGCCCCCTGCCTCGTGAGCCCCTCGAGCATCGTCTCGCGTTGATTCCACTTCTCAAAATTCATAAATATTCCAAAAAATCCTCTATCTGTTTTTATCCCGTTTGGACTCCGTTTGATATGGATTTTCTGTGGAACACAAAACATGCAACAAACAGGAACTAGCACTAGGCACTGGATCAATATGTTAGTCCCAAATATAGTATAAAAGTTGCCAAAAGTATATGAAAGTTGTATAATATTGGCATGGAACAATCAAAAATTATAGATACGATGGAGACGTATCAGCATCCCCAAGCTTAATTCCTGCTCGTCCTCGAGTAGGTAAATGATAAAAAAATCATGTAATCTTGATCATGTAATCTAATCATGGCATGAATATTAAGACACAAGTGATTCAAAGAAATAGTCTATCATTTGACATTAAGACGATAATACTTCAAGCATACTAACAAAGCAATCATGTCTTTTCAAAATAACATGACCAAAGAAAGTTATCCCTACAAAATAATATGGTCTGGCTATGCTCCATCTTCACCACATAAAGTATTTAAATCATGCACAACCACGGTTTTAGCCAAGCAATTGTTTCATACTTTAGTATTCTCAAACTTTTTCAACTTTCACGCAATACATGAGCGTGAGCCATGGTTATAGCACTATAGGTTGAATAGAATATGATGGTGGAGGTTATTTTTAGAAGATAAAAAGGAGAAAGTCTCACATCGACGTGGCTAATCAACGGGCGATGGAGATGCCCATCAATTGATGTCAATGTGAGGAGTAGGGATTGCCATGCAACGGATGCACCAAGAGCTATAAGTGTATGAAAGCTCAAACTGGAAACTAAGTGGGTGTGCATCCAACTTGCTTGCTCATGAAGACCTCGGGCGTTTGAGGAAGCCCATCATCGGAATATACAAGCCAAGTTCTATAATGAAAATTCCCACTAGTATATGAAAGTGACAATATAGGAGACTCTCTATATGAAGAACGTGGTGCTACTCTGAAGCACAAGTGTGGTAAAAGGATAGTAGCATTGCCCCTTCTCTCTTTTTCTCTAAATTTTTGGGCTTGTTTGGCCTCTTTTTTTATTTGGGCTTCTTTGGCCTCTTTTATTTATCATAAAGTCCGGAGACTCATCCCAACTTGTGAGGGAATCATTGCTTCCATCATCCTTTCCTCACATGGGACAATGCTCTAATAATGATGATCATCACACTTTTATTTACTTACAACTCAATATTACAACTCAATACTAGAACAAAATATGACTCTATATGAATGCCTCTGGCAGTGTACCAGGATGTGCAATGATCTAGCATAGCAAAGATATAAAAAAATGGACAAGCCATGAAAACATCATGCTAGCTATCTTACGATCATGCAAAGCAATATGACAATGAATGCTCAAGTGATGTATATGATGATGATGGAAGTTGCATGGCAATATATCTCGGAATGGCTATGAAAATGCCATGATAGGTAGGTACGGTGGCTGTTTTGAGGAAGATATAAGGAGGCTTATGTGTGACAGTGTGTATCATATCACAGGGTTTGGATGCACCGACAAAGTTTGCGCCGACTCTCAAGGTGAGAAAGGGCAATGCACGGTACCGAAGAGGCTAGCAATGATGGAAGGGTGAGAGTGCGTATAATCCATGGACTCAACATTAGTCATAAAGAACTCACATACATATTGTAAAAATTTATTAGCCATAGAAAAAAGTACTACACGCATGCTACTAGGGGAAGGGTTGGTAGGAGTTAACCATCGAGCGATCCCAACCTCCACACAAAGGATGACAATCAATAAATAAATCATGCTCCGACTTCGTTACATAACGGTTCACCATACGTGCATGCTTCGGGAATCACAAACCTCAACACAAGTATTTCTACTAATCCACAATTACTCACTAGCATGACTCTAATATCACCACCTTTATATCGCAAAACTATTGCAAGGAATCAAACATATCATATTCAGTGTTCTACAAGTTTATGTAGGATTTTATGACTAACCATGTGAATGACCAATTCCTGTCAACTCTCTAAATATATATAAGCGAAGCAAGATATTTTAATTCTTTCTACAAAAGATATGCCCACGCTCTAACAAATATAAGTGAAGCAAAAGAGCTTTCTACAAATGGCGGTTTTCTATGTGAAGAGAAACACGCAATCCAAACTTCAAATGATATAAGTGAAGCACATGAAGCATTCTATAAAGCCATACTCAAAAGATTTAAGTGAAGTGCAAAGAGAATTCTATAAATCAACCAAGGACTATCTCATACCAGCATGGTGCATAAAAGAAAAGTGAAAACTAAATGCAAAAGATGCTCCAAGATTTGCACATATCACATGAATGAAACGAATCCGAAAACATAACGATACTTGTTGAAGAAAGATGGGATGCCTTTCGGGGCATCCCAAGCTTAGACGCTTGAGTCTCCTTGAATATTTACTTGGGGTGCCTTGGGCATCCCCAAGCTTGAGATCTTGCCTCTCCTCCTTTTCCTCATAGCGGGACCTCCTCGATCTTCGAACACTTCATCCACACAAAACTCAAAAAAAAACTCGGTAAGATCCGTTAGTATAATAAAGCAAATCACTACTCTAAGCACTATTGCAAACCAATTCATATTTTGTTTTTTCATTGTAGCTACCGTATATAACTTTTCCATGGCTTAATCTACTGATAGAAATTGATAGTTTCATCAAAACAAGCAAACTATGCATCAAAAACAGAATCTGTCTTAGACAGGACAATCTGTAGTAATCTGAACATTCACCATACTTCTGGTACCTCCAAAATTCTGCCAAAATTAGGAAAAATAAACAATTTGTATAGAAAGGCAGTGCCAAAAGTTTCGGAACCGTTTGACGTTCCAGTAAAAAAATGTAAACTCGCGCACTATAGCCGAAGTTTCTGTCTTGCACCGCACAAACCAACAAGCAATCTAAACATCCTAAAGGCAAACCTTGGCACATTATTTTTATAATACAATGGAATTGTACAAGGGGATAATTATTTTTTATGAAAAGTTTCTATAATTAAGATTCACAAAGTTTCCGTGAGCATGAACAAAGTTCAAGCAGCTCCCCCACTTCAACAATGCTTGTCTCTCTCACTTTCACTTTCCTTTTTGAAACCTTTTTGGTTCCCCTCTTTATTTTTTTGTTTTTAAACTTTACAAAAGCACTCAACAGAAATAAATGACTCTCTAAAACATCCAGGTTGTCTCCCTGGCAGCGATTTCTTTAAAGCCATTAAGCTAGGCATATAATGCTCAAGTAATGGATCCACCCGGATCCCAAGGTATATCAAAGCCAATTTTTATTAACAATGATTTGTAATTTAGTAGTGAGCACAAAGTAAATATACCGTGCAACAAAGAAGTCTAACTCTCTTCCTATGCATCGGTATGTCATAAAAGAACAAGTCATGCACACATAATAAAGGCCAATGCATAGTATAAGCAGTTTCTTGCAATTTTATCATATTGGAAACATAGAGAGGTGGAGATATAGTTCCTATCTCATAATAATTGCAAGTAGGAGCAGCAAGAACATGCATATTATATCTAACAAAATCATCATGTGTAGTAGTAAAACACAACATATCAATATAATCCTTAATAAGTGCAAACTTCTCCGATATAGTGTAGTCGGGAGATTTCAAAAAGATAACAGGACTATCATGCGTGGGTGCAATAGCAACAATTTCATGTTTAACATAACGAACTATAGCAAGTTCATATTCATAAGAATAATTCATATTGGCATCTTGGCGACAAGCATAGCAAGCATCATCAAAAAGGGATATTTCAAAAGAATCAACGGGATCATAACAATCATTATAGCAATCATCCTTCGGTAAGCATGAAGGGAAATTAAACAGTGTATGAGTTGAAGAGTTACTCTCATTAGAAGGTGAGCATGGGTAGCTAATCCGCTCTTCCTCCTTTTGTTCTTTGCTCTCCTCATCATCTTTTTCATCCAATGAGCTCACACTTTCATCAATTTCTTCTTCCATGGACTCCTGCAAAATATTAGTCTCTTCTTGGACAGCGGAGGAGTCCTCAATATATGGTTTAATATAAGGATTAGAAGCATAATTATCATAGCAATATTGAAGTATGGAAAAATTTTCAGATTTGTAAAGAGTAGCATCATACTTTCCAATCAAAGAAGCAATTTCATAAGCACCCTTAAAAGCAACAAATTCTTCAATTTGTTGAACATAGTAATTATAAACACCCTTAGCATACGAAGATACGATTCCATTATCACTAAACTCACATTGGTAGGGAAGGTGTTTCTTAGGGTCTTTAGAACAACAAGTAAAATCATATATTTCACATAAATTCCATGCATAGCATTGCGAACGATGAATTTGATCCAGTAAAAGTTTGCCTTTTTGAGATATGCGGTGTCACACATAACAAGCATGCTCATCTAAAGATTTTCCCTCAACGAAGCTAGTTGGGGTTTCAGCACGAGCACAAAGGGATCGAAGATGATCCAAGTAAAAAGCTTCAGGAGTGTGATAGATTTTGAGTGGTTCTTCAACCGTTGGTGTAGTAGGTACAACTATTTTTTTTGGTATTTTGCGTATCCTACCCATAACTAAAGATAGAAAACAACTAAGAACAGCAAATAAAAATTACTTAGTGATAAAGCAAACAAGCACACACGAGAATATTCACCCCACAATATGACTCCCCAGCAATGGCGCCACAAAAAGGTCTTGATAATTGTAGCCTCTTTCGATAAGTAAGAGTGTCGAACCCAATGAGGAGCTAAACGTAGAACAAATATTCCCTCAAGTTCTACCGACCACCGATACAACTCTACGCACGCTTAACATTTGCTTTACCTAAAACAAGTATGAAACTAGAAGGACTTTGTAGGTGTTGTCGGATAGAATTGCAAGATAGTAAAGAGCACGTAAATAAAAAGTAGGGCCTGTTTAGATGAAGAAGCAATAAAGTTAGTTTTAGTAGAGAGCTTTTTGTCACGAGAAATTTATTTGTCCTTAGGCAATCAATAACTAGACCGGTAATCACTATTGCAATTTTATTTGAGGGAGAGGCATAAGCTAACATACTTTCTCTTCTTGGATCATATGCACTTATGATTGGAACTCTATCAAGCATCCGCAACTACTAAAGATCATTAAGGTAAAACCCAACCATAGCATTAAAGTATCAAGTCCTATTTATTCCCATACTCCATGACCCACTTATCCGTGTTTGTGTTTCAGTCACTCACGCAACGCAGACAATAAGCAAACCATGAACATATTGCAAACCCTACAGTGGGGATTGAGGGAGTCCTGGACTAGGGGGTGTCCGGACAGCCGGACTATCATCGTCCGCCGGACTCCAAGACTACGAAGATACAAGATTGAAGACTCCGTCCCGTGTCCGGATGGGACTTTCCTTGGCGTGGAAGGCAAGCTTGGCGATACGGATATGTAGATCTCCTACCATTGTAACCGACTCTGTGTAACCCTAGCCCTCTCCGGTGTCTATATAAACCGGAGGAATTTAGTCCGTAGGACGAACAACCATTACAACAATCATACCATAGGCTAGCTTCTAAGGTTTAGCCTCCTTGATCTCGTGGTAGATCCACTCTTGTACTACCCATATCATCAATATCAATCAAGCAGGAGTAGGGTTTTTCCTCCATTGAGAGGGCCCGAACCTAGGTAAAAACATCGTGTCCCTTGTCTCCTGTTACCATCCGCCTAGACGCACAGTTCGGAACCCCCTACCCGAGATCCGCCGGTTTTGACACCGACATTGGTGCTTTCATTGAGAGTTCCTCTGTGTCATCGCCGATAGGCTCGATGGCTTCTTCAAACAACAACAACGCCGTCCAGGGTGAGACTTTTCTCCCCTGACAGATCTTCGTATTCGGCGGCTTCGCACTGCGGGCCAATTCACTTGGCCATCTGGAGCAGATCAAAAGCAACGCCCCTGGCCGTCAGGTCAGATTTGGAAGCCTAAACTTCACGGCGGATATCCGCGGAGACTTGATCTTTGATGGATCCGAGCCACAGCCGTGCGTGCCGCACTGTCACGATGGGCATGATCTAACTCTGCCGCCGGACAGTGCCTTGGGGGCCGCACACGAATCCGCTCCGACCCATAGTCCGGAGGCAATAGCACAGATCGAGGACGGGTGGCTGGACACCTCCTCGGGAGCTGCGACTTCCACGGCGATGGAGCCGAACACTGGCCTTGTCCCTTATAAAGCTCGTGACTCCGAGGTGCCGGACTCCGAACCTCCTGCACCCCTGCCAATCGAATCCGATTGGGCGCCGATCATGGAGTTCACTGCCGCGGACATCTTTCAGCACTCACCCTTTGGCGACATCCTAAGTTTGCTAAAGCATCTCTCGCTATCCGGAGAGCCCTGGCCGGATTATGGCCAGGATGGTTGGGATGCGGACGACGAAGAAATTCAAAGCCCACCCACCACCCACTTTGTAGCCACTGTCGACAATCTAACCGACATGCTAGACTACAACTCCGAAGACATCGACGGTATGGACGACGATGCCGGAGACGATCAAGAACCAGCGCTCACAGAGGACAAGAAGGCCACCCCAACCCATGATGTATATATGGTGGATACCCCAAAAGGAAGCGATAACGAGGACCAACGGGGCGCGGCAAAGGATAAAACCACCGATAAACAACCAAAACGGTGACGCAGATGCTGCCCTAAGTCCCGCCTCGACAACAACAACGCTCCTAATGACCCAGCAATAGAGCAGGGCAAACCAGTCGACGACGAACACGCAACCAAGCAACCGTCCGAACAGGACGAATCGGATAATCAATCCATGCCCGGCGAAACCAACAGTCCGGACGACCTCACGCCGGACACACCACCGGAGAATAAGAGCCTTCACGAAAGACTCGTCGCCACTGTAAGAAGTCTGAAGAAGGAAAAAACGGAAGCTCAAAACAGTGGAAGACATACTCAGAATGAGGTGGAGCAAAGTGCTCAAAACCGCAGACAAATACGGCAATAGCCATCAATCAAAGAGCTACCCGAAGCGCAAGCTGCTGCCAGAATTTGACGAGGAAGCCATAGAGCCCTCACAATCAAAAAACAAAGAGGCCGCCTGGCCGGATAGACGGCCAGATGATAGGCCAAAAATTACAAGCGGCGCCACACACAAGCCGACCCATGATCCTGGGAAAACAGATGGCCCAGCCAGGTCCATTTACGGGCCAAAAAAGAGTTCCCCAGGAAGCAACACAACACCCCAGGTGTTCGAAGACAGCGGTACACCCAAATACAGGGGCGCCGCACACCAATGAGGTGCTGGATCATGAATTTCCAGCAGGGTTTAAACCCATAAACATAGAGGCTTACGACGGAACAACAGACCCTGGAGTCTGGATAGAGGATTATATACTACACATACACATGGCTAGAGGAGATGATCTCCACGCCATAAAATATCTACCCCTCAAGCTCAAAGGGCCAGCTCGTCATTGGCTCAAAAGCCTCCCAGAAAACACTGTTGGAAGTTGGGAAGAGCTTGAGGACGCGTTTAGAGCAAATTTTCAAGGGACTTATGTCCGCCCTCTGGATGCAGACGATCTAAGTCATATAACTCAACAGCCCGGAGAGTCAGCACGCAAATTCTAGAACAGGTTCCTTACTAAAAAGAACCAAATAGTCGACTGTCCGGACGCCGAAGCCTTAGCAGCTTTTAAACACAACATACGAGACGAATGGCTCGCCAGACACCTCGGCCAAGAGAAGCCAAGGACAATGTCCGTGCTAACAAGCCTCATGACCCGCTTTTGCGCGGGGGAAGACAGCTGGCTAGCAAGATGCAGCTCCAGCGACCCAAGTACATCCGAGATCAGAGATGGAAACAGAAAATCACGGCGCAGAAAAGATCTGCGCCGGAATAAAGAGAAAAGCCCAAAGAACACAGCGGTCAACGCCGGATTCAAAAGCTCGCGGCCAAACAACAAAACACTGCCTCTTAAGGACAACAGTGATGAGCTATCCAATTTAAACAAAATTTTGGATCGGATATGTCAAATCCACAATACCGAAGGAAGGCCATAAACCACACCCACCGAGATTGTTGGGTTTTCAAACAGTCCGGCCGACTCAACGCCGAACACAAGGGGCTCAACGCACCAAGCGAGGACGATGACGAACCCTACCAGCAGGGCACCGAAAAACAGAAGACTTTCCCACAAGAAGTCAAAGCAGTAAACTCACTTCATGAGATAACACGTAAAAACAATGCGGCACCCGCTAAGATGGGTCTCGCATGGTCCACCCCATCGGAACCTCGAGATTGGATGTCAAAACCAATCACTTTTGATCACCTGGATTATTCCAGAAGTGTTCGACATGCAGGATGGAGTGCTCTGATATTGGCTCCTATAATTGACGGACTACAATTTACACACGTCCTGATAGACGGCGGCAGTGATTTAAACCTGCTATATCCGAACACAATCCGCAAGTTGGGGATAGACCTTACTAAAATTCGACATAGCCGCACTTCCTTTAAAGGAGTGACGCCAGGCCCTTACGCCAAGTGCACAGGCTCCTTATTACTAGAAGTTGTGTTCGGGTCACCGAATAACTTCCGACGTGAAAAACTAATCTTTCATGTTGCCCCATTCAAAAGTAGCTATCAAGCACTATTGGGACGTGAAGCTTTTGTCCGCTTTAACACCATTCCACATTACGCGTCTCTTACACTTAAAATGCCCGGTCCACGTGGCATCATTTCATTAAGAGGGTCATTCAAAGACCCCAGACCCGGCTAGACGAGTCCGGCATAAATAAGCTAGGGGCTCCCTAGCCGCACACCCTTTCACAAGGGGCTGTGCGTATAAGCAACAATGAGCTAATATAGACTCTGCTTTATTCATTTATTAATATTTTTCATGCACTTTTTCGCATGATTTCCTTTCAAACTAAGTTCCTCTCTTTTTACAGATGAACAACGTGCATACCTGTCCAGGATAACGGCACAATGGAGACACAGGCGCAGACGTGCAGTAGGGACCCGTCGCAAGGATTCTTTTCAGATTAAGACCCTGCGTAAACCTTTTTTACTGTCTCTTGTTGCTATAATCCCCGGCTTCTCATTATTACCAGAGTGGAGCGGCGTTTGGCATCGGCGCGTCGGAGGACCTCGCCTGCACACAGACACTAGGGGCTTAGGGCATTGTTACGCCCATTATTATAAAGACCGAACACCTTAGGGAGTGTTCGGCGTCTCGAGTTAGGCCTTATATGCATCAGCTCGAATCATGTCTTTGGTCAAATGTTGGGTTTGCCCGGCTCCGTGTTTTGCTGCCTTACGTTCCGTATCATCGGCTAACGGCACTAGGAGAACTCTGCGATTGTGCTCCAGTTAATTTGGCGAGCACCGAGTAGAGAAAGCGAAAACTGCTGTCATGATCTGCGAGAGGTGGTCAACCACTCGATCGACCACCGAATGTTTAGAATTCCTCCGCTTTGACGAAGGACCGTTTCGGTCAGCACACACGCGCCCAATTCAGAGAGCGCGGTGCCCCGTGGGCTATATCGTAGTCCCACCTCGAACTCAATGGCTAAGTGAAAGTGATAAAGCATCATAGTCCGGTTGCCTCGTTTGCTACACTACCACCTCCTTAACAGGACCGAGACGTCGGATTAAGTGTGAAAATGCGCTATTTTTGCGAACACCCCCGCACCTTGTGCGTGGGGGCTGAAGCCGAAGATTGCCATCTTTCAGGTTATACACACGTATACATAAACGGCCGCATAGGAGATATTTCAATACTTGAACGCACAAGTATAAAAAGCGCTTACATCATAAACATTGTTTTACAAAATTAAAACGTTCATTTGAACGTGACATTTTTGAGCACTGCGACTCTATTACACGAGCACCACGCAGAACTTCCCCAAAATAGTGCTCGGCGGGTAACCGGCTTTCGTCCGAACCCTGGGTTGCAACAGCGGTGGCATCCATCTCTGTCCAATGTGTCTTCACAGGGGCGAGGGCCATCCGCGCACCCTCTATGCAGGCCGACCGCTTCATCGCCTTGATATGCGGCACCACCCCAAGAAACTGCTGCAATAAGCCAAAATAGCTCTTCGGCTTGGGCCTCTCCGGCCAGACATGAGTCACGATATCCGTCATGGCAAGTTCGTACAACCTATTCAGCTCAGCCCATTCGGCCAACCGATCGGTCGTGAAGTGAGCGATCCGGACTATGGAATTGAGACCAAAATAGCTCTTCCGTCTTGTGATCCTTCCGACTTGAAGTGCACTGCGGCATCCGCCGCTTTTCGCCGCTAAGTCCATATATGGATCCTCCGGACCCCACAGCTGGCCAAGCTGGGCATACTTTGGATCCGTAAACCTGCGGCGCAGCAGAAAAGGCTTGCTAGCCACAATGTCCCCGACCTGGCGCAGCTCCTCCTTTATAGCCCGCATTGCAGAACGGGCATCCTTGGCTTCGGCGGTAGCCTTCCCCAGGTCTTCTCGCTCTGATAGGCGCTCCTTTTCAAGAGCCTCATTGCGGTCGGTAGCATCCTTCAATTTAACGGCCAGTTCGGCCATCTCTTCCCTGCTTCGACAGTGTGCAACCCTTTCGGCTTCTAACTCTTCGACCGCCCTCGAGGCAGCCGCATCACTCCTTCTGGCTTGCTCCTTGGCTTGAGCAAGTTCTGCCCGAAGGCTCTCTACAGCAGCAGCACCATCTGCGTCAAGCATAAATATTGTAAGAGGTGGGCTTTGGCTCCCTTAATAGGTGACTGCGGAGAAACAACTTACCTTGCGACTCGTCAAGTCGCTTGTTGACTAGCGCGATGTCCGCATCCGCAACATCGAGTTGCCGCATTAATTCAGCAACTCCATCAGTCCGGCTAGCCCCCGGACTATCCGCCACCTGCATATGAAAGGCGACACTCAATACCTGCAATTTTGATCCTCGGCATGCGTCGCTTTCGACAACCTACCGAGTCCCAGGGGCTACTATCTATACAGGGCGCACTTTATGTGCAAAACTGTCAAAAAGGGGTGTCATTTTACATACCTCAAACCCCTTGACAAACTCTCGACGGCATTATGCAATCCGCTTCGGGGACGAAATCCTTCAATCATCTTGATCAATCAATGCGGTGATCTTCTGAGATGGACGCCCTCTCAAGCAGATCCTTCAGCTCCCCCAGCTGAACACTGTTCGGCGCCGCACTCTTCGGCTCTGCCGGGCTCGGGGATACCCTCCGTGACGACACTTCAGGCTCGTCTGCCCTATTCGACGGCGCAGCAGATGGAGGTGTCTCGCTCTCCATCATCTCCGGACGAAGATCCCCTGAAGACGAGCTCATCTGAGAAGGTCGGAGATCCGAACTACAAGGTAAACAAATTTGGTTATCCTCAGAAGCACAAATAGGGATGTCTCCCATTACCGAACTCTCTTTTTTCTACTCACGGCTCGCTGGAGGGCTGATGCTTTAGGGGAGATCATGCGGCCGGGGCCTCCCCGGACGCAGGACCCTCTAGTGAAGACTTCTTCCCCCGCTTAGGGGCTTTGGCTTCCGGGTCTCCAGATGCGGCCCTCTTCTCCCCTTGGAGGGAGGGATTCTCGATCCCCCCTCTTTCAGGAGCCTCCTTGGACGAGGCAGTAGCTCCTCTACTTTCCCCTTCGCTTTCTTCTGAAGGTGCAACCTCCAGCATCTTGACCAGACGGGATCCGGCACGGTCTCTGGGAGGGGGGCCGGACACCGTATCAGCTTTGATTGTGCTATCCACTCCTGTTGAAGGATAACGGGTTAAAAGGCGAATTGTAGAAAAGCAAACAAACGGTACTTCCGAATACTGAGCTACTTACTTGAGTATCCGGGCGACTGCAGCTTAGGCCAGCGTCCTCGGTCAATTCCGGACACACCGCCCGTGATCCGAAGAACAATTCGTACATCTCCACAGGTGTCGTACCCATAAAATGTTGGAGAATCCATGGTCCCTCCGGATTGAACTCCCATAGCCGGAGAGGACGGCGCTTGCAGCGCAGGAGACGCCTAATCAGCATAACCTGCATCACTACGACCAGATCGATCTCCCTTGCCTGGAGGTCTCGAATCCGGCCCTGCAATAGGGGCATGTCTTTTGACGGCCCCCAGTTGGGCCCTTGGTTGACCCACGACATCAACCGTCGTGGAGGTCCTAGGGGAATAAGGGCGGCAGCTTCTGCCTGCTGCCCTTTGGAGCGGTGATATAGAACCACTCCTGCTGCCACAAGCCGAGCTCCTCTTGGAAGGAGCCCTCGGGCCACGGGGCATCGGCCCTCCTGCTTATGGCCACCCCGCCGCACTCTGCTTGACGCCCCCCAATCATCTTCGGCTCCACATTGAAGGTCTTCAGCCACAGGCGAAGTGGGGGTTCTGCGGAGGAAGGCTTCCTGATTTAACAATAAACGCGAAATATGGAGGATAGACTCTGGAGCCAAGTCATGGAATTCCAGCCCATAGTAGAACATGAGCCCTCTCACGAAAGGATCCATCGGGAAGCCTAAACCCCGACGAAGATGGGACACAAAGACGACGTATTCGCCGGGCTCGGGGGTGGGGATGGCCTGCCCTTCGGCGGGCAACCTGTGCGAAATCTCGTAAGACAGGTACTTGGCCTCTCGCAGCTTTAGCACGTCCTCCTCCATGACGGAGGAGGGCATCCACCGGCCCTGAAGGTCGGAACCTGACATTGTTGAAGGTCCAAAGCGCTCGAATCAGGGGCTCTGGGTGTTGGATCTTGGAGCAAGGAGAGGATTCGATGGAGGATTGCAGAAAAGAAATGAGCCTTGGTCCTATTATAAATAGGGAGAATACCAAGAGCCGTCTCCGTGACCGTTCGGGACTCGCCTTCGATAGAGGGGGCGTGGCGATATGCGCGGTTGGGTTACCCACGTTCGTATTGATGAGAATCCCGGAATAAGGGGAACACGATCTCTGCTTCGACAAGACGTGCCAAGGAAACCGCTTCGCTAAACGCGCTGAGGTGGTATAATAAAAAACGATTCAAGAAAAGGCTTGGTAGTGGCATGACGTCATGCTACAAGATACGTCAGCAGATTGAACTTGTGTACATAATATTCTCTCTACGGTGGAATGTGGAATTTATTTTGCAGAGCCGGACACTATCCTGGTGTTCACAATCTTCTATGGATTATTTGGAGGAGGAACCTGCCTTGCAATGCCGAACAATATGCGCGCCGGACTCATCGTCATTGAAGCCTGGTTCAGGGCTCTTGAGGAGTCTGGACTAGGGATGTCCGGACAGCGGACTATCACCGTCCGCGGACTCCAAGACTACGAAGATACAAGATTGAAGACTCCGTCCCGTGTCCGGATGGGACTTTCCTTGGCGTGGAAGGCAAGCTTGGTGATACGGATATGTAGATCTCCTACCATTGTAACCGACTCTGTGTAACCCTAGCCCTCTCCAGTGTCTATATAAACCGGAGGGCTTTAGTCTGTAGGACGAACAACCATTACAACAATCATACCATAGGCTAGCTTCTAGGGTTTAGCCTCCTTGATCTCGTGGTAGATACAGTCTTGTACTACCCATATCATCAATATCAATCAAGCAGGAGTAGGGTTTTTCCTCCATCGAGAGGGCCCAAACCTGGGTAAAAACAGCGTGTCCCTTGTCTCCTGTTACCATCCGCCTAGACGCACAGTTCGGGACCCCCTACCCGAGATCCGCCGGTTTTGACACCGACAGGGATCCCTCATGCTTGCGTGACACGGAGAGCACCATAGGACAACACCAATAATAAAACATGCAACTCAAACCAATCACGATCATCAATTAACCCATAGGACAAAACAGATCTACTCATACATCATAGGATAGCCATACATCATTGGGAAATAATATATAGCGTTGAGCACCATGTTTAAGTAGAGATTATAGTAGGTAAAATAGGGGTTACAATGCTGCATAGAGGGGGGAAGAGTTGGTGATGAGGGCGGTGAAGTTGTTGGTGTAGATTGCGGTGATGATGATGGCCCTGGCGGCTTTCCGGCGCCACTGGAAGCGAGGGGAAGAGAGCCCCCCTCCTTCTTCTTCTTCCTTGGCCTTCTCCCTAGGTGGGAGAAGGGTTTTGCCTCTGGTCCTTGGTCTTCATGGCATGGGAGGGGCGAGAGCCCTCCGAGATTGGATCTATCTCTCTCTGTTTCTGCGCTTCCCTGGTTCTACCCTTTCACTTTTCTTATATTCCGGGAGATCCGTAACTCCTATTGGACTGAAACTTTGAACATGATTTTTTTCCGTATATTAGCTTTCTTGTGGCGAAAGAAGGGCAACAACCACCTTACGGGGTGTCCACGAGGCTCAGGGGTGCGCCCACCCCCCTGGGGCGCCCCCCTGCCTCATGGGCCCCTCGAGCATCGTCTCGCGTTGATTCCACTTCTCAAAATTCATAAATATTCCAAAAAAAATTCTTCGTCAGTTTTTATCCTGGTTGGACTCTGTTTGATATGGATTTTCTAGGACACAAAACATGCAACAAACAGGAACTGGCACTGGGCACTGGATCAATATGTTAGTCCCAAAAATAGTATAAAAGTTGCCAAAACACTAGTAGAAAAAGGGCCATTTGTCCCGGTTCGTAAGGGCCTTCTGTCCCGGTTTAGGAACCGGGACTAAAAGGTCATTACTAATGCCCTTGGCCTTTAGTCCCGGTTCTTACATGAACCGAGACAGATGGGACTCCACGTGGCCGCTGCGGCCAGCCCAGGCATGGGGGCCTTTGGTCCCGGTTGGTGATAAACCGGGACCAAAAGGCATCCACGCGTCAGTAGCTGGCTGGAGCTGAGTTTTCTTTTTGAAAGGGGCTGGTTTAGGGGGTTTGGGGGTTAATTTAGGTTTTTATTAGCTAGCTAATAGAGAGAAGTGTCGTCTCTTATATCTCCGTGCTTCGTTTACCAACGCTACTGCTTTGTTCATTTCACCCGCTGATATATAATAACCCTTCATGCTCGCATCATGCATCATCATATATAATAACATGTCCTACTAATCATGCATATCATACAACTTCTACTCGTTATTAATAACAAGTCATACGATCATCATCCTCATAGTCATCAAACCAACCCTACTTAATTGTTCTTAGCACATGATCATCAGTATTAGGTAGGACCTAAATACCCTTAAGGTAAAATAGCATAAAACAATATGGACCCTAACTCTCCATTATGGAGAATGGAGATCATCCTGTCTCCAATTCTTGCGCTTCGCTTCCTTTTGCTTCTAAGAACCTCCTTACGACTATCCATACATTTTTTAGTAATCTCATGGCTCCACTTCCTTTTGTTTCTAAGAACCTCATGGCTCCACTTCTTTTAGAAATCCAGTATGGACAGTTGAGATTTGTAGGATGACCTGGTTGTATGTTCAAAACATCCACGCGACCATGCTGATACATCAGATGAGGCACACAATCATTCGGCATTATCTGTTGAAAAAAATAGTAATAACTTCATAGTTAGCCATGATGTACTAGTTTTAGAACTATGCAAAAGATGCACGGATGTCGTAATAGTAAAAAATCTTACTAGGGTATCTTCATGGTAGTTACCATAGTTCAACACGTGCACTAGTGGCACGTATTGACCATAATGTTGAGGAGTTTGATTGTAGATATTGTAATTCTCAAGATCAGTACAAAATGCGATCGGATGATTTTTCTCCTGATAAGTTAATTCGGAGCCATCGGTGTAGTGGGTTTTTTCTACCATCTTCCGCACATTCTTTGAAGAATGAAAATAAGTTGTCAATGGAAATAAGCTGTCAACTATTTTGAAATAAACAATATAAATTACTTAATAACTATGTTTGAGAAGCTCACATAGGGGAAGAATTGGAAGCGTATCAACAAGGACCCAAATGTCCATATTGACTTGCTCGATTTTAGGATCACCAAGATCCATGGTGACAAGCATACCCTCATCAAAATCATACATCTTGCAAAGTGCTTCCCAATTTTTGCAACCAAAACGGGTTACACTCTCAGAATTGTACAACTTTACTTCAAAATCCACACCATGGGTCCTTAGCTGAATTTTCTTTGTTTCCATACTTTCATGGTCTTCAAAACCCATCCTCTCCAAGACATAGCGTCTTGCATAGCATGAGATAAGCTAGTCGAATGGGAAAAGATGAAATGTACATGTTGAAATAGTTGAAGTCGTGCTTAATTACAAAAAAAAACTCTTATCGTCGTTGCGTACCGTTTCAACATGAAAGGTCTCCTCGAGCTTAATGCTGAAGCGCCGATTTTCGTCCAACTAAAGGAACCTCTCACACATACCTCGGTCGTCGTGGCACCAGTCGCACTCCCCCGAGCGGTTTTTGTTGTCCGAGTACGATATTTTCTATGTTCATAATTCAAATATAAAACTTGTACAATTAAATATATGTACTAAAAAAACCTAAATTAGATCATTATTATTCATCATGGGTTGACTATCGGTCTGTCGAGCATTTTCTTGAAAACACTCAGCTCATGTGGTGTACATATTCGACCGTCGGTGATGATAGCTCCTCCTTTCATCCCCGAGTGCATTACACCAAATTGTCTAGCACACGGGAATAAAGGAGAAGCTACCCCCACGACAACAGTCGGGATTCTTCGTCCTCTGATATATATATGGTTGGAGACTCTCCTCACCGATTCCTCTCGACATTTGCGATCGTTGATGGTAGCTCCTCCTTTAGTTCTGAGTGCATTACTAAATTGTGTCTAGCACACGGAACGAAGCGGCTACCCCACGACAACGATCGAGATTCTTCGTCTTCTCATATAAGGTGGAGACTCGACGCACTTAAAGTCAAACCGAGGACTCATATTATAGGACTCATATTGACATGGAGATTTGGCTGGTCTCACCTCGAGGTCGGAGGGGGGTCGGTGACGGGGACGACGGCGCAGATGATGGAGGGGGCTCCTAGATTTCTGCATAGTGCTCTCCAATTTTAGCATTCAAAGTAGGAGTACTTTTCCAATTTGAGCATTCAATAAGCAAAACCAAATCGTAAAATAAAGTAGTATTCAAATTAGCATGCATTCAATTATAAGCAAAACTACATCATCTCTTGTGTCCATACATCATCGAATATTATCACTAATACTCCTCGAATACAATCATACATATAGCATCGCTAATACAGCTAGAACCGTAGTTCCCGAACGGTATCATCGCGGGCGGTGGACACCCAAAGAGAAGGAACTATCACAGGATCATAGCTCCAGTGAGATCCCTGAAGAACCTGCCAGGTATTGTCGAACCTGCCCTCCAATGCAACCATGTAGCGACGAACGTGCTCGTCCTCCTCGCTGACACGGTGACGTACCACCTCCGCGGTGTCCGGAAGCCTCGGCACCGTCACTGGCCCACGCGACCGCCACCAAACAAGGATCAGGTCAACAACGGGCTGGCTCCTCACCAACCTACGCCCCCCGGAAGGTAGCACCTCCCAATGCCAGCCCGGCGGAGCCAAGTCCCGGACATGGCCCCTGTGATCAAGCCGGCCTCCTCCACCGAGTCAACGACGAGGATGCGGGATAGGCATCGTCGACGTCGATGCGGGATTAAATGCTTGAACTAAAAAAATAAACTAGTTCTATTAATTTTCTTAATAAAAATAAACTACTTCTATATATAGTAAAATAAAGTAGTTTTATTAAATCAACTAGTTCAACTACTAAGCACTTACTATAAATAAATAAAATAAAGTAGTTCTCACTAAAAATAAACTACTTCTATATATAGTAAAATTTAATAAAGTAGTTTTATTAAATCAACTAGTTCAACTACTAAGCACTAACCTAAAATCGATATCTACTAACCTAAATAAAAATTAATACATATAAGAAAAAAAAACATATATAAACAAAAAAAATGCTATGTACATTATATTCATACATACATAGCCACATCCATTCATCATATAGCTACCACATACATATATACATTATATATATGAAAAAAATGCAATGAACAAAAAAAATAACGCAAATTATATGAAAAAAGATGAATAGAGCCATGGCGGCAGCGGCTCACATCGGGGGCGGCCGGCGAGGGCGATGGCAGGAGTGGCAGAGGGCGACGGCGTGGGTGGCGGAGGGCGCGGCGGCGGGGGGCGAAGGTGACGGCGACGGTGATGGCCGATGGCTCGGGGTGGCGGAGGCGGCGGCGGCGGTGGTGGGGCGGGCGGCGACGGCGAAGGCGACGGTGTGGGCGATTGACGGCATCGACATGGGCTCGGGGGGTACGGGCGACGGCGACGGCGACGGGGCAGCCTGGCGGCGTCGATGAGCTCACGGCGTCGTCGGGCGGGGGGCAACTGGCAATGAAAACTGAAAATTTTCACAAGTGTTTCTTATATAGTCGAAGCATTGGTCGGTTCGTGGCACCAATGGGACCAATCTTTTAGTCTCGGTTGGTGGCAAAGAACGGGACCAAATCTCTTTTCAGCAGCCCAAAGGGCGAGAAGCAGAGGGCTTTGGTTCCGGTTGGTGGCACCAACCGGGACTAAAGGGGGGCATTGGTACCGGTTGGTGCCACGAACCGGGACCAAAGGTGTGAATTGGGCCTAATCTCGCACTGCTATGGCTGTGGGCCTGCTGGGCCTTCTGCGTGCCTGAATACTGGCCCATGGATGGGTTTCTAGTCGTATTCAGGCCGTGGTGGCCTAGTAGGTGACATTTTTTAATTTTTTCCCAGTTTTTTATTTTATTTTTTGCTTTATTTATTTTATTTTGTTTCTACTTACAACAAAAGACTTATTGTTGCTATTTTATTTATTTCAGGAAAATTATTTTTGCTTATAATGTTTTGAACAGAAAATACTTTGGTAATTTTAGGTCCATAAATTTTATTTATGTTATTAAAGTTTATTATATTTTATTTTATTTTGTTTCTACTTATATATTCTATTTGGTTTCTACTTACATCATCAATTTTCATCCCTTTCTGACTTTACTTGTTATTTTTCATGCATTTACTGATTATTTTGAGCTATAAGACCCTGAAATTGAAAAGCATTTCGAATGAACTCTAAAAAGGTTGGAAGTTGGCATGGTATTATCATTTCATTCCCATATCATGTGCAAGAAAGTTGAGAGGGTTACGACAAGAACTGGATGCACTTCGTGTACAAAATGGAAAGTCTCTCTGGATGTATCAGGATTTCATACGGAAATTCGTCTGTTACAAAGGATTTCATTTTTTAAAATTATTTCAACTCCTGACTTTTGTGTGTTCAAAATGCACCATTCAAAGCCACATCATCAATTTTCAACCCTTTTTGACTTCATTTGTTATTTTTTCATGCATTTACTGATTATTTTGAGCTATAAGACCCTGAAATTGAAAAGCAGTTCAAATGAACTCTGAAAAGGTTGAAAGTTGGCATGGTATCATCATTTAATCCACATAGCATGTGCAAGAAAGTTGAGAGGGTTACAACAAAAACTGGATGCACTTCATGTACAAAACGGACAATCTCTTTCAAAACATCAGGATTTCATACGGAAACTTGTCTGTTACAACATGCATTTCAAATGAACCACAAAAAGGTTGAAAGTTGGCATGGTATCGTCATAATAGTTATGGAGAAAGTCTTCACTTTTTCTTTGCTTTTGTCCTTTCCTTATTGCACCGTAACCATGGATAATCTTCTTCATTTATCAGAATGCTTGGGTCAGCGTTGACTTTGAAGGGAGGAATTTCATGAAACTTTTCATAATCTTCGGACATGTCTATCTTGCCCTCCACTCCCACGATGTCCCTTTTTCCTGAAAGAACTATGTGGTGCTTTGGCTCATCGTATGATGTATTCACTTCCTTATCTTTTCTTTTTCTCGGTTTGGTAGACATGTCCTTCATTCACATAGATAACCTGTGCCACATCATTGGCTAGGACGAATGGTTCGTCAGTGTACCCAAGATTGTTCAGATCAACTATTGTCATTCTGTACTGTGGGTCTACCTGGACCACGCCTCCTGACAGATTGACCCATTTGCATTTAAACAAAGGGACCTTAAAATCTACTCCGTAGTCAAGTTCCCATATGTCCACTATGTAACCATAATATGTGTCCTTTCCCCTCTCGGCTGATGCATCAAAGCGGACACCCCTGTTTTGGTTGGTGCTCTTTTGATCTTGGGCAATCGTGTAAAATGTATTCCCATTTATCTCGTATCCTTTGTAAGTCATTACAGTCGAAGATGGTCCCCTGGACAACGAGTACAGCTCATCACAAATAGTGTTGTCGCCTTTGAGACGTGTTTCCAACCAACTGCTGAAATTCCTGATGTGTTCACATGTAATCCAGTCGTCGCACTGCTCCGGGTGTTTGGAGCGCAAACTATTCTTGTGTTCATCAACATACGGGGTCACCAAGGCAGAGTTCTATAGAACTGTGTAGTGTACTTGAGACCAAGAATATCTGTCCCTGCATATTATTGAGTCCCCTCCAAGCGTGCCTTTTCCAGTCAGTCTCCCCTCATACCGCAATTTAGGGATACCTATGTTCTTAAGGCCAGGAATGAAGTCAACACAAAACCCAATGACATCCTCTGATTGATGGCCCATGGAGATGCTTCCTTCTGGCCTAGCGCGGTTATGGACATATTTCTTTTGGACTCCCATGAACCTCTCAAAGGGGTACATATTGTGTAGAAATACGGGGCCCAAAAAGACAATCTTGTCAAATAGATGAACTAGGACGTGCGTCATGATATTGAAGAAGGATGGTGGGAACACCAGCTCGAAACTGACAAGACATTGCACCACATCACTCCTTAGCCTTGGTATGATTTCTGGATCGATCACCTTCTGAGAGATTGCATTGAGGAATGCGCATAGCTTCACAATGGCTAATCGGATGTTTTCCGGTAGAAGCCCCCTCAATGCAGCCGGAAGCAGTTGCGTCATAATCACGTGGCAGTCATGAGACTTTAGATTTTGGAACTTTTTCTCTGGCATATTTATTATTCCCTTTATATTCGACGAGAAGCTAGTCGGGACCTTCATACTAAGCAGGCATTCAAAGAAGATTTCCTTCTCCTCTTTGGTAAGAGTGTAGCTGGCAGGACCTTCATACTGCTTTGCAGGCATGCCGTCTTTTCCGTGCAAACGTTGCAGGTCCTCTCGTGCCTCAGCTGTATCTTTTGTCTTCCCATACACGCCCAAGAAGCAGGTTCACGCAAAGGTTCTTCGTCACGTGCATCACGTCGATCAAAGATTGGACCTCTAGGTCTGTCCAGTAGGGTAGGTCCCAAAATATAGATTTCTTCTTCCACATGGGTGCGTGTCCCTCAGCGTCACTCAGAACAGCTAGTCCACCGAGACCCTTTCCAAAGATTACGTGTAAATCATTGACCATAGCAAGTACGTGATCACTGGTACGCATGGCGGGCTTCTTCCGGTGATCTGCCTCGCCTTTGAAATTCTTGCCTTTCTTTCGACATTGATGGTTGGTCAGAAGAAATCGACGATGGCCCAGGTACACTTTCTTCCTGCATTTGTCCAGGTATATACTTTCGGTGTCAGCTAAACAGTGCGTGCATGCGTGGTATCCCTTGTTAAATCGTCTCCGAAGGTTCGAGAGCGGGCCAATCGTTGATGGTTACAAACAGCAACGCGTGTAGGTTAAATTCCTCCTATCTGTGCTCATCCCACACACGTACACCATTTCCATTCCACAACTGTAAAAGTTCTTCAACTAATGGCCTTAGGTACTCATCAATGTTGTTGCCGGGTTGCTTAGGGCCTTGGATGAGAACTGGCATCATAATGAACTTCCGCTTCATGCACATCCAAGGAGGAAGGTTATACATACATAGAGTCACGGGCCAGGTGTTGTGATTGCTGCTCTGCTCCCCGAAAGGATTAATGCCATCCGCGCTTAAACCAAACCATACGTTCCTTGAGTCATGTGCAAACTCAGCCCAGTACTCTCTCTTGATTTTTCTCCACTGCGACCCGTCAGCGGGTGCTCTCAACTTCCCGTCTTTCTTACGGTCCTCACTGTGCCATCGCATCAACTTGGCATGCTCTTTGTTTCTGAACAGTCGTTTCAACCGTGTTATTATAGGAGCATACACATCACCTTTGCAGGAACCCTCTTCCTGCGGGGCTCGCCATCAACATCACCAGGGTCATCTCGTCTGATCTTATACCGCAATGCACCACATACCGGGCATGCGTTCAAATCCTCGTACGCACCGCGGTAGATGATGCACTCATTAGGGCATGCATGTATCTTTTGCACCTCGAATCCTAGAGGGAATACGACCTTCTTTGCTGCGTACATACTGTCGGGCAATTCGTTATCCTTTGGAATCTTCTTCTTCAATATTTTCAGTAGCTTCTCAAATCCTTTGTTAGGCGCAACATTCTCTGCCTTCCACTGCAGCAATTCCAGTACTCTACCCAGCTTTGTGTTGCCATCTTCGCAATTGGGGTACAACCCTTTTTTGTGATCCTCTAACATGTGATCGAACTTCAGCTTCTCCCTTTGACTTTCGCATTGTGTCCTTGCATCGACAATGACCCGGCGGAGATCATCATCATCGGGCACATTGTCTGGTTCCTCTTGATCTTCGGTAGCTTCCCCCGTTGCAGCGTCATCGGGCACATCGTCTGGTTCCTCTTGATCTTCAGCAGCTCCCCACGTTGCAGCATCACCGTATTCAGGGGGCATATAGTTGTCATCGTCCTCTTCTTCTTCGCCGTCTTCTATCATAACTCCTATTTCTCCGTGCCTCGTACAAACATTATAGTGTGGCATGAAACCCTTGTAAAGCAGGTGGGTGTGAAGGATTTTCCGGTCAGAGTAAGACTTCGTATTCCCACATTTAGGGTATGGACAACACATAAAACCATTCTGCTTGTTTGCCTCAGCCACTTCGAGAAAATTATGCACGCCCTTAATGTACTCGGAGGTGTGTCTGTCACCATACATCCATTGTCGGTTCATCTGCGTGCATTATATATAATTATGTGTGTCAAAAGTAAGAAAATCAGACAAGTATCTATCTAAAGTAAGAAAATCATACAAGTATCTATCTAAAGTAAGAAAACCATAAAGAAGATAAGAACAAGAGGCTCACCACGGTGGTGCCGGCGACGAGATCGGCGCGGCCGGTCGACGGCGGTGAAAACGGGGACGGGGCGTGACGGACCGCTAAATCTAGACAAATCTCGGGAAAAATGGAGCTCCGAGGTCGAACTTCGAGAGGAGAAAGCTTAACTAGTGTGGCTCGGGCATTTCATTGAATACCTCATGTGCATAGGAGGTGAGCTAGAGCACCCAAATGCCCTCCCCTCGCCGGCCATAAAAAACAAAGCACTGTGGAGTGCTCTGCCGCGGTGATGAGTATATATAGGCAACTTATTTGTCCCGGTTCGTGGTAGGAACCGGGACTAAAGCCCCCCCCCCTTCTGTACCGGTTCTAGGCACGGACCGGTACCAATGGCTGTGGGCCAGGAGCGCGGCCCATTGGTCCCGGTTCGTGCCTAGAACCGAGACAAATGGATCCAGACGAACCGGGACCAATGCCCACGAGGCCCTGGCCGGCCCCCTGGGCTCATGAACCGGGACTAATGCCGCCCATGGGTCCCGGTTCGTGAAGAACCAGGACTAATGGGCTGGCCAGGCCCGAACCAAAGGCATGTTTTCTACTAGTGGAAGCATATGAAAGTTGTATAATATTGGCATGGAACAATCAAAAATTATAGATATGACGGAGACGTATCACACAACATCATGGAGGCAACAAGGTGGATGAAGAGGCTTCCCGTGGTGTCTTCCAACTCCGACAGACCACCGGAACATGGCTCCAAATGGGATCGCTTAAGAACAAAGGCTCGCGGTGGAAATATTTTTTTCGGGTTTGCTTCTGGGGGTTTTGAGATTTATGTGAATTTATGGGCCACAAATTAGGTCAAACGGAGGCTTAGGCGGCCCACATGGGCAGGTGGTTCAACCACCCCCTGGCTGCACCACCAGCCAATGTGGCTGCCTCGTTGGTCCCCTTGACCTCTCCTGAAGCTTCTAGGGTCCTTCGTTGGCTAGAATTTTTTTCAATATTTGGCATCATATTTGGACCTTCGTAGATATGGATTTTCTGCGAAACCAGAAATAAGCAAAAAACAGGAGCTTGCATTGGACACTAAATTAATAGAAAAATAATATAAAACATATAAAAGTGATAATATAATACAATATAAAAATATAGATATGTTGGAGATGTATCAATGGCACTGACCTGTCTTTTATAATAAGTTTCCAAATTGTTCTAGGGTTCACTATTTATGTGTTGTCCATTGCAATTCTTTTGTTGAGCATGAATCTAATGGTGATGTGGTCATGTTGTGATAGTAGATCATGATAAAAAAATTGTAGTGGTCTCAACTCTGATTATGTATGTCATTTAGTTTTTGGCCCTTTAATTTTAGGAACTAGAGGTGAATCATTCTATTTTTGTGTTGTCCATTCAATTTGTAAATTGTGCTATTCATTAATTTTGCAAAGGGTACTGAACATGTATAGTAGACACTGATTAATGTCGACAAGGAAGAAATTTAACAATTTTAACCATCAGATAAATTTGTAGATTATTGTAGGAGGGTGAAACTATGGAATATTTCAGTGGGTAGATCGGGAGTGGCCAGACTCACAGCAGAATAGTCTCCATAAGTTAAGAGGTTTGTATGAGGAGAACAAGCATACTAATAGGCTTGGACACCTGGAACATTTATCTAGTGTCCACAATGCTATGGAAGAGAAAATGAAAATAGAGGAGAACCATGCCAAGTTGGTTGTGGATGTCCCAGGAGAAGAGTGCTCAAGAATACAACTATCCATAGAGTTGGAGGGACAATGAAGATAGAAGATGTTTGTTCTGGACAGCAACATGGGAAATTTGAAGCAAGAACTTGGTGCACTAGAGGTTGAGAACACTAAACTGAAGGAACGAGTTGGCTTGTTGAAGTAGACCCAGGTTGCTCAAGCTAGTGTCATTAGAAATTTGAAGTTACCCATCTGAAAGAGAAGGAAAAACTCAACACTTAGAGGAGGAACTTGGATTTTTGCATTCTCGACCTCATGAAAGTCAGTCAAAAGAACAAGATCAAGCTCAAGGGCACCAAGGCCATTTACGATGAAGAATAAGATATAATATGATTGTCTTGGTCATTATGTATCTTTTGAACAAAACTTTAGTCTGAAACTTTAACTGTGGCTTGTTAGATTGAGTATGTGACCTACGGTGTGTGATGAATCCTCTGGACTATGCTTAGTTTGAGTATGTGAATCTTCTTGATATGCTTATGAGAACTAAGTTAGTTTGAGTGTGTGAACCTTCTTGTAATTTAAATATGATGTTGTTAGATGCATTAATATTAGGTCTTCCATCAACGCTGATACACCCTAGATGGTTAAATTAGGGTTTTAGGTGTTCCATCGACGCTTAGATGCTTAAAGTAGGGTTTGCGGGGTTCCACTGATGCAAAAGCATCCTATATGGTTAAATTAGGATTTTACGTGTTCTGTTGACACCGAGGCACCTGATAGGTCTCAAACATATCTACAATTTTAATTTTTTCATGGCATGCTTATATCATTTTGGCATAGTTTTGACACCAATTTTATTATTTTTCTGGAATAACCTATTAATTCAGTGTGTAGTGCTAGTTGTTGTTTTCTGCATGTTTTATATTTTCAGGAAAATCAATATTTTCGAGTTAAAAATCCTAGAACAATCAGGAGAAGTTTTGTATGGGGAAGCTTGTTTCTGGGCGTGCTTGGATTCAAGCCCTCGGAAGATCATGTTTACATGCTAGACATCCTTTGGGGATGTCTTTTTGCCTTGTCTCGCCTAAGGCGCCACCCTTGCCCGTGGGGCGCAGAAGAATGTTCCTCGGCGGAGTGAGGGCACTTTCATTTCTTAGGAGCCTTCGTGCAAGGTTTCTAATGAAGTCCCTAAATGTTTCTCTTTCTTGTTCATATGTAGCATGAGCCGAATGGCAACCGCGATGCCGTGAATTAGACTAGTAGGCCTATACTCAATGTTAACTTCCACCTCCGCTTTCTTAGGCAAGGGTACAAGATTTGCGGAGTTAAGACACTAAAAATTGGATGAATATGGGGATTCCAGAATAGGTAAATGGCTTCCATAACGTCATGTTTACCCGGATATTCTTCTTTATTTTGGAAAAGGTGTCGGTAAAGCCATCCGGACCGGGTGCCTTGTCTCCCGGCTTTCGGTTGACGGCATTTTCCATAACGTAAGAATAGGTAAATGGCTTCCATAACGTCCTGTTTACCCAGATATTCTTTTTTATTTTTTGGAAAAAGGCGATGGTAAAGCCGTCCGGACCGGGTGCCGTGTCTCCGGCTTTCGGTTGACGGCATTTTCCACCTCCTCGGTGAAACGGATCGTCAATGCCCTGAAATTCAAGCCCTCTGTAAAGATCTTGGGATCAAAATCGCTTCTCCAATGTGATTGGTAGACCGAAATCTTTCTACTTATCAAATTTCCATATCCTTTTTATCCACAAAAAGTTCCGTATCCTTTTGTTTAGCATCCTTCCTTGCCTTAATTAATTATTAGATTATATAAACGTTCTCATATCCGATCACAACCGGAGCATCCTGTCAAGGAGATGGTGGCGTCGAAACAGCAGCATGTTGGAGTGAGCTGGAAGCCGCGTGAATCCTGTCACAAACGTCGCTGCGGCACACAACCTTGAGTTGGAGCCGGGCCGGGTGACGGCGTCGCCTCGTCGCTCACCGTCCAAAACGAAGACGAGGACCGGACCCACGTAACCGGCCACGCAACGGAAGGCCACGACCGTTGCTACTTTCTACGGGGTGGATCAAGTCACCGAATTCTTTCCAGGAGTTACTCAACTGAATAGAGCTTTTCGTAGGCCACTAGCAAAAGATATATCGTACAGTATACCAGCAGTAGCGCATACTAGATACTACTACTATGTCTACTATGCTAGCACTAGCGAACACACCCGTTTCCTGGCAGTGGATTTGCGGAACCCTTCACGCACAAATAGCACATTATCTTGCTTACTTTTGGCCACGGAAAAAGAGAGAAGAATCAAGCAAAAGGATACGTAGAATAGATGAGCAGATCCTTAGGTGAGAAGGGTTTTGCATCTGCCATGCATTTCCAAATTTTTTTCTGAAACTATCATGCATTTCCATTTCGTTTCTGCCCTTTGGGACCAAGCAAATCGATCGGTCCCTGGCCTCAGCCTGCGGTCGTGGCAGACCACAACAATATAAAAATCACGTTTAAAATTTGCCGGCTTTGGAGTAAAACATCTCCAGAGAATCTCTCTCTTCCTGTCATATGTTGAGGGATTTTATATGTCACGTTGTGAGAGTTTATTAATGCCAACGAAGCTTTCATTTCAATATTTCAAGGAAGACTTGTCTGCTTCCGGAAACTGACAATGTGGCCGGCGACAGGGACTCTGAGTCTGACCGATGATCAGGTCCACCAAACACCACGCCGTATATTTTTGGATCGAGATTCCCCGTCGTTCAGCTTCTAGCAACAAAGCCATGATCAATTATGGAAATGTTAGCAGCAAAAAAGAGCTTGCTAATTACTGATCATCAGTTATTGATTGCATACATGTATAGCATTATCTTCTTCGGTATCCTTGTGGACCCACAGGTTTGTGAATTGCGGTGTGCGTGAAAACGCTTGGTTTTGTGCCAATGAACTGATGATTTTTTCGACGCTAGCTAATTACAACATATAAAATTCAGATAACCTTTTCTATTCCGTACTAACAATCTAGGACAGCTAGGGCATGGACAGGCGAAGAAATGTCCAGGAAACAGCATACGTTGCAACTGTATCTAGTTTACAGATATGGCATGATTTGCTGAATTAATTACACATAATTTTTTTCCAGATACTCATGTGACTTGTGATTGGACCAACCACGGCAGCATACGCGTTGTCCACCGCCTGACATAAGCATTTCGCGCCTCCGCAGCGTCATGGCCGGATTTTTCCGTAGCGCCCACTACACAATCAAATTGATTAGTATACGAGATAGGAATGTTAATTCCAAGTGTATTTAATGCACTCAAGATATAGTCTTTGCGTACATAAATAAGTGCATATCCAAGCACTATACGCGTCAAGATTAAGCTCGTTGATAACATATTAGTGCTTAGTGGCTAAGTATCTGGTCGCATTTTTTTCCCGAGTAACAGATAGAATTATTGTCTTTCAATTAGAAGAACAGAACATTTTAAAGAATAAATTAGAAGAAGAGAAACTCATTACAGATAAACTTATATCAACGGCAGACATTTTTGTAAGGTAAAATCGGGAGAACAGTAAAACGCCATGCGGACTACTCGCGTAGGAGAAAACGGTCGCAGTTTGTCAATGCATTTTCTCTGAGTACAATGCAAGTGGAATATATGATAGTACATACTATTATGCACTGTCAGACATTTGGATTTCTTTCCCTGGATAACTTCAAATTTGTTTGTATTTGACTATACGAGTTTTCTACCTACCACCATGTCCACTAGAAATTCGTCTCGTCGATAAACTCCGTGGATTGAAATAGGCACTGCATATAAATAGTGCATTTCACGTGCCATTTTGTGCGTTGTCCGGTTAGTGAGAAATGGATCTTGAAGCTATGGATTTAACCCTCGATTCGACAATGCATACCGGTATGCTTTCACTCCCGAACTCGCCCTCTGTTTTTTTTTATTTTTTGTGGCTGCATATGGACGGCCTCGCTAGAAACAGCTAGACGTTAACGCTCGTTGTTACTGGTATCTTTCATGGTGACTGTACAAGTGGAATTCTGGGATGAATTATCGGCCGCTCTTTTTCTCGGTCACACACAAAAACAGCAGTGACACTGACGTGTGCACTACTAACCACCTAATGGTGTGTACATAATCATTAACAACTAACTCTCTCTATCTCTCTGTGCGTGTGTGTCAAATAGAATTCGCACATATCGTTAGCAGGTTAATGCTTGGTGATTACACAGTGCTTATCCAGAAGTAGTATCATTAGCAACCAAGGATTAAAATCGCGGAAGAAAGAATTTAGCGGCAGGAAATGCTCCATCTCCGACGATTTCAGCGTTATCTCCCGCGATTCACAACGGCATTCAAATTGCGGGGCAGTTTCCGAACGGAGATAGCGCCGCAAACTGCGTCGGTTTCATCCGTGATTTAAAATCATTTTAGCAACCTATTTTTAATTTTTTTGCGGGATATGTAGCAACCTATTAACTCTTGATGATTCCAGTTCTTATCCAGGATGTTATCATGAGCGATTCATTCGGACATGCTTAGTCGCTTGGTCGTAGGAGCATTAATTTACTGCCTTGGAATGATTACTGCCGTGAATTTCCTCACGCTATATAAGCACCCCCACCTGGCCGCTCTTCCAAACCCCAAACCGTTCAGACAATCACCTCTCCACATATCTAGTCCTCAGCCCCCGCTCCCATCAAGTTCTTCCACACCGTACCAAGGCAGTAGATCCGAGAGGGTGCCGCCGCGATGTCGGACGTGACGGTGGTGATGGATCTGGAGATGGAGGAGCCGAAGCTGGCGCTTCCACCGGGCTTCCGGTTCCACCCCACCGACGAGGAGGTGGTCACCCACTACCTCACCCGCAAGGTTCTCCGCGAATCCTTTTCCTGCCAAGTGATCGCCGACGTCGACCTCAACAAGATCGAGCCGTGGGATCTCCCGGTGAGTACTACTACTCCCTCCTTGACAGGAGCGTTCGTTTGATTCGATTTGCAGCGTGCTCATGGCCAGCGGATCGTTTTGCAGGGAAGGCGAAGATGGGCGAGAAGGAGTGGTTCTTTTTCGTGCACAAGGGCCGGAAGTACCCGACGGGGACGCGCACCAACCGCGCGACGGAGAAGGGGTACTGGAAGGCGACGGGGAAGGACAAGGAGATCTTCCGCGGCAAGGGCCGGGACGCCGTCCTTGTCGGCATGAAGAAGACGCTCGTCTTCTACACCGGCCGCGCCCCCAGCGGCGGGAAGACGCCGTGGGTGATGCACGAGTACCGCCTCGAGGGCGAGCTGCCCCATCGCCTTCCCCGCACCGCCAAGGTACGGCAAGATTCGATTGTCCCCGTCGCCCTGTCGATCGGTCGAGCCGCCGGAGCATCCGGAGATGCTGCTGGACTGGACCACGCGCTCACATGTCGCGCTCGCGATTTGTTTCTTGTTTCTTATTCTTCTCGTGTTGTTTTCTCAACCTGCCTGTTGCGTGCGTGCAGGACGATTGGGCTGTTTGCCGGGTGATCAACAAAGACTTGGCGGGGAAGAATGCTCCCCAGATGGCGCCGGCGTCTGACGCGGCATTGGAGGACCCGCTCGCCTTCCTCGATGACTTGCTCATCGACACCGACCTGTTCGACGACGCGGACCTGCCAACGCTCATGGACTCTCCGTCTGGCGCTGACGACTTCGCCGGCGCTTCGAGCTCCACCTCCAGCGCGGCCCTGCCGCTCGAGCCGGACCCGGAGCTACCGGTGCTGCATCCGCAGCAGCAGCAGAGCCCCAACTACTTCTTCATGCCGGCGACGGCCAACGGCAACCTTGGCGGCGCCGGGTACTCACCCAACCAGGCTATGGGCAACCAGCAGGCCGCGATCCGCAGGTACAGCAAGCCGAAGGCGGAGGTAGCGTCTTCGTCGGCGCTGCTGAGCCCTTCGCTGGGCTTGGACACGGCGGCGCTCGCCGGCGCGGACACCTCGTTCCTGATGCCGTCGTCGCGGTCGTACCTCGATCTGGAGGAGCTGTTCCGGGGCGAGCCTCTCATGGACTACTCCAACATGTGGAAGATCTGATGTGAAAGATCTGGAGCGTCTCAGTTTGCTGGTAGCTATAGATGGTTATTTGGTTGATGCTAGCTCTTCGACTGATTAGTTGCTTCATTAACTTTCGATTAAGGATTGAGTTAATTAGGCGGTGGTGATTCGAGGAGTATCGTCGTGTGTTTGTTGTTGCGTCCAAGGCATAATGCTGGCCTGTGACGGAGGGAGTGCTGATTAATCTTAGGGTATGATATCAAACTACATATCAAACTACTAGGAGGTATCTGTAGTTTGTACATAGTTACCTGATTGCTATCATACAGTTTAGCCAGTAGGGGGAATGAACCCTATCGCGAGTTGGTTGATAAATTTGATTGTTTGTTGATGGAGCTGAATTATTCCCGTTGTAAATGTTCAATTTATTCGATTTTTTTGCGAATCATTTATTTGACTGTTAATCATAAATGCCATGGTTGATTCTGGGGTCTTGGATTTTTTTTGAACACGGTACAGATGCAAGCGTTCATATACACGCACATTCACTCACCCTTATGAACGCACACACGCACATCATACCCCTATGAGCACCTCCGAAAGACTGAGCCGGCATATCATCTTGAAATTTACGAAGTCATCGTAGGCACCACGTCGTCGACGGGAACATCTGCTCCCACTGAATGTGCATCAACGAAAATCCTGAAATAAATCCAGAAATAAATGCGAGCACTAGGATTTAAACCCTGATGGACTGCGGATATCACAGTACCTCTAACCATCCAACCACAGTTAGTTTGCAAGTCTTGGTCATTTGACGGTACAATCCTGTAATCATGATTTGCGATCTCCGACGGTACATGTGTTACCGAGCAAAATATACCGAATATGTCTAAAGATTTTGAAGTGCCCACTCACTGAGCCAAGCTGCACTGTAATTCCATGCCATTCCTTGTAGAGGTCACAGGTTTCATTTCCCTATGTGTTTTTTCAATGGTTTCAAAATTATAGTGGTTTCCACTCTACGCGTTTATTTATTGTTTTCAAAAGTAGTGGTCAGGATGGTTTGAACATGCGAGTAGTTCTGTGGAGGTCCCCTATTTAAATTATCTAGTACCAATTTATTTAGGACGACGCCGATAACGCCCACACGTGTGGGCGTTAAAGGGTCTGGCCACACACTACGTGTGGTGTGAGCAGGAGGCAGCCCACACGGGATGTATGTGAGCGGACATTAGAATTGCTCACACGTGTGGGCGCGGCTATTTCGTGTCACACGCCCAACAAATACTACTCATCTCCATCCCGCGCGTGTGGCGCGAAGCAAAAATGACCACACGTCCTAGCACAGCTACGTCAGGTACCCGCGGGATGACGCTTTAGTTGTCATCCTGGTTGGCAGATGTAGTTATCCGGGATGGCAAGTGTAGTTGTAAAAGCATGTCAACTCTATCTGTTTTGATAAACTATAGTTGTCATGTCTAATTTATGGTAGTTGCCGCATGTAATCAAACCGTAGTTACTGTGTGTGATTAACTACTTGCCACACATGGTCAAACAGTAGTTGCCATGTGTGTTTACCTAGTTGCCACATGTGGTCCAACCATAGTTGACATGTATAGTTAATCGCAGCTGACATGCGTGTTTATCTGGTTGCCACGTACGCACAACTGCAGTTGCCGTCTAGCAAAAGAATCATAGTTACCATGTTTGTTTATCTAGTTGCCACGTTCGCGTAATTGCAGTTGCCATCCACAACGTAGGAGTGTCGTGTGGGCGAAAATTAGTTCGCCCACACGCGCATGGACTAGGTGGTGGCTGTGTGGGCAGAAACTAGTTCGCCCACACAGCGCAACTCTCCAACGCTCACGAACCAGCCCCGTCCTACGTGACACACCAAATCCACCTTTTCGTGTCAAGATTCGTGCAAAAGACAATTAACGACCATCCAGGTGTGTGGGCGAGTTGCAGAACGCCCACACATGTGGGCGTTAGTGTTTCTGTTTATTTATTATTTCCAAATATAGCCAAAAGTCACCGAGATTGTTTCGAACACATGACCTGTAGGACATTAGCGGAGCTACAGTTGGCAAGCTGGGTGGACCATATGGCCAAATTTGCTTTCACGCCCCACCGATTGGAGGGCTTCTACCCGTTCGCCTTTCTCGACTGCTCAACACCGACCTATGGAGCATTGTGACTTGTTGGCTGTTGCGTACTTTTTCTTATCTAATAATGTCAGATATCGCCGTTCAAAAATAATAATAATAAAACACCGACCTATTGCTCACCACTACCCAGGAATAACTGATCCATGAGTATTTAGTATTTTTAGAAAAAACTTTCAATTTATTCATCAAATATCATGACTATAGAAAGAACATCAGAAGGGGCATAAATTACATCAATGTCTGTAGTTAGTTGTT
This sequence comes from Aegilops speltoides, assembly GCA_021437245.1. NCBI lineage: Eukaryota > Viridiplantae > Streptophyta > Magnoliopsida > Poales > Poaceae > Aegilops > Aegilops speltoides. The sequence goes on from CM038142.1 coordinate 53,171,717, forward strand.
TATCGAGTGTGTTTACAATGCACTCGTCAACAACGTTTTTACCGTGTGTCGTATAAAAAAACACTCGGCAAATAGGCGAAACTCGGTAATGGGGGACCTCTGCCAAATATCTTGTAAAAAACACTCGACAACAAGAACACAAGACACTGGGCAAAGCAATTGTCCAGAAGAAACAGAAGAAATGGTACTTAACTAATTTGTCTAAGCAGATAGAAACTTTTCTTCTTCGGTTGGAAAAAAAATAAGGCACGGGTTGAGGACCAAATATATGGGAGAACGGATGGGGGCATTCGTTGGGGGTAAGCAAGCCCTATCCACTCTCACATTCTCTGGTGGTGGCAAGTAGCGCACCCGTCACAACTTGCGAGTTTTGGTGCAATTTCTCCATGCGCGCAGGAGAGATGCGATGGTTTGTTTGTGGTCTTTTTATAAATTTGATTTTCAAAGCGATTTATCTCTGGAATCATAATCCAAATTATGAACCGTTTTCATCATTCTGTTTCTCACAAAGTGATTTTTTTTCCCATGTAGTAGGGTTTGATGATTTTTTTTGACTGAAAATTGTGCTTTCAAAGTGAACCAACATGTGCTTTCAAATTATACAGTGTTCCCGAGTGAATCTAACTTATGCTCCTGTGGGGTGAAACACAACAATGTTTTCCAAGTAAGTTAACCTATGCTTCCCGCACAGGGCGAAACACACATGTGCTTCAAGAAATCACACATGTGCTCATCCCGGGAGCACAATACGCTTGTGCTTCTGCGTGAAGAACACGTGTGGTCCACGTCGGAGCAAAACACACTTGTGCTCCTGGCAGCCCATGGAAAAAAAGAGGAAGCAAAAGAAGAGAAAACAAAGAAATAAAAAACAAAAAAAATCACAAAAACCCAAGAAAACAGAGGAAAGAACGGGAAAACTACAACAGATTCATGCATATCGACGAACCTATGTATATTTTTTTACATGGTAATACGTGTCTCATTCATATTATAAAAAACAAAATACAAGTCATGTAAGAACCGACATGACAAAACTAAAAAGATATCAGAACATTTCTGACCTTGACACCAAGGCCCGTCACCTGCCTATGGTACCACCACAGCAGCCACCGAAGAAAAGAATAGCGGATCACCTCCTCACCCGAGCTCGACGCGGCTCCATCACTCATATGCAGCTTTGCGGACCTCCAAGGTGGCTCACCAAAAGTGAAGCCTTTGCCGTTGAACGAATCAGACCGGGGCAACACCCCGGACACACCATCAAACTTCAGATCTGACACCCCACAACGACTAAGACGCCGAAGGAGGAAACCATATCTGCCATCCGAACCATGAACCCAGCACACGACGAACCTATGTATCTACCACTATACATGGCTCCCAAGTTCTGATACGTACGAATTACCTTGACGTACACACAACGCAAATACAAGTCCATCTAGCACAGCTCGGCCCCAAGCAGCGGTACGTACTATAGCCGTTGCCCATAGCCTATAACATTATCCGGCTGAGAAGAATTGCATAGTATTTCCTCCGTTCCATAATATAAAAACGTATTTTACACTAGTGTAGTCTTAAAAATGTTCTTATATTTTTGAGACAGAGGGAGTACTTTCTTTGTTTTAAAACGAGTGTCACCAGGCCGAGCCGGCAAAATCAGAGGCCCTGTGCGAATCTCTACAATGGGCCTTATCTCACTAAAAAACACTACATAAACACAACAACAATAACGTAAAGTTCATAATATCATAGATACGAATTGGAAATATAACAATTGTACCTATTTAGTGTTCTTTGTAATAAAATCTTCAATACTGGACACCTAATAGATGAAAAGAACAATAGAATTAACTATACAATTTTAGAAGAAAGAAATAGCTAGCGGAAATCAAAATTCAAAGTAAAGGGCTCATAGGGTCACTGGTTATTGACGCGACTACAATTAAAAACTCGGAGATCGGGAGATTGGCCTGGACTTTCCTCCCTGCCGGTTGCTGTCCGGTCGTTCCTGCCTCGTGCCTTCATGCTCGGCTGCTCGCCTGCTCCTACCCTCATGAATCCTGAAAAGGGTATACAACGTAGAAAGTTGGAACAAGTTGCTGGATAGGAGATTCTTGAGCAAGGAAAAGGAGGAGGATTGGAGGAACCCTACAACGGAAGGTGCTTAGGGGAGGTGCTTAGAGAAATAAATCGGACTTTTCTTAAGCACCGGTGCTTATTTGTATAGGATAGACACTTAACTAAGCGTCTCTCCTATAGAAATAGGCACCGGTGCTTCAAGAAAACTCGGTTTATTTTTCTAAGCACCTCCCGTTGTACAAGAACCTGCCGCGGCGAGGGCCGCCGGTGCCACACGAACAGATGAAGAGACGCCTCGTCGCTTCGCTTCTTTCGATGACTCAAATAGATCGATCGTTATTTTTTTTCTTTTTGATTTTGAAGGAACGATTGCCACAATCGCTGGGCGAGGCAGTTCCAGATCGTGGGGCTGCTCCAGGTTGCCAGTTGCCAGGCCGAGCGTCTCACAAGCCCAATAGGTTAGATTTTTTTTCTGAGGGCCAATAGATTAGATGAGTAGTAGTGCTGCTATATATAGATTTGGAGGCCCCAGAAAACGAGGGGCTCGGGCCTGCCCTGAGTGTCACTAATCTAGTACAATTATTAAGTATCGTGATTAGTTAGGAAATATAGGTCAGCTTAGAATTATTTCTATCTTATCTTGTATTCCAAATTGATCATGTCCTACACATACGCCCATGAGACTCAAGCAATAAACAATGATTTCACCAATTCCATCTCTTTTCCTTCTACAAGGTATAAGCCTAATCCCGATCCAAAACCATAGCCGCCGCAGCTTCCGCACCGCGCCACTCCCATGGCGGTCGATCTCCATAATCGCCACTGGGGGACCGTGTTGCCCCCGTACCTAGGGTTAGTCCGCCGGTCGTGTTGATTGGCTGCCCTAGAGAGTCTTATTTCCAATCCTTTCATCCAGGTTTTTCTCTCACGCCGGTCGTCTTGATCAGCGTTTCTTTTTTGGGTTTTCCGACCTATGATCGGTTTGGGCTCTTTTATCTGAGGCCCAAAAGATTAGATTTTTTTCTGAGGCCCAAAAGATTAGATGAGTAGTAGTGCTGCTACATATAGATTTGGAGGCCCCAGAAAACGAGGGGCTCGGGCCTGGCCTGAGTGTCACTAATCTAGTACAATTATTAAGTATCGTGATTAGTTAGGAAATATAGGAATCCTTAGAATTATTTCTATCTTATCTTGTACTCTAAATTGATCATGTCCTACACATACGCCCATGAGACTCAAGCAATAAACAATGATTTCACCAATTCCATCTCTTTTCCTTCTACAAGGTATAAGCCTAATCCCGATCCAAAACCATAGCCGCCGCAGCTTCCGCACCGCGCCACTCCCGTGGTGGTCGATCTCCATAATCGCCACTGGGGGACCGCGCTGCCCGTACCTAGGGTTAGTCCGCCGATCGTGTTGATTGGCTGCCCTAGAGAGTCTTATTTCCAATCCTTTCATCCAGGTTTTTCTCTCACGCCGGTCGTCTTGATGAGCGTTTCTTTTTTGGGTTTTCCGACCTATGATCGGTTTGAGTCGTCCATCGCCGCCTGTCGACCCTCGTGTGCCTCTACTCCGACAACAACGCGACTACCCGACACTACTAGGGAAAAGCTTATACACAGACGCTTACTAGTAGCGAGGGTTAAAAACCCTTGCTACTGCTACTTACTAGTAGTGTAGGTTTTTAAACCTCGCTACTACTAAGTTGATAGCAGTAGCGCGGGTTTTTAACCCTCGCTACTACTAAGAGGTCTCTACCATGCCCCCCGGGACATGCCATAGTAGTAGCGCCGGTTTTTAACCCTCGCTACTACTAAGTTGATAGCAGTAGCGTTGGTTTTTAACCCGCGCTACTACTAAGTGGTCTCTACCGTGCCCCTGGACCATGCCATAGTAGTAGCGATGGTTATAAACCCGCGCTAGTACTAAGTTGATAGTAGTAGCGGGGGTTTTTGCCCTCGCTACTGCTAATCGTCTGCCATAGTAGTAGCGCGGGGTATGGCCTGTTTGCAAATTTTTCAAACTCTACCCCTCGGATCGCCTTTTCAGTTTTAAAAGAAATAAAAGAAAATGATGAAAATGTCAAAAAAATAAAAGAAAATAAGTTTCCCATGTGATATGTGGTCTAGTTGTTGGGAAAATTTGCAAATATGAATTTCGACTTCATTTGCAAAATCTCTCGAGAACTTGTAAAAATGGGCATAACTTTTGCATACTGACTCGGATGAAAAAGTTTTTCAAAATCCTCAAATACCTAACAGAAAAAAGTTAGGGGGCTTTTAAGATCTGGTGCAAGAGGGAGGGGGCGGCCGGCCTATGAGGGGGGCGCGATGGGGAGTCCTACTCCCACCGGGAGTAGGACTCCCTCCTTCCTTGTTGGAGTAGGAGAGAAGGAAAGAGGAGGAGAGGGAGAAGGAAAAGGGGGCTGCACCCCTTGTCCAATTCGGATCAGAGGGGGGGGGGGGCGCCGGCCTCCTTCCTTTTGGCCTCTCTCCTCTATTCCCGTATGGCCCAATAAGGCCCATATACTCCCCGGCGAATTCCCGTAACTTTCCGGTACACCGAAAAATACCCGAATCACTCGGAACCTTTCCGAAGTCCGAATATAGTCGTCCAATATATCGATCTTTACGTCTCGACCATTTCGAGACTCCTCCTCATGTCCCCGATCTCATCCGGGACTCCGAACTCCTTCGATACATCAAAACTCATAAACTCATAATAAAACTGTCATCGAAACCTTAAGCATGCGGACCCTACGGGTTCGAGAACTATCTAGACATAATCGAAACACGTTTCCGGTCAATAACCAATAACGGAATCTGGATGCTCATATTGGCTCCCACATATTCTACGAAGACCTTTATCGGTCAAACTGCATAACAACATACTTTGTTCCCTTTGTCATCGGTATGTTACTTGCCCGAGATTCGATCGTCGGTATCCCAATACCTAGTTCAATCTCGTTACCGGCAAGTCTCTTTACTCGTTATGTAATACATCATCCTGCAACCCTCGCTACTGCTACTTACTAGTAGCGTAAGTTTTTAAACCTCGCTACTACTAAGTTGATAGCAGTAGCGCGGGTTTTTAACCCTCGCTACTACTAAGCGGTCTCTACCGTGCCCCCCGGGACATGCCATAGTAGTAGCGGGTTTTAACCTCGCTACTACTAAGTTAATAGCAGTAGCGTTGGTTTTTAACCCTCGCTACTACTAAGTGGTCTCTACCGTGCCCCTGGACCATGCCATAGTAGTAGCAATGGTTATAAACCCGCGCTACTACTAGGTTGATAGTAGTAGCGGGGGTTTTTGCCCCTCGCTACTGCTAATCGTCTGCCATAGTAGTAGCGCGTGGTATGGCCTGTTTGCAAATTTTTCAAACTCTACCCCCCTGGATCGCCTTTTCAGTTTTAAAGAAAATAAAAGAAAATGATGAAAATGTCAAAAAAATAAACGAAAATAAGTTTCCCATGTGATATGTGGTCTAGTTGTTGGGAAAATTTGCAAATATGAATTTCGACTTCATTTGCAAAATCTCTCGAGAATTTGTAAAAATGGGCATAACTTTTGCATACTAACTCGGATGAAAAAGTTTTTTATATGAAAAATCATCTACTCGAAAAGTTACATCCGAATTTAACCGGGGGAACCCCGTTAAACAATTTCAAAATACTCAAAAACCTAATAGAAAAAAAGTTAGGGGGCTTTTAAGATCTGGAGCAAGGGGGAGGGGGCGGCCGGCCTAGGAGGGGGGGCGCCATGGGGAGTCCTACTCCCGTGGGAGTAGGACTCCCTCCTTCCTCGTTGGAGTAGGAGAGAAGGAAAGAGGGAGGAGAGAGAAGGAAAAGGGGGCTGCACCCTTGTCGAATTCGGACCAGAGGGGGGGCGAGGCCTCCTTCCTTTTGGCCTCTCTCCTCTATTCCCGTATGGCCCAATATAGTCCCCGGCGAATTCCCGTAACTCTCCGGTACTCCGAAAAATACCCGAATCACTCGGAACCTTTCCGAAGTCCGAATATAGTCGTCCAATATATCGATCTTTACGTCTCGACCATTTCGAGACTCCTCGTCATGTCCCCGATCTCATCCGGGACTCCGAACTCCTTCGGTACATCAAAACTTATAAACTCATAATAAAACTGTCATCGAAACCTTAAGCATGCGGACCCTACGGGTTCGAGAACTATGTAGACATGACGGAAACACGTTTCCGGTCAATAACCAATAGCGGAACATGGATTCTCATATTGGCTCCCACATATTCTACGAAGATCTTTATCGGTCAAACCGCATAACAACATACGTTGTTCCCTTTGTCATCGGTATGTTACTTGCCCGAGATTCGATCGTCGGTATCACAATACCTAGTTCAATCTCGTTATCGACAAGTCTCTTTACTCATTATGTAATACATCATCCTGCAACTAACTCATTAGTCACATTGCTTGCAAGGCTTATAGTGATGTGCATTACCGAGAGGGCCCAGAGATACCTCTCCGACAATCTGAGTGACAAATCCTACTCTCGAAATACACCAACACAACATGGACCTTTGGATACACCTGTAGAGCTCCTTTATAATCACCCAGTTACGTTGTGACGTTTGGTACACAAATTGTTCCTCCGGTAAACGGGAGTTGCATAATCTCATAGTCATAGGAACATGTATAAGTCATGAAGAAAGCAATAGCAACATACTAAACGATCAAGTGCTAAGCTAACGGAATGGGTCAAGTTAATCACATCATTCTCCTAATGATGTGATCCCATTAATCAAATGACCACTCATGTATATGGTTAGGAAACATAACCATCTTTAATTAACGAGCTAGTCAAGTAGAGGCATACTAGTGACACTCTGTTTGTATATGTATTCACACATGTATTATGTTTCCGGTTAATACAATTCTAGCATGAATAATAAACATTTATCATGAAATAAGGAAATAAATAATAACTTTATTATTGTCTCTAGGGCATATTTCCTCCAGTCTCTCACTTGCACTAGAGTCAATAATCTAGTTCATATCGCCATGTGATTTAACACCAATATTCATATCTGTATATGATTAACACCCATAGTTCACATCGTCATGTGACCAACACCCAAAGGGTTTACTAGAGACAATAATCTAGTTCACATCGCTATGTGATTTACACCCAAAGAGTACTAAGGTGTGATCATGTTTTTCTCGAGAGAGAAGCTTAGTCAACGGATCTGTCACATTCAGACCCGTATGTATTTTGCAAATATTCTATGTCTACAATGCTCTGCACGGAGCAACTCTAGCTAATTGCTCCCACCTTCAATATGTATCCAGACTGAGACTTAGAGTCATCTGAATCGGTGTGAAAGCTTGCACCGATGTAACTCTTTACGACGGGCTCTTTTATCTGAGGCCCAAAAGATTAGATTTTTTTCTGAGGCTCCAAAGATTAGATGAGTAGTAGTGCTGCTACATATAGATTTGGAGGCCCCAGAAAACGAGGGGCTCGGGCCTGGCCTGAGTGTCACTAATCTAGTACAATTATTAAGTATCGTGATTAGTTAGGAAATATAGGACAGCTTAGAATTATTTCTATCTTATCTTGTACTCTAAATTGATCATGTCCTACACATATGCCCATGAGACTCAAGTAATATACAATGATTTCACCAATTCCATCTATTTTCCTTCTACAAGGTATAAGCCTAATCCCGATCCAAAACCATAGCCGTCGCAGCTTCTGCACCGTGCCACTCCCGTGGCGGTCGATCTCCATAATCGCCACTGGGGGACCGCGCTACCCGTACCTAGGGTTAGTCCGCCGATCGTGTTGATTGGCTGCCCTAGAGAGTCTTATTTCCAATCCTTTCATCTAGGTTTTTCTCTCACGCCGATCGTCTTGATCAGCGTTTCTTTTTGGGTTTTCCGACCTATGATCGGTTTGAGTCGTCCATCGCCGCCTGTGGACCCTCGTGTGCCTCTACTCCGACACCAACGCGATTACCCGGCACTACTAGGGAAAAGCTTATACACAGACGCTTACTAGTAGCGATGGTTAAAAACCCTCGCTACTGCTACTTACAAGTAGCGTAGGTTTTTAAACCTCGCTGCTACTAAGTTGATAGCAGTAGCGCGGGTTTTTAACCCTCGCTACTACTAAGCGGTCTCTACCGTGCCCCCCGGGATATGCCATAGTAGTAGCGCGGGTTTTTAACCCTCGCTACTACTAAGTTGATAGCAGTAGCGTTGGTTGTTAATCCTCGCTACTACTAAGCGGTCTCTACCGTGCCCCTGGACCATGCCATAGAAGTAGTGATGGTTATAAACCCGCGCTACTACTAAGTTGATAGTAGTAGCGGGGGGTTTTGCCCCTCGCTATTGCTAATCGTCTGCCATAGTAGTAGCACGGGGTATGGCCTGTTTGTAAATTTTTCAAACTCTACCCCCCCCCCCGGATTGCCTTTTCTGTTTAAAAATAAAATAAAAGAAAATGATGAAAATGTCAAAAAATAAAAGGAAATAAGTTTCCCATGTGATATGTGGTCTAGTTGTTGGGAAAATTTGCAAATATGAATTTCGACTTCATTTGCAAAATCTCTCGAGAATTTATAAAAATGGGCATAACTTTTGCATACTAACTCGGCTGAAAAAGTTTTTTATATGAAAAATCATCTACTCGAAAAGTTACATCTGAATTTAACTGGGGGATCCCCGTTAAACATTTTCAAAATCCTCAGAAACCTGACAGAAAAAAAGTTAGGGGGCTTTTAAGATCTTGAGGCAAAAAAATTCATCAAATTTCAGTTTTTTTAATTTTTGTTAAATCTTGTCAAACTATGGTCAAACTAATTATTCAAGAATATTAGTGTTACTAAATAATTATTTCAGTTTTTTTGAAATTTGGTCAAATCTGCTCAAACTATGGTCAAACTGTGGTCAAACAATGGTCAAACTAATTATTCAAGAAATATTAGTGTTACTAATTTTTTTTAAACAATAGTTTCAAACTCAAACAGTGAAATGTGTGACTTCATGCTCAAGAAAAATTTCTGAGGTTAATAGGATTGACATCTTACTATTGTCACGAAAACAACAAGTGCAGACTTGGAAACGAGGGAGAATAGAACCCGGAAGTTAAGCGTGCTCAGGCTGGAGTAGTGAGAGGATGGATGACCGTCCGGGAAGTTAGATGATTTGGAATGATGAGGGGTGATTAGAGATTAGAGATTAAATTGAGCAGCGATGAGGGGTGATTAAAGATTTGAGGTTAAAATAATTCAGAAATTTGAAAATTAGGGGAAAAATCGATTTTTTTCAAAAAAATTCAAAAAAAAATCAGAGATTAGAGATTAGTAGTAGCGCGGGTTTTTACCCACGCTACTACTAATGGACGTAGTAGTAGCGCGGGTGGCACCCGCGCTACTGCTATACATTAGCTGTAGCGCCTTATTAGTAGTGCCGGCCCCCGCGCTACTAATAGGCCCAAAACCCGCGCTGGTGCTAGGCTTTTCCCTAGTAGTGCGGTCCCCTCACCAACTAGGCGGCTTGAGGCGACGCGGCGCCTGACGTCCGTCGTCCGCACATTCGTCCGCCTGTCGTTTTGTGTCGCCCGTCCTTGCCTTCTTCCGATCAGGATCCTGCACTAACCATACCTCCACCCCGCTCGACCGCATCTGTCCGCCGGCCCTGGCACCACCAAGCACGTGGTGCGTTGACCGAATGTGTTGTGATGCGCAGCTTGCGCCCCACTCGGGTGTGGGCCGCGTGCACGCGCCGGATGTTCATGCGTCCTCGCGCGTGGCCTCTGTGGCTCGGCCATTTCGTCACTGAGAGACGTCCCGACCTCACGAGCGGTCAGATTGATCACTTGAACGCCACTCCGGTCCATCCGTGCTGTGTGGCTGCCCCAGCTAGTCGCTTGCGCGCTCCTCCGCGGGTCCTGTCAAGACCATCCACGAGTCCAGCACACCCCTCCATCGATCAAGCAATGGGCTGTCGCTGTGTCGCCTCATTGGGCTGCAGCGTCACCGCCTCATGGTTCTCCCAGCGGTTGAACCGACTCACGCGCCGCTACACAGGGCTGTTGGGGAACGTAGTAATTTCAAAATTTTCCTACGCACACGCAAGATCATGGTGATGCATAGCAACGAGAGGGGAGAGTGTTGTCTACGTACCCTCGTAGACCGAAGCGGAAGTGTTAACGCAACATAGAGGAAGTACTCGTACGTCCTCCCGGTTCAACCGATCCAAGCACTGTTACTCCAGCACCTCCGAGTTCTTGACACACGTACAACTCGATGACGCACCCCCGATCTCCGATCCAGCAAGGCGCAAGGGGGGAGTTCCGTCAGCACGACGGCGTGGTGACGATCTTGATGTTCTCCTGTCGCAGGGCTTCGCCTAAGAACCGCTACAATATGACCGAGGTGTAATATCGTGGAGGGGGGCACCGCACACGGCTAAGGAACGATCTCAATGATCAACTTGTGTGTCTAGGGTGCCCCCTACCCCCGTATATAAAGGAGGGAGGGAGGAGGTGGCCGGCCCAAGGGGGGGGCGCGCCATAGGGAGGGGGAAACCTACTCCAAGTAGGTTTCCCCTCATTTTCCTAATCCAAGTTGGAAGGGAAAGGAAGGAGTAGTAGTAGTAGGAAGGAAGAGGGGGAAGGAGAGAAGGAAAGTGGGGGCCGGCCCCCTTCCCAATTCGGATTGGGCTTGGGGGGGCGCCCCCTCCCTTGCTCCTTCTCCCTCCCTTCCAATAGGGCCTAATAAGGCCCATATACTTACCGGGGGGTTCCGGTAACCTCCCGGAGCTCCGGTATATTCCCAAACTCTCCCGGAACCTTTCCGGTGTCCAAATATATCCGTCCAATATATCAATCTTTATGTCTCGACCAGTTCGAGACTTCTCGTCATGTCCGTGATCACATCCGGGACTCCGAACAAACTTCGGTACATCAAAATACATAAACTCATAATATAACTGTCATCGAAACCTTAAGCGTGTGGACCCTACGGTTCGAGAACAATGTAGACATGACCAAGACACGTCTCTGGTCAATAACCAATAGCGGGACCTGGATGCCCATATTGGTTCCTACATGTTCTACGAGGATCTTTATCGGTCAAACCGCACAACAACATACGTTGTTCCCTTTGTCATCGGTATGTTACTTGCCCGAGATTTGATCGTCGGTATCCAATACCTAGTTCAATCTCATTACCGGTAAGTCTCTTTACTCGTTCCGTAATACGTCATCTCATAACTAACTCATTAGTTACATGCTTGCAAGGCTTAGGTGATGAGTATTACCAAGAGGGCCCAGAGATACCTCTCCGACAATCGGAGTGACAAATCCTAATTTCAATTATGCCAACTCAACATGTACCTTCGAAACACCTGTAGTACTCCTTTATAATCACCCGATTCACGTTGTGACGTTTGGTAGTACCAAAGTGTTCCTCCGTAAACGGAGTTACACAATTCTCATAGTTACAGGAACATGTATAAGTCATGAAGAAGGCAATAGCAGAATACTAAACGATCAAGTGCTAAGCTAACGGGACGGGTCATGTCAATAACATCATTCTCCTAATGATGTGATCCCATTTAATCAAATGACAACACATGTCTATGGTTAGGAAACATAACCATCTTTGATTAATGAGCTAGTCAAGTAGAGGCATACTAGTGACTATATGTTTGTCTATGCATTCACACATGTATCATGTTTCCGGTTAATACAATTCTAGCATGAATAATAAACATTTATCATGATATGAGGAAATAAATAATAACTTTATTTTTGCCTCTAGGGCATATTTCCTTCAGTCTCCCACTTGCACTATAGTCAATAATCTAGATTACATAGTAATGATTCTAACACCCATGGAGTCTTGGTGCTGATCATGTTTTGCTCGTGAGAGAGGCTTAGTCAATGGGTCTGCAACATTCAGATCCGTATGTATCTTGCAAATCTCTATGTCTCCCACTTGGACTTGGTCCCGAATGGAATTGAAGAGTCTCTTGATGTGCTTGGTCCTCTTGTCAAATCTGGATTCCTTTGCCAAGGCAATTGCACCAGTATTGTCACAGAAGATCTTCATTGGTCCCGATGCACTAGGTATGACACCTAGATCCAAAATGAACTCCTTCATCCAGACTCCTTCATTTGCTGCTTCAGAAGCAGCTATGTACTCCGCTTCACATGTAGATCTTGCTACGACGCTTTGTTTAGAACTGCACCAACTCACAGCTCCACCGTTTAATATAAACATGTATCCGGTTTGCGATTTAGAATCGTCTGGATCAGTGTCAAAGCTTGCATCGACGTAACCATTTACGACTAGCTCTTTGTCACCTCCATATACGAGAAACATATCCTTAGTCCTTTTCGGTATTTGGGATGTTCTTGACCGCTGTCCGATGATCCTCTCTGGATTACTTTGGTACCTTCCTGCCAAGCTTATTGCTAAGCATCGTCAGTGCGGTACACAGCATTGCATACATGATAGAGCCTATGGCTGAAGCATAGGGAACACCTTTTATTTTCTCTCTATCTTCTGCTGTGGTCGGGCATTGAGTTTGACTCAACTTCACACCTTGTAGCACAGGCAAGAACCCTTTCTTTGCCTGATCAATTTTGAACTTTTTCAAAATTTTGTCAAGGTATGTGCTTTGTGAAAGTCCTATTAAGCGCCTTGATCTATCTCTATAGATCTTGATGCCCAATATATAAGCAGCTTCACCGAGGTCTTTCATTGAAAAACTTTTATTCAAGTATCCCTTTATGCTATCCAGAAATTCTATATCATTTCCAATTAATAATATGTCATCAACATATAAAACTAGAAATGCTCTGAGCTCCCACTCACTTTCTTGTAAATCTGAGGCTTCTCCAAAAGTCTATATAAAACCATATGCTTTGATCACCTTTGTCAAAGCGTTTATTCCAACTCGAGATGCTTGCACCAGTCCATAAATGGAACGCTGGAGCTTGCAAACTTTGTCAGCACCTTTTGGATCAACAAAACCTTCCGGCTGCATCATACACAATTCTTCTTCTAGAAATCCATTCAAGAATGCAGTCTTGACATCCATCTGCCAAATTTCATAATCATGAAATGCAGAAATAGCCAACATGATTCGGACAGACTTAAGCATCGCTACGGGTGAGAAAGTCTTATCGTAGTCAACCCCTTGAACTTGTCGAAAACCTTTCGCAACAAGTCGAGCTTTGTAGACAGTAACATTACCATCAGCGTCAGTCTTCTTCTTAAATATCCATTTATTCTCAATGGCTTGCCGATCATCGGGCAAGTCAACCAAAGTCCATACTTTGTTTTCATACATGGATCCCATCTCAGATTTCATGGCCTCTAGCCATTTTGCGGAATCTGGGCTCATCATCGCTTCCTCATAGTTCATAGGTTCATCATGGTCAAGTAACATGACTTCCAGAACAGGATTACCGTACCACTCAGTGCGGATCTTACTCTCGTAGACCCACGAGGTTGAAGAGAAACTTGATCTGAAGTTTCATGATCAATATCATTAGCTTCCTCACTAATTGGTGTAGTTGTCACAGAACCGGTTCTTGTGATGAACTACCTTCCAATAAGGGAGTAGATACTGATTATCTCATCAAGTTCTACTTTCCTCCCACTCACTTCTTTCGAGAGAAACTCCTTCTCTAGAAAGGATCCGAATTTAGCAACAAAAATCTTGCCCTCGGATCTGTGATAGAAGGTGTACCCAATAGTCTCCTTTGGGTATCCTATGAAGACACATTTCTCGATTTGGGTTCGAGCTTATCGGTTGAAGTTTCTTCACATAAGCATCGCAGCCCCAAACTTTAAGAAACGACAACTTTGGTTTCTTGCCAAACCACAGTTCATAAGGCGTCGTCTCAACGGATTTTGATGGTGCCCTATTTAACATGAATGCGGCCGTCTCTAAAGCATAACCCCAAAATGATAGCGGTAAATCGGTAAGAGACATCATAGATCGTACCATATCAAGTAAAGTGCGATTACGACGTTCGGACACACCATTTTGTTGTGGTGTTCCAGGTGGCGTGAGTTGTGAAACTATTCCGCATTGCTTCAAATGTAAACCAAACACCTAACTCAAATATTCTCCTCCACGATCAGATCGTAGAAACTTTATTTTCCTGTTACGATGATTTTCTACTTCACTCTGAAATTCTTTGAACTTTTCAAATGTTTCAGACTTGTGCTTCATTAAGTAGATATACCCATATCTGCTCAAATCATCTGTGAAGGTGAGAAAATAACGATATCCGCCACGAGCCTCAACATTCATCGGGCCACATACATCTGTATGTATGATTTCCAACAAATCTGTTGCTCTCTCCATAGATCCGGAGAACGGTGTTTTAGTCATCTTGCCCATGAGGCACGGTTCGCAAGTACCAAGTGATTCATAATCAAGTGATTCGAAGTCCATCGGTATGGAGTTTCTTCATGCGTTTTACATCGATATGACCTAAGCGGCGATTGCCACAAATATGTTGCACTATCATTATCAACTCTGCATCTTTTGGCTTCAACATTATGAATATGTGTATCACTACTATCGAGATTCAATAAAAATAGACCACTATTCAAGGGTGCATGACCATAAAAGATATTACTCATATAAATAGAACAACCATTATTCTTTGATTTAAATGAATAACCGTCTCGCATCAAACAAGATCCAGATATAATGTTCATGCTCAACGCAGCACCAAATAACAATTATTCAGGTCTAAAACTAATCCCGATGGTAGATGTAGAGGTAGCGTGCCGACCCGCGATCACATCGACTTTGGAACCATTTCCCACGCAGCATCGTCACCTCGTCCTTAGCTAATCTTCGCAATCCGTAGTCCCTGTTTGAGTTGCAAATGTTAGCAGTAACCGATATCAAATACCAGTGCTCTGCGAGCATTAGTAAGGTACACATCAATAACATGTATATCACATATACCTTTGTTCACTTTGCCATCCTTCTTATCCGCCAAATACTTGGGGCAGTTCCACTTCCAGTGTCCAGTCTGCTTGCAGTAGAAGCACTTAGTTTCAGGCTTAGGTCCAGACTTAGGTTTCTTCTCTTAAGCAGCAACTTGCTTGCCGTTCTTTTTGAAGTTCCCCTTCTTCTTCTCTTTGCCCTTCTTCTTGAAACTAGTGGTCTTGTTGACCATCAACACTTGATGCTCCTTCTTGATTTCTACCTCCATGCTTCGGCATCGCGAAGAGCTCGAGAATAGTCTTGTTCATCCCTTGCATATTATAGTTCATCACAAAGCTCTTGTAGCTTGGTGGCAGTGATTGGAGAATTTTGTCAATGACGCTATCATCCGGAAGATTAACTCCCAGTTGAATCAAGTGATTATTATACCCGGACATTTTGAGTATATGCTCCTTGTGAGTAACTGTTCTCCTCCATCTTGCATCTGTAGAACTTATTGGAGACTTCATATCTCTCAATCCGGGCATTTGCTTGAAATATTAACTTCAACTCCGGGAACATCTCATATGCTCCATGACGTTCAAAACGTCGTTCAAGACCAGTTCTAAGCTGTAAAGCATGGCACATCGAACTATAGAGTAGTCATCAGCTTTGCTCGCCAGACGTTCTTAACGTCGTCGGTTGCATCAAGAAGAGGTTCTGTGCACTGGCGGTGCTTCGAGACATAACTTTTACGTGCAGCAATGAGGATAATCCTCGTGTTACGGACCCGATCCATGTAATTGCTACCATCATCTTTCAACCTTGCTTTCTCAAGGAACGCATTAAAATTCAGCGGAACAACAACACGAGCCATCTATCTACAAACAAACATAGACAAGCAAAATACTATCGGTACTAAGTTCATGATAAATTTAAGTTCAATTAATCATATTACTAAAGAACTCCCACTTAGGCAGACATCTCTCTAGTCATCTAAGTGATCACGTGATCCAAATCAACTAAACCATGTCCGATCATCACGTGAGATGGAGTAGTTTCAATGGTGAACATCTCTATGTTGATCATATCTACTATATGATTCACGCTCGACCTTTCGGTCTCCGTGTTCGAGGCCATATCTGTATATGCTAGGCTCGTCAAGTATAACTCGAGTATTCGCGTGTGCAACTGTTTTGCACCCATTGTATTTGAGCGTAGAGCCTATCACACCCGATCATCACGTGGTGTCTCAAAGACGAAGAACTTTCATAGCGGTGCATACTCGGGAGAACACTTCTTGATAATTAGTGAGAGATCATCTTAAAATGCTACCGTCAATTAAAGCAAGATAAGATGCATAAAGGATAAACATCACATGCAATCAATATAAGTGATATGATATGGCCATCATCATCTTGTGCTTGTGATCTCCATCTCAAGCACCGTCGTGATCACCATCGTCACCGGCGCGACACCTTGATCTCCATCGTAGCATCGTTGTCGTTCGCCATCTATTGCTTCTACGACTATCGCTACCGCTTAGTGATAAAGTAAAGCAATTACAGTAGCGCTTGCATTTCATACAATAAGCGACAACCATATGGCTCCTGCCGATTGCCGATAACCGGTTACAAAACATGATCATCTCATACAATAAAATATAGCATCACGTCTTGACCATATCACATCACAACATGCCTGCAAAAACAAGTTAGGCGCCTCTACTTTGTTGTTGCAAATTTTACGTGGCTGCTACGGGCTTAGCAAGAACCGTTCTTACCTACGCATCAAAACCACAATGATAGTTTGTCAAATAGACTCCATTTTAACCTTCACAAGGACCGGGCGTAGCCACACTCGGTTCAACTAAAGTTGGAGAAACTGACACCCGCCAGCCACCTGTGTGCAAAGCACGTCGGTAGAACCAGTCTCGCGTAAGCGTACGCGTAATGTCGGTCCGGGCCGCTTCATCCAACAATACCGCTGAACCAAAGTATGACATGCTAGTAGGCAGTATGACTTATATCGTCCACAACTCACTTGTGTTCTACTCGTGCATATAACATCAACGCATAAAACCTGGGCTCGGATGCCACTGTTTGGGAACGTAGTAATTTCAAAATTTTCCTACGGACACGCAAGATCATGGTGATGCATAGCAACGAGAGGGGAGAGTGTTGTCTACGCCCTCGTGACCGAAGCGAAGCGTTGACGCAACGTAGAGGAAGTAGTCGACGTCCTCCGGTTCAACCGATCCAAGCACCGTTACTCCGGCACCTCCGAGTTCTTGACACACGTACAGCTCGATGACGCACTTCGATCTCCGATCCAGCAGAGGCGCAAGGCGGAGTTCCGTCAAGACGACGGCGTGCAGGCGATCTTGATGTTCTCTGTCGCAGGCTTCGCCTAAGCACCGCTACAATATGACCGAGGTGTAATATCGTGGAGGCGCGCCGACACGGCTAAGGGCGATCTCAATGATCAACTTGTGTGTCTAGGGTGCCCCCTACCCCGTATATAAAGGAGGGAGGGAGGAGGTGGCGGCCCAAGGGGGCGCCATAGGGGGGAAACCTACTCCAAGTAGGTTTCCTCCTTTTCTAATCCAAGTTGGAGGGAAAGGAAGGAGTAGTAGTAGTAGGAAGGAAGAGGGGAAGGAGAGAAGGAAAGGGGGCGGCCCCTTCCCAATTCGGATTGGGCTTGGGGGGGCGTGCCCCCTCCCTTGCTCCTTCTCCCTTCCTTCCAATAGGGCCTAATAAGGCCCATATACTTACCGGGGGGTTCCGGTAACCTCCCGAGCTCCGGTATATTCCCAAACTCTCCGGAACCTTTCCGGTGTCCAAATATATCCGTCCAATATATCAATCTTTATGTCTCGACCATTTGAGACTTCTCGTCATGTCCGTGATCACATCCGGGACTCGAACAAACTTGGTACATCAAAATACATAAACTCATAATATAATCGCATCGAAACCTTAAGCGTGCGGACCCTACGGTTCGAGAACAATGTAGACATGACCGAGACACGTCTCGGTCAATAACCAATAGCGGACCTGGATGCCCATATTGGTTCCTACATATTCTACGAAGATCTTTATC
The DNA here is from genome assembly GCA_021437245.1 of Aegilops speltoides. Taxonomy (NCBI): domain Eukaryota; kingdom Viridiplantae; phylum Streptophyta; class Magnoliopsida; order Poales; family Poaceae; genus Aegilops; species Aegilops speltoides. The sequence goes on from CM038142.1 coordinate 53,189,843, forward strand.
GGTCAAACCGCACAACAACATACGTTGTTCCTTTGTCATTGGTATGTTACTTGCCCGAGATTTGATCGTCGGTATCAATACCTAGTTCAATCTCGTTACCGTAAGTCTCTTTACTCGTTCCGTGTCGTCATCTCATAACTAACTTATTAGTTACATGCTTGCAAGGCTTAGGTGATGAGTATTACCGAGAGGCCCAGAGATACCTCTCCAGAGCAATCGGAGTGACAAATCCTAATTTCGAATTATGCCAACTCAACATGTACCTTCGGAAACACCTGTAGTACTCCTTTATAATCACCCAGTTACGTTGTGATGTTTGGTAGTACCCAAAGTGTTCCTCCGGTAAACGGGAGTTACACAATTCTCATAGTTACAGGAACATGTATAAGTCATGAAGAAGGCAATAGCAGAATACTAAACGATCAAGTGCTAAGCTAACGGGACGGGTCATGTCAATCACATCATTCTCCTAATGATGTGATCCCATTTAATCAAATGACAACACATGTCTATGGTTAGGAAACATAACCATCTTTGATTAATGAGCTAGTCAAGTAGAGGCATACTAATGACTATATGTTTGTCTATGTATTCACACATGTATCATGTTTCCGGTTAATACAATTCTAGCATGAATAATAAACATTTATCATGATATGAGGAAATAAATAATAACTTTATTATTGCCTCTAGGGCATATTTCCTTCAAGGGCGCACGCTGCCGGCCGAAGGCCGTCCCCATGGTTGCGCAGACCCCCGCGCTGCTGCTGCACCACCCCTTTGGGCGTAGCGCTACGTTGAGCGTTCCACACCGCCGCCCTGAGGCCATTCCCGTGGCATGCGGTCCATGCCGTCGCCCTGAGGCCGTCCCCGTGGTTGCACTGACCCTTGCGCTGCCACTGCATCGCCCCTTCAGACCGTAGCACCGTGGCACACCGTCCACGCCGCTGACCTGAGGTCTTCCTGCCGTCGTCCGGACCCGCGCAATTCCGTTGCGTTGCCCCTTCAGGCCATAACTGTTGAAAATATGCCCTAGAGGCAATAATATTTGTATTATTATATTTTTTATATCCTGCTGTACGTGTGTATATTCTATGCTATGACTGCTGTGATCCTGTAATATGCGATTCAATGGAAAACTCAAAAGCAAACGTGGAATGATAAACGGTAAAGTAAAGGTTCATAGTCTTGCCTCTAGGACTAGCTCAAGTGTTGTTAGTAATCATGATTTCCAGATCTTAGGATATCGTTAAGAGTGTAACAATAATCCTAAAATAACATTGAGATTTTGACGTTGGAAGAACGATCATATTAAATCTACTCAATCCTGTTTGTTATGAATTGAGTTTATATCGTCTGTAATCAATTGTAATAACACGGAGTGTTAACGTGTGATTTTACTTCTTAGACCTTGAGAGTATTGTAGTCACTTCTTACCGTATAGTGGGCTTTGGGTTGCTCAAACGTTACCTGTAACATGATGATCATAACGACAACTTACTGGCTCGTCGGAAAGTTTGGCAACAGACTAGATAGCCCGAGAGTGGGATTTGCTCCTTCAATGATTGAGTGATATTTTTAGGGCCCTCCCGGTGTGACGGCATCCATCATCATCTGACCAGACCCAGGTGACTTCATCACGGGGATGCCGGAACACGATAAGGAGAAAGAAAAATAAAACTGATAACGAGGATAACAATGGTATACTGAACATGTGATTACTTAAGAGCATACATCATTAAACATATATCTATATATATTGCATTTATTTGGTATCTTTTTAAATACTTTTCTCACTACACTTGGTGAAACTAAACAAAGTTTCACCCGCAAAAAGAAAAAAAAACTAAACGAAGTTTGACGTTAGAAAATCATATACGCGCACTATATTTTGGAATAGAGGGAGTACGAAAAAACACACACTCCCAGATGCCTTGACGACAGGTTGGATCCGTTTCGTGCGTCTCCCCTCGTCCTCTTCTTCCAAGGATCATGCACACACGCACGCCGGGAGCAACCCAACCCAAGGCAACCCAAGAAAGAGTCAAAGCATGGACCAATTACCCTTGTGCTACTTCACACGAGGACAAACCGTCCAGACCGCACGCACGGATGCTCAGACCCCGGATCCGCGGGTCCATATTGCGGCTGCTCCAGCTAGCTTCACTCCCTTCCAGGCCGCACGAGCGTGAATATGCCTTGGTTTCACTGCCGCCCAGGTCAAAACGCCTACAACACGAAAACCTATGCCCAGATCGGATCGCCTCTGCGCTCAGACAATTCGCTAGTTTTGCCTTTCGATTGATTGGAGTAATTTAGTAGTGTTTCTGCAGTCCAAGGAAGCCACCGACGGTAGTCAGATCACCACCTTAAAACATACAGAAACAGCCAAGGATACATCTGCATGTTGTAGTACTAGAGTCTAGAGTGCACCAAAGTCCGGCAGAAGAACCCGCGTGCAAATAACATATTCAGTGGAGGTTCTGAAAATCCAATCAATCTAAATCTACTAGCTAGCAAGGTGACGCTTCTGTACCGGTAGCCAACTTCTTTCAATGACCTGCGCAATACTCGTTCAAGATTAGTATGGCTGCGGATCGTAGACATTTTATTTTTGTGCAGGGAAGTACGTGGAAGTTGATGGCACTAACACGACATTTGTGTCTGGAGTGAATTATATATACCACTACTTGTGTCAAAGCGTACATCGTGACAACGACACGCTGATTTTTTTTTTTTGAACATCAGTACAGACACAAGCGCTCATATACACGCGCATACACTCACCCCTATGAACGCACACACGCACACCCTACCCCTATGAGCACCTCCGAAAGACTGAGCCGACAGTCATCGTAGGCGTCTCGTCGTCGACGGGAACGTCTCCTCCCACTGAATGCACATCGCCGGAAATCCTGAAATAAATGCGAGCACCAGGATTTGAACCCTGGTGGGCTGGGGATACCACAGTCCCTCTAACCATCCAACCACAGGTTGGTTCGCAACGACACGCTGATTTGGAAGAGGATCTAGTGTCAATGCCACGTAAGTACGCGACCTGCTAACGGAACACCTATCTATACCTTATTTTGTCAAGAGAAATGGAGAGACGATAAATAAATTATATTGCAGGAGAATGCCATAGAAAAGATGCACCACTAGATCCTCACCACATGACCACAGAAAGAACCCATGAAAAAATATATTATGCAATAGTATATTCCGGCAATCTGTAATATATACTCCATCCGTCTCAAAATTCTTGTCTTGAATTTGTCTAGATACGGATGAATCTAATACTAAAACATGACTTGATATATCCGTATTTAAATAAATCTAAGACAGGAATTTTGGGATGGAGGGAGTATGTTGCAATAGTGATTGCTTGTTTGGCGGAGTCGTCGTCGTCACGCTTTGAATATATTGCTGCTCAATGATGCGCTGATTTGGACGTCCTCGAAGACTTACTGTGCATCTCCCATGCCTCCGCCCGCATCTCGAATGCCTCCCGGACGGGGCCTCTCAATTATGAAATGGATATTGAAGGCCAGGCCGGACGAAGTTCTCTCTGAATATACACACGTACTGCGTGCCAGAAATTAAACAGCTTTTTTTTGACCCGGGCCATAACCCCTTTCCATTAAAGATATAACGGAAATACAAAGTTCACCACATAAGACCCACCGCAACGAACTACCACATAAGGAGACTAGAAAGGGGTAAGGCGAGATCAACGCATCACTGGGAAACCCGCTACAAGCACCCGTCATCGAGCAGCTCATCGCGGGGCGAAAACCCAGTAACACCTATCATCACGCACAACCACTAGACTTAACAGAACCAGGCTAACTCCAGAAAGAGCTAAAACAGTTTAACAAATCCAAACCACCATGCCCACGGGCAAAAGCACTCACGCAGGAGTGGAGTTTCACAACACTAGTAAGCCGCATCAACGAAGCCTCTCACATGTTCGCAGCAGCATCAGTTCGTTGGTGCCGGAGGTGCACATATCCTCATCATCGTCGATGCATTTGATTTCAGCATCTTGGCTCCGCGCTCCATGGACTCCCGGTCCTCTCCAGTCATCAAACCTGCCCAATATGACAAAAAGCCACAAGCAACATACACCACATTAAACGGACTTTTAAGAGATTTGTGTTCAAAGGTAGCCTCATTGCGACTGATCCAAATCGCCCAGCACATAGCTGCCAAACCAAAAGTATAGAATTTAGCCCCATCAGGAAGGAAAATATAGCACCAGGAAAAATATTGCCAAAGATTGTTTGGGCACAGCGAGGTGCCAAGAACACATCCAACTGTCCTCCACACCACCCTAGCCATAGGACAAGTAAAAAAGAGATGCTGTGAGGTTTCCAACTCATTACAGAAAGAGCATTTAGGATTTCCAGCCCACTTTCGTCTTTTCATGACATCTCTAGTCAACACCGCATCTTGGAAAAGTTGCCAGAGAAAAATCTGAATTTTCAGGGGAATTTTTGCTTTCCAGATCCATCTAAATCACATCCTGCCAAATTTCTCTCCAGATATGAATAAACTGATTTGGTTGAGAATTTTCCTTTCTTCCCCAATCTCCATCGAATACCGTCTTTCTCCTCAGAGAGATGCCAAGAGTTCACCACCCCAATCAATTCATTCCACTGATCTTTTAGAGGCGGATGAAGATTCCTTCTAAAAAGATCATCACCTTCAAATTTCTTGAAGTCAGCTACTGTAATTTCCTGATAATTACAGATACTGAACAGGGCCGGGAATTTATATCGCAAGGGATCTTCACCCCTAATTGGATCATTCCAGATCCTGGCCAAATCCCCCGAGTTCAGAATCACCTCCCTCCCTGCCAAATAAACTTCTTTCACCTTCATAATAGCCTTCCAAACGGGGGAATCCCCAAACTTACTTCTCACCGAGGAAACCGTGTCATTTCTGAAATATTTGGCTCGAATAATCTCCTGCCAAAGGCCTTGTTGAGTTTCCAGCTTCCACCACCATTTAGTGAGAAGACTGATATTCTGTCTATGCAAGTCTTTAACTCCTAACCCCCCTTTTTTCTTGGACCTGCATATCCTAGGCCATCTGACCAGGTGATATCTTCTTCTACCATCCATTTCTTGCCAAAAGAATTTTTTCCTATGCTTATCTAACTTCTCAATATTCTTCTTAGATAGCATGAACATAGACATATAGTAGAAAACAATACTCGTAAGGGAGGAATTGAGGAGAGTCAGTCTCCCCCCTGAGGAAGCTGCATTCCCAATCCAGGATTCGCAACATTTAAGGAATTTATCCTCCACAAACTCCCAGTCAACAGCACGAAGGGTAGAGTAACTAACAGGAACTCCTAAGTATTTCATAGGAAAATGGCCAATCTGACAGTTAAAGAGCTCAGAATAAAAGGCTAGGACCTCATCATCCCCTCCAATACAGAGGATTTCGCTCTTCAGAAAATTAATTTTTAAACCTGACATGAGTTCGAAAAGATAAAGCAGGAGCTTCAGGTTAACCGCGGCTTCTTTATCATGCTCAAAGCACACGACTGTATCGTCTGCATACTGGAGGATAGCAACCCCCCCATCGATCAGGTCCGGAGCTAGCCCAGTAATCATATTCTCTTTCTGAGCATTCAGGATCATTTTGGATAAGGCTTCCACAACCATATTGAACAAAAATGGTGAGTGTGGGTCCCCTTGTCGCACCCCCTTGCAACTTTGAAAGTAAGGGCCTTTCTCATTATTAAGCTTGATATTAATGGTCCCATTCTTAAGGATATTTTGGATCCACCCACACCACACAGGGCCAAAACCCCTGTTACTGTGACACTCAAGGAGGAAATCCCAATTTATCTTGTCATATGCTTTTTCAAAATCAAGTTTCAACACCACACCAGTTTTCTTTTTCCTCTGTGTGTGATGAAGAATCTCATGAAGGGTTAAGATGTCATCCATAATGTTCCTGTGCTTTATGAATGCATTCTGATGTTTGCTGATCAAAATATCTGCAAACAAGGCGGCTCTATTATCCAAAACTTTGGTAATGAGCTTGTAAGGACATCTTAGCAAGCAAATGGGTCTATACTGTTGAATTTTTTTAGCTCCACTCATCTTAGGAATAAGGGTAATCACCCCATAATTCAATCTAGCCACATCTAGGGAATTGCTGTGGAAGGCCTCGAAAAGGTTCATAATATCTTTTTTCACAAACTCCCAGCAATGCTTATAAAATTCTGCAGGTATGTTATCAGGGCCAGGGGCCCGATTACTCTTCATACTGAAAAGGGCTTTTTTCACCTCTTCTTCAGTAAATTTACTTGTAAGCAGGATATTATCATTATCAGTCAATTTCTCGGTCTCAGCCCACATATCAGGTGACAGATCAAACAGGTTTCCTCTAGCAGGCCCAAAAAGCTCCTTGTAATAAGCTGTGGCATGAGCTAGTAGGTTGGTGGTCCCTTCAATTACCACCTCCCCATCAGTGAAGGATTGGATCGTGTTTTTCCTCTTTTTACCATTAGCCACTCTGTGATAAAAGGCTGTGTTTCGATCTCCTTTTAAAAGCCAGCGTTCATTAGATTGTTGTAGCCAATATAATTCTTCTCTGAATAAAATCTCACTAAGTTCAATCTGAAGCACCGTCTCCCTCTCATATGACTCTGGGTCGAGAGGATGTTCCTCTTCTTTCCTCTCTATTTCTTCTAATTCCCTCTTGATTTCTTTTTTTCTCTTCCTGGCATGACCAAAAATGTTTGAGCCCCATCCTTTGAAGTATTTTTTAATGCGTTTCAGTTTGATATTAAGAACATCAATAGGATCATCTGATTTAACAGGTTGCTCCCATATATCCTTAGCAATAGGATAAAAGCTTTCGTCACACAGCCAGCTCAGTTCAAAGCGGAATTCGTGCTGATTAGTGTTTTTTTGCCTCTCCTCTCCTGAGGATACAAGCAAAGGATTGTGGTCCGAGACATCTCTCACCAGCTTGCGAACCGTAACCAAAGGAAAGATATCCTCCCATTCAAAGCTCATTAGGACTCTGTCTAACTTTTCCAGAGTAGGATGCTTTTGATTATTAGTCCATGTATACTTGCCTCCCCCCATATAGATCTCTCGAAGGTTCAAAGAATTTATAATGGAGTTAAACTTATCCACATAAGGCGATCTATTTAAGGGTTTATTTTTATCACCGGCTTCTCTGAGGATATTAAAATCCCCCCCACAATGTATGGAACCTGTGTATGCGCACACATCGCGGCTAACTCAACCAGGAAGTCATCTTTACTGTCATCATGGGCTGCTCCATATACTGTAATGAGAGCCCAGACAATCTTATGCTTAATATCGTAAAGGTTGGCTTGCAAACAAAACCTACCAGGAGTCCACGATATAACCTCTAAGGATTCTTTCTTAAAGCCACATAGGATTCCCCCCGCTTTTCCAATCGAAGGAACCCAATTCCAATCAAACTGATTCACGGGGTCTATTTTCCTGATATTCTTAGGAAGGAAACTTTTCTTCATAGTCTCTTGAAGACAAAGGAAATCTAGGGAATGATCTTTTATCATGTCAGAGAAGCAGGCACTCATTCCCTTTTTGCCTGCTCCCCTGCAATTCCAAAAGATACCATTCATTTAATCACATTGGCTTTCTTCCCCCGTTTGGCATTCCTACCAGGAGGCATGGTAGGGCTACCACTACTCTGCACTGGGGCTTTTTTCCCTTTTTGACTTCTAGTAACAGGTCTAGATATAATAACATTCACCCTCCTCTCCTTTTTTTCCTAGACCGAACTAAAGTAAAAGGTTCCTCGTCCAGTTCATTTTCCTCACTCCATTTCATGTCAAGAGGAGTCTTGTCCCCTTTCCCATTAGTCAGCATCAGAATGTTATTATTATTATCATTACTAACATCCTTGTCTTCCCAAAAATCTCTATTTCTGGATCTTTCCAGTTCTCTTAGAATGTCTATATTAGCAAAGTCAGAGTCTGGTATATCAACACCCATTTTAACAGCTCTAAGAATAAGAGTAGGATCAGACAAGGCATCAAACGAGTTCTGTTTTAGATTGTTACCTTCCATGTTTCTCTTCTTAGCCACGGCTGCAGCCTTGTCCTCCACCCTCTCCAGTTTACTCTGCACATTTCTCAAACTGAAGCGTAAATTTTCCTCAGTGACTAAAGGGGGAGTGGGAATCACCTCAGCATTCACATCAGGAGACTCCACCCTATATTCATTGACCACCTTCAGGGACGAGTCATGGTGTCCAACCACCTCCACCACCTGTGGCAGGGATTTAACCACATCAGAGTAGGATTTCACTGTCTCATTGCACTCAAGATTATTCTTTATAGGAGTCTGTTGTAGAGTAGTACTTACTTTCTCTTTCATATCCTGTTCATGTTCATATTTCATGGTCTCAATAAGCAGTGAGGTGTGTAGAGAGTCATCAGACTCGACACTCTCTTGTGATTCTCGCATCGGATCAGGCACTACATGCTGGGGAATGGGGAGAGATTCCCCCAAGCCCAGATGAAGCACTGCCCATTTGAGCATCAGGATTCACTGCCTTGTTGTTTTTTTCCTGTTTTCCTCCCTCATCTCCAATAGGTACCCTCACCTCATTGTTCACACGATTTGGGTCCTTGACAACACCTGTTCAACCTCATAAATGAAATCATAAAAGTGTCCTCCCAGCACTGATTCTGCTATTCCAGGAATCGCATCTACATTTCTGCATCCAATTTTCACACGCACAGAAGCAGGGCGGTGTAAGGTTGCCTTATCAATCTCCAGTGGAATCCCCACCAGCGAGGCCACAAAGGCTACATTCCTCTCACTTCTCTTATCCAGTGGGATATTTATTACCCTCACCCAAGCCACTTCCATGATGCTCTTTGATCCCACGGCTGAGGACCATTGAGTGGCATGTATCACAGCCCCACTCGTTTTCAGAGTGACTTTTCCCACATAGCAGATTTGGGCAACCGCCCTAGGGTTAGGAAATCGCACTACATACACTCCAGGACCAATGGCATGTGCTGAACAGCGCCATCCAGTAGCAAGGTAGTCAGAAAGGTCCAATTCCATCTGCCTAGTCGAAGTTTCCCCCTCAACAATGGTAACTACAATATTATTGGCTCTCTCTTTAAGCTGATTAGCAGTGCACGAATCATGAATATAGTAAAACCCCTGCCCCTTCGACTGGAAGGCACACATTGGGGCAATACACTCCCAGGGAGCGAATGCCGTGCAAACAGAAGCCAGATGCCCTAATTTATTGCATCTCTCACAGAAAACCTGAGGACATCTAGCAGGAGGATGATCATTCGACTTGCATATGGGGCAGGAGATAGGGTTCTTGGTAGGAGGCACCTGAGTAATGTTCTGCTTGCCATGAGGACGATGGCCCGGTGATGAGGTATGGCCGCTACCAGTCTCCCCCGATGCCACCGTTGACTGCTGCTTCTCCACCCAGACCCCTCCATCTTGGTCTTGGCGCCTGGTGGATGCCGCTGCCTCCCAGCGCGCAGTATCCGCCGCAGCAGAAGTGGGATTGGACGAAGCAGAGATGGTGCGGTCGCCGTCGCCGTCCCCCTCGCTCCGCTTCCATGAGTACTTGTTCTTGTCGCCACCACGGCCGTTGCCACGGCCAGCGTTCCTCCCCGCGCCGCGACCCGAGCCGCGCCCTGTTCGGGTCGCATCTGCGCCCTGGCGTCGATCTCCCTGGAAGCCACGGCCCGCATCATTCGCCATGGGAGGCGAGGCAGCAACCTCCGCAAAGGAACGAGGATCACCCCCAACCTTGCCTCTCCACCACCCCCACTCCTCTCTAGATCTCGATCTAGGGTTTTTTTCCGCCGTCCAGAGGTGGGCGAGGGCGGAATCTAGGTCAAGTAGCGGATGAGATGGGGATCTTATACCCGCATCGCACGCGCGTGGCCGAGGATGGACGCCAGGATGCGAACCCACGTGTCGCGCATCCGCCATGGATGTGTGGGGGCAGAAATTAAACAGCTAGCAGGCATACGTATGCAAGTATATATACCAGTCCCTGTCGTCTACGCATTCGATCGATGCATGCATATCAACGAGCCTACGTATCTACCAGACTACCACTGAAGGTGGCTCTCAAGTTCCGGTACGTACGAATTAACTTGATGTACACACATGTACTACAATGTGGATCCAGTACAGCTCGGCACCAAGCAGCGGCACGTCTATAGCCATTGCCCATTGCCTATTGCATTATCCGGCTCAGAAGAATTGCCTACTGGATTAGTAGTATATCTATTTGTAGCACTAGATCGATGTAGATGCAGTGAGATGTACACGGCAAGGTGGTGCATGCATGCGTCATTCCCGCGGGTTGGCTTCCCGTGTCGGTAACATACGCGCGCGTGATCGATCGACCGAGCTGTTGCTTCAGTGTGTTGGTGAAGCACCAACAGTTTAGATCATCTAGTTTATATTTACAAATATACTATATTGATAATGACATGGTTAATTAATCGGCCATGAGGCCGCGTGGCCGGACATGTGGTCAAGGAGGGGAGGGGAGGCTTGTGCGTGTTGCAACGTCTCATGTCGTTGTCGTGCGAGGTGCTGGGCCGCTAGCTAGCTGCATGCGCGCCCGCGCGCACTGCGGCGGCAAACCCGTGTGACGAAGCCTCGCCACGTACCCAACATCGGATTATTCCCACGCAACTCTGCATATTGATCGGCTACACTCCAATGCTGAGTAGGAAATGCTGTGTACTAAGAAATGTGCACTCTAGAATTGCCAGATGGATTTGTCAGCCGCTTATAAAAATCAATCGGAAAAACCGGCCATATGTGATGACAATGCAACATGCAAGCATGCATATGCATGAAGCGTGCTAGCTGGGAGAGAAGACGAACGCGTCCAGATCATGAACAACTCAAAACGATGACCTCTCTACAGTGAGCGTGAGTTCTACTCCTGCTTCAATGTATCACTAGCTAGCCCCGTCCAGTACTACAGTTGCAAATCTGCGTGGATAGTGCCTCGACCATGCGCGCACGAAGACGTAGGTACGTAGGCAATCAATCAGGACGCATCGAACGTCGTTCGGACGAAGATCTGGGGTGATTGCATTTATTGCCGTTGATCTCTTGTCAATAAATCCCACGCACTAGCCTCCAAAGCGATCCTTATTTCATCAAGCATGTGTGCATGGTAGTACACCCATGCATGCATGCATGCGTGCGTGCCAGGGTCGACCGGAACGTCATATTCTCTGCTGCCGACATAGCTGCATGCCAGTAGTATGCTACAGTAATCATGAAACGTTGGAGTGTGATCGATCATTCGAGCACCACGTACGTACGTAAGTAGGTCTATACTGCTGTGTTGTGCCTTGGCCGTGAAACGTGACAGGCGTGCCATGTGGTCATGGTGATGTGGACGACACTGTTGCCGTATACATGCATGCATCTATACTACTCCCTCCGTTCCTAATTGTAAGTCTTTATAAAAATTTCATTATAGACTGCATACTGATGTATATAGATGTAGTTAAGCTTAGATTCATTCATTTTGCTCCGTATATAGTCCATTTGGTGGAATCTCTATAAAGACTTATATTTAGGAACGGAGGGAGTACTAGCTAGCTGCAGATCTGAAAAAACAAAAAGTGCAGATTAATTATTGGGGCTTGGTTGACACGTGTTGAGTTATTAGGGAGCCATTTTGTTTTACGGGAAAAAAAGACGGGGAAGTAGTTGGCATTCTACTCGAAGACTATGGCTCGATCAACACGAAACATAAGAGATGCCTCCCTTCCTCTTGACAAACGAAAAAGATCAACTCGAGAAAACTCCAAGCTAGTAGGTGAATTAACCAAGCCACGCACGGGCATCACATCCCTGTCACGTGTCTAAACACGTTCTACTTAGCCAGAGTCCCTGACGATCTAAACACTGCGATTAAACTAGCATTTCCGTCCGTAAACTAAACATATGCTAGTACTGCCACATTCGATCCATGCCTGCCGCTTTGATCCCATCAGCGATAGCATCAGCACCCTACCAATGCGCTCCAAGCAAGTCATTGACCTGACCGTCGTCGACGTAAACGACGTTTGTGATTACCCAAATAAATTAGGCGCGCACGATCGATCCTGAGGTTCGTGCCTTGTTCTGCCTACCCGCGCGTCCTTTTACCAGCTAATTTATCCGTCGATCGTTCTGGGTCATGAGGCCATGGCATGTGGCGGCCGGCCGGGCTCTCCGTACGGTGGCGCCGCGCCGCACGGGCGCTTTCGGCGGGATGACAGTGCCACGGCGGTGCCCGGAGATTACCGCCGAGCACGCGCGCGTTGAATTTACCCGCTTTCACCTGCTAACAAGGACGGTCGACTAGTAAACAAGCGGAACCGTGAAATGATCATGCATGTGAGCAATTTGGCATGAGGTTCTTGGATCCTCGTTACTTGATCCTCATTAGATTAAGGTCGCTGTTATTGGTGCTCTGTTTTCAGACGATCATTTGGCCAAGTGATGAGATACTTGCAAAAAAAAGGGCAAGAGATGAGATAAGAATATGGAGTGAGTAGAGTATTTGATGCTCGCCCTTTGTGACCTGTCGGAAAAAGTCTGAATCTGCCGTCACCGGCCGCAAGATTCAGAGGAGATTACATGCTTGTTCCCGCTCGATGTGTACGTACGAAGGTCCCCTAACCCTTTGACTCGACGCACTCTTACATGAAGAATATGTCAGGATAATGCTGGCTGCTCTATCTTACTCCCAAGTCGCCACTTTGACAAAAGGAGAGAGAGAGAGAGAGAGAGAGAGAGAGAGAGAGAGAGAGAGAGAGATCTGGTCAGAAGAGCCAAAATCATACCGAGTGCTAAAAAACTGAATTCCAGTTATTGACGTAGTGAAAAGGACACACTGAATAAATATCGGAAGGCAGATCGAATCAAGTAGACTATTATTATTGATCTGTTAAGGTCTCTGAAAATATATATCGACTCCGTTGATGCGATTGGTTGGGTCCGTTGCAACGGAGCCGATCGATGGACTGGCAAGTTGCCGGCTGGTCGCATCAGCCCGCCGTTGTCCCCTTTGCCGCCGTGCGTGCTCGCTCTCCCTTTCGTCGTCTCGCTCGTGGACTGCAAGCACTCTGTCCACATCGCACTCTCGAAACCCAGCCTGCCACTTTTGCTGGCTCATTTCTGTCTACAGAAAACGGTTTCATCTTCTGCTGCAACAGCACAATGCCCAGAAAACGGCTTCATCCACTTGGCTGGCTAGCTAGCTAGGCCGGCGCCTCCCAGCTACTAAAATTGACACGGAAATGCGGTTTGGCTTGTTATTACACGTAAATTTCCCGTATCTTTCCGTTTCTTGCCCAATCTACCACAGCCGGGCAGACAGCGATGGGCGCTCAACGCTGCCGCCGCCACGGGAGAGGCGACTGTCGTGGTTCTAAGACTGACGATAGAAGGGGGTAGGTACGGAGAGGCAAGATCTCAGCTATGATGGAGGTGTACACACGAGGTTTACGAGTTCAAACCCTTCTCGGTGGAAGTAACAGCCCTACGTCTCGGTGCCCGGAGGCGGTCAATTGGATTATATGTGTGATGTTACAGGGGGTGCGAACCCTTGTGCCAGAGGAGGGGGGTGGCTTATATAGAGTACGCCAGGATTACAAGGGACTTAATGTACATAAAGTGAGGGCGTTACTTGTAACGCCAGCCTTAAGTGTTGTTAATGACCTTAAAGACTACGGAGTGAACGCCGTTGTAATGCTGAGTGGCTCCTGGTCTTCAGTAGGTCGAGTGATTCTCTGGATGGTCGAGTGACAGTAGGTAGGAGGACTCCCGAGTGACATGAATGTCGAGTGGATTGCACTCGACATCTTCGACTGGGGGTCTCTTGCTGCCTCTTGGACTTCTTATCTTCTAGGGTAGTGACCTTGGGTAGGACGTATAGGTCAGGACTATGACCCTACCCCAGGTCTGTATCCTCATCGGTAGCCCCCGAATGGATTAAGGTTCGAGCGAAAAGTAGGTTGAAGTTGAACTTGTTCTGAGCTTTGCACCTTCGCGAGCGTTTTCTACAAGATGGAAAACTCATGTTTGTACTTCGGCATCGACTCAGCAGCCTTGATCCATTCAGAGAGTTGTCGACTGAACTTGTGGCATCGTCTGCCGAGTGCTGTATAAGAGTGCAGGATCTTGGGCGCGATTGACTGCTGTGTATCCCGGATTTCACGGGATACGAAATTTTGGGGAAGCGCGCGGGACGAAGAGCGCCGAAGCGGGCGGAGTGGATAAACAGTGATGCCTTTATTTCTACGCCGCCTTTTTTGCCACTTATGTTGCGCCCCACTGTTGCGGGATTTGACAGGATTGTCTGGTCCCACGCGTCAGTCACTCGGAAGCAGCCCTTTATAAGGCGACGGGGCCGAGGCATCTGCACTGTGCACGCCCGTTTCTCCTTCTTCTTGCTCCGCTTCTCCACCGTGCCCAGCTCTTCCGGTCTCGACGCTGCCACTCTGCCGCCATGGTGAAGGACAAGACGGCGGCGCTAAAGCGCGCAAAGAAGGCGACGGGGGCGGCGAAAGGCAAGAAGCAGAACCGCGGGTCGTCATCACGCGCGGGGCTGCCACCGGGCTGGATCCAGGGCGATTGGATCCGGTCTTCGCTTCGACAGGAATATCTGAACGAGCTGTCGGAGTCAAGACTGATCGCCAAGGGAGCGGCAAGGCTGCCGGAGGGGGAGATTGAGCCTCAGCCTCGATCGGGTGAGTGTGTACTGCTCGCCACCCACGTCGACCGGGGTTTTTGGCTTCCTCCGCACCCCTTCTTTCGGGGATTCCTGAATTTCTTCAGTGCTGAACTCCACCATTTTTCTCCCAACACCATCACGTATCTGGCCGCGCTCGTGTCGATGTGTGAAAAAACTTTTTGGGGTGTCGACCGCACTAGGGTCTTTTCAAACATATCTTCACCATCCGATCCCAGTCGGTCAAAAAAGCAAGGTCGAGTGACTCAAAGACCCATGTCATCCAGATGTGTGGGGGTTTAGGTATCGAGAAAAGGCATAGGAGTTCTTTCCCTGCTATGACTCTCCCTGAATCGGTTAGAGGCTAGCAGTCGACCTGGTTCTACTGCCAGGACGTCGCAGCTCCAGGTCAGTCGACTGGCCTTCCCCACTTCACATTCGACCGTGTTCAGACTCCTTGTCCACTCAAAGTGACTGTTGCTGAGAACGTGGAGACGAAAATGTTGGTGGAGAAAGTGGTCCAACTTATCAATGAGGGTCTCACCGGCCTGGACCTGCTGGAAGTGTTCCTCAGTCGACGCATCCAACCTGTTCAGGCTCGTGATCATCCTATGTGGTTTTACTCCTAACCCGAAGACACCGCTTGTGTCCACCCAGACGAAGCGTCATCCACGACCGTGGCTATGTGGTTGAAGAGTATCACAGGCAATCAAGACGACCTCAGAGGATCCAGGCGAGTCATCCCCTTCAGAGATGACAATCCTCCCGACAAGGTATGCTCTTTTATTACGACTGCCTGGCGTATATGTTCCGACTGCACTTGAGATCGACTGAGTTTTACTCGACTTTTTGTCTTGTAGGTTTTTACTGATATGTATTCGACGCCCAACGGCGAACAAGCTCTGGAGTAGGACCAGGAGGGAGAGGCCAGTGTAGAAGAGAGTGGCGACTGGGAGTCTTCGGATGAAGAGGAGGAGGAGGAGAGCGAGGAGTCGTACGACGAGGAAGAAGTCGACTCGCCGCCGTGTTTCGAGCACCGATCCAAGCAGCAACACGACCCGGCGGGCGGGCGCGGGAAGAACGTGGCTCCGAATACCCGCGCTCAGAAGCATACTCGGACGTCGACTCCGGAGCCGACGGAGAAGCTCGCCAAGCAGCCCAAGGTTGCTCCTCCCTAGGCTCGGAAGACTCTGCCGCAGATCAAGATGGACGTCCCTGTGGCTTCGGGGTGAGTATCACACTTGTGTTTATGCAAACCGACTGAAATTTCTGTTCTGACCAATTGGATCATGTATCTTTCTAGCCCCACCTCTGCTGCCACCGACATGGATATTGATAAGGCACCAAGAGACGAGGAGGCCACCTCTCGGGCTGGTAAGTCCGCTCGACCAGGTTTCATTTAGTCGAGTGAGTCGTCAATCGGCTGAATATCTGATATTTCTCCCTTTCTGTAGTTCCGCAAGAGATCATTGTTCTCCCTAATGATGATGAAGAAGAAGCTCCTCTACAGGAGAGGAGGAAGAAGAGTGGAAGCTCAAGCAGGAGGAGGCTTGAAATTCAAATCCCTCAGTCGACGCCGGCGCTTGAGGCGGTGGTCGAAGGTTCCGGAGAGCCGGTTCGGACCAACGTCACATTCGCCAGCCCGCTGACAACTGATCGTCCGTCGGGATCGACTGCACAAGCTCGTGCCGCTTCAGTGCAACTCCACATGTCTGACCCAGTAACTGCTTCGACTGCCTTGGAGCCATCACTCTTTGCCGTGTATCAGACCCCAGACGACTCGCCGAGTGCTGCTAGGGAAGCTCTCCGCCAAGTGAACCTTGTCATGGAGCGGGTGAAGGTGATGCACAAGGCTAGTCAGGTGGCTTACAACACCAGCACTGCTCTTCAGACCAATGTTCAGGTCAGCAAAACTCCGACTGAACTTTTGAATGTTGTTTTATATCCGACCACCCACTAGGGTGTTCCTTTGTTTAGAGTTTAGGAAATCTTCCACTCCACTCGACTCGAGCTGAGTCTCAGTAAACTGTCTAGATCAGTGGGGGCATGCCGAGTGCACCCACTGGGTGTAGTTCCCGAGACCACGGTCGACTGCTGGCAGTCGACTAAGGTATTAGAATGTACTCTCCCTTTTTTTTGGACTCACGCTGGGCAGACCCTGCTGAGTATTGATCTGAACTAGTGGGGGCACGCTAAGTGCACCCACTGGTTGTTGTCCCCGAGACTACTGTTGAATATTTGATTCGGCAGTAGTCTTAGAGTAATTTTTCCATGTCACTGTCTCTTATTTCTGTCGACTGACATATCTCTCTTGCTGACTTCAGTGGTCTTGTGATCTTGGAGCTCAACTTTCCGAGTTAAAGAAGAAGCATATCAGTGTTGAACTTGACCTTGAACTCACAAAGAAGAATCTCAAGACTGGTCAACAAGAGACAACATCATGGGAGGTAACCATTCAACTGTCTTGTCTGCTTAGTAGCTCGCACTTTCCACTGCTTTTTCTTTCAGTCTCTTTGAACCAAGTGACTTCACACAAGCAGATGTGCTTAGTGAAAACCGCCAACTACAGGCTCGTCTGAAGAGTGTTGTTTCTTTAGAGAGAATGAAGGAGGCTTTGGAGAAGAAGGACCTGGACCTTGTTGCTGCTCAGAATGAAGCACGTGAGAAGACAACGCTTGTGGACCAGAAGCTGGCTTCAGTCGGCAGGTTGGAGGAGGAGAACGCGAAGTTGAAGACCACCATCTCGGAAGCTCATCGAGAAGTCGAGCAACTGAGAAAGGACAAGGAGAACCTGACCACTGAAGTTGGCGGCCTCAGAACCAAGACAGACAAGCTAGAGTCCTATCTGGAACAAGTTGCCGCGAAACTAGTCCTGAAGCTTGAAGGTATGGTCGTTCGACTGGTTAATTGTCGTCGACTGAAGTTTGTTGTAATATTGTTGACTCATTGTTTTTCATGATGGAACAGAACTTTGTCAGGACTTTGAAGCTGAAACCGGGCGGGTCGAGACAGGTCTCAACCCCATCAATTGTCCCGTGAAAGACGACGTTGCGATGAACCTGCTGCGATTGGAATCACGCTTGGAAAATGCAGTTGCTTATCTGGCTCGACTGAAGGCGGCGATGACCCGAGTGGACGCCGAACTCTGGCCTCGGGCAGAACTTTCTCAAGACCTCGAGTCGCTGATGACTCGACTCAATCAGATCCCTGGTCGAGTGCAAGAGTGGAAGAAGTCCTCTGCTTGCTGTGGTGCTGACGTCGCCTTGTCATTGGTTCGAGTGCACTGCAAGGAGGCTAAAGAAGACAAGCTGGCGGCCCTCAAGGTAGCGAATATTAAGAAGCACTCCTTCCAGTCCTTCATGGACACCTTCCTCGAGGCAGCCACTCGTATTGCCGACAGTATTGACCTTGACAGCTTCTGTGATCCAGCCAGTCCTTCTCCCGCCGAGTGACTGAAAAACATTATGCTTAACCTTTATTTGCCTCGGAATACCGAGTGATTTTGTAATCGTTAAAACTCCTTCGGGGCTGACGCCCGAGTACTTTAATCTACGGTTAGGAACCTTTGGACTTATCTTTGAATATGTTGCATTTATCTTCGAGTGAAACTCGTTCTTCTCTCGGATTGGTTTCTGTTCGTTCGATGCAGCTTCTGAAGAAGAATCAGCATTCGACCAGTTGGACGAGCCTTGAGCAGCATTGATCGGCTCATCAACAAGGCACTCACCAATGGTCTTGACGTTCCTGTCAGCAGTTTGCCTTGGCACCAGCCGTTGGATGGGCCTTTGATAGTGCGCACAATCTCGTCCTTCTTCTTGTCGGTGCAGACTCCTCGGGGTTGTAGTCGACCCGCACCACTCGGTGGGACCGGTCAGCTCGTCAACGAGGCATTCAACAATGGTCTTGACGTTCCTGAAAGTGGCTCACCATGGCGACACGCTCAATCTCGTCCTTCTTCTTGAAGGTGCAACTCTGGAGTGGGGGTCGTGGTCGACCAGCACTTTGCTAAGTCCCCGAGTGAGAAGATCAGTTTTCACCCGGGAGGATTTTTAAAACTTAGGCGAGTACTGGACTATAGCTAAGCCCTCGAGTGGGATGATTGCTCACCACTCGGTAGGAATTTTCAAACTTAGGCGAGTACTGGACTGCAGCTAAGCCTCCGAGTGGGAGGATTGCGCACCACTCGGTAGGATTTTACAAACTTAGGCGAGTACTGGACTGCAGCTAAGCCCCCGAGTGGGAGGATTGCTCACCACTCGGAAGGATTTTTCAAACTTAGGCGAGTACTAGACTGCAGCTAAGCCTCCGAGTGGGAGGATTGCTGACCACTCGGTAGGATTTTACAAACTTAGGCGAGTACTGGTCTGCAGCTAAGCCCCCGAGCGGGAAGATTGCTCCCACAATCTCGTCCTTCTTCTTGACGGTGCAGCCCCGGGGGGGGGGGGAATCATGGCCGACCCGTACCGTTGGTAGGACCTTTTAAACTTAGGCGAGTACTGGACTGCAGCTAAGCCTCCGAGTGAGAGGCAGACTCACCACTTGGTAGGATTTTTTATCACTTAGGCGAGTAATGGACTGCAGCTAAGCCCCCGAGTGAGACGCAGGCACACCACTCGGTAGGATTTTTCGTGACTTAGGCCAGTACTGGACTGCAGCTAAGCCCCCAAGTGAGAGGCAGGCTCACCACTCGGTAGGATTTTTTATCACTTAGGCGAGTACTGGACTGCAGCTAAGCCCCCGAGTGAGAGGCAGGCTCACCACTCGGTAGGATTTTTTATCACTTAGGCGAGTACGGGACTGCAGCTAAGCCCCCGAGTGAGAGGAAGGCTCACCACTCAGTAGGATTTTTTATCACTTAGGCGAAACGGATTCGCAGCTAAACCTCCGAGTGAGAGGCAGACTCACCACTCGGTAGGATTTTTTATCACTTAGGCGAGTACTGGATTGCAACTAAGCCCCCGAGTGAGAGGCAGACTCACCACTCGGTAGGACTGTTTATCACTTAGGCGAAATGGATTCACAGCTAAACCTCCAAGTGAGAGGCAGACTCACCACTCGGTAGGATTTTCTCTTCAACTTAGGCGAAAACGGATTCGCAACTAAGGCACCCACTGGGGGATTTTAGAACATGTAAAAAATGAACAACAATCATTCGGAAGACTGTAAAATCATGTCTTTTGATAATCAAACTAAAAGGTACTTCTTATTACATCTCAACAGTCTAAATACTTTAAGAGTAAAAAGGGCGGAGCAGTTCTGCATTCCCGCGTGGCTCATCTTTATTGTGCTCAATGTTGAAAAGACGATACGCTCCATTGTGGAGCACTTTCGTGACGACGAAAGGGCCTTCCCAAGCAGGAGCGAGCTTGTGTGGTTTCTGTTGGTCCACTCGAAGAACCAGGTCTCCTTCCTGAAATGCCCGACCCCTTACGTTTCTGGCATGGAATTGACACAGGTCTTGCTGATAAATGGTTGATCGAATGAAGGCCATCTCACTTTCCTCTTCCAGGAGATCGACTGCATCTTGCCAAGCCTGCTCAGCTTCCTCTTTTGAGAAGAGTTCGACTCGGGGCGTGTTGTGGAGCAAATCACTCGGGAGTACGGCTTCGGCTCCGTAGACTAAGAAGAATGGAGTCTGTCAAGTCGACCGATTAGGAGTTGTCCTCAATCCCCAAAGCACTGATGGGAGTTCATCGACCCAAGCCCCTGCTGCATGCTTGAGGTCACGCATCAACTGGGGTTTCAGTCCTTTGAGAATCAATCCATTTTCTCGCTCAGCCTGCCCATTCGACTGAGGATGAGCGACCGAAGCGTAATCGACCCTCGTGCCTTGAGAAGCACAAAAGGCTCTGAATTCATCAGAGTCGAAGTTCGATCCATTATCCGTGATGATGCTGTGTCAAACACCATATCTGAATATCAATTCCCTGATGAAACTTACAGCTGTACTTGCTTCAAGGTTTTTAATGGGCTTGGCTTCGATCCATTTGGTAAACTTGTCAACTGCCACCATCACATGGGTAAATCCACTCCTGCCAGTCCTCAGAGGTCCAACCATGTCCAATCCCCAGACAACAAAAGGACAGATGAGTGGAATAGTCTTCAGAGCTGACGCAGGTTTATGGGACATGTTGGAGTAAAACTGACAACCTTCACACTTGTCCACTATTTCTTTTGCCATCTCATTGGAACGTGGCTAGTAAAATCCAGCTCGGTATGCTTTGGCCACGATGGTCCGAGAGGACGCATGGTGATCACAGGTCCCCGAGTGAATATCATTGAGGATCATTCGGCCTTCTTCTGCCGTGATGCACTTCTGGCAGACCCCAGTTACACTTTCTTTGAACAACTGACCTTTTATCACGGTAAAGGCTTTAGATCGTCGGACGATCTGTCAAGCCTCTTCTTCATCATCTGGAAGTTCTTTCCTAAGAATGTATGCAATGTACGGCACCGTCCAGTCGAGAGTGATGACCAAAACCTCCATGACTAAGTAGACCACGGCTGGGATTTCGACTTCAGTCGGATCTGTGTCGCTCTTGGGCTGTGGTGACTCTTCAGTGAAAGGATCTTCCTGAACTAAAGGTGAATGAATATGTTGCAAAAACACATTGCGGGGAATGGCCTCTCTCTTTGAACCTATCTTTGCCAACTCATCTGCAGCTTGATTTTTCAGTCGGGGTATATGGTGAAGCTCCAATCCTTCAAACTTCTTTTCCAGCTTTCTTACTTCATTGCAATAGCCAGTCATGGCTGGGATCCTGACATCCCATTCCTTCATCACTTGATTAACCACCAAATCTGAGTCGCCGTATACCATAAGGCGACGGACGCCGAGTGAAATGGCCATACACAACCCGTATAAAAGTGCTTCATATTCCGCTTCATTATTGGAGGAATCAAAATGAATCTGGAGAACATAGTTAAGCTTGTCTCCACGGGGGATACTAATACTACCCCAACACCTGAACGATTCAGCATCTTGGAGCCATCAAAGAACATAGTCCAATGCTCCGAGTGAACTTGAGTCGGCAATTGCTGCTCAATCCACTCAGCAAGGAAATCTGCGATTGCTTGGGACTTGATAGCCTTCTTTGCCTCAAACTTGATATCCAATGGAAGAAGTTCAATCGCCCATTTTGCCACTCGACCAGTTGCATCTCTGTTATTCAGAATTTCAGATAATGGTGCGTCACTGACGACTGAAATGGAGTGGTCAGAGAAATAATGTGCAACCTTCTTCATGGTCATGTATATTCCATAGACAAGCTTCTGATAATGTGGATATCGTTGCTTGGATGGAGTCAAAACTTCAGAGAGACAATATACTGGGCGCTGAACCTTGTAAGCTTCCTTCCTCTACTCTCTCGACCGTGAGTACTGTACTGACAACTTGTCCAGTGGCTGCAATGTAAAGCAGTAAAGGCTCTTTGCTGATTGGCGCATCGAAGACTAACTGGGTGGAAAGCAGGGTTTTGAGCTCTGCAAATGCTGCATCAGCTTCCTAAGTCCACTCGAACTTATCAGATTTCTTCATCAATCGGTAAAGAGGCAAGGCCTTTTCACCGACAAGAAATGAATCGACTCATGGCGGCCAAACAACCAGTCAACTTCTGAATGTCATGCACCCGCACAGGGCGTTTCATTCGGAGGATGGTATCAACTTTTTATGGATTGGCGTCGATCCCTCATTCGGAAATGAGAAAACCGAGTAACTTTCCTCCTGGCACTCCGAATGTGCATTTTAACGGATTAAGCTTGATATCACACCTTCTTAGGTTGTCAAAGGTTTCTGCGAGGTCAGTCAATAGATCATAACCTTTGCGAGACTTGACCACAATGTCATCCATGTATGCTTCCACATTCCGACTGATTTGAGTGAGCAGGCACTTCTGAATCATTCTCAGGAATGTGGCTCCAGCAGTTTTAAGACCAAATGGCATAGTGACATAACAAAAGCACCCGACTGGGCTGATGAAGGCTGTTTTTATTTCATCGGGACCATACAGTCGGATCTGATGATACCTGGAATATGCATCTAAAAAAGACAAGAGCTCATACCCCGGAGTCGAGTCAACAATCTGATCGATGCGGGGAGAGGGAAGTGATCTTTCGGGCATGCCCGATTGATATGCTTGAAATCAATGCATATATGAAGTGAATCGTCCTTCTTAGGGACCATGACTACATTGGCAAGCCACTCGGAGTGGTAGATCTCACGGATGAACTTTGGTGCTAGCAGCCTGAAGGAAATATGCCCTAGAGGCAATAATAAAGTTATTATTTATTTCCTCATATCATGATAAATGTTTATTATTCATGCTAGAATTGTATTACCCAAAAACATAATACATGTGTGAATACATAGACAAACATAGTGTCACTAGTATGCCTCTACTTGACTAGCTCGTAAATCAAAGATGGTTAAGTTTCCTAACCATAGACATGAGTTGTCATTTGATTAACGGGATCACATCATTAGGAGAATGATGTGATTGACTTGACCCATTCCGTTAGCTTAGCACTTGATCGTTTAGTATGTTGCTATTTCTTTCTTCATGACTTATACATGTTCCTATGACTATGAGATTATGTAACTCCCGTTTACCGGAGGAACACTTTGTGTGCTACCAAACGTCACAACATAACTGCGTAATTATAAAGGTGCTCTACAGGTGTCTCCAAAGGTACTTGTTGAGTTGACATATTTCGAGATTAGGATTTGTCACTCCGATTGTCGGAGAGGTATCTCTGGGCCCTCTCGGTAATGCACATCACTATAAGCCTTGCAAGCAATGTAGCTAATGAGTAAGTTACGGAATGATGCATTACGTAATGAGTAAAGAGACTTGCCGGTAACGAGATTGAACTAGGTATTGAGATACCGACGATCGAATCTCTGGCAAGTAACATACAGATGACAAAGGGAACAATGTATGTTGTTATGCGGTTTGACCGATAAAGATCTTCGTAGAATATGTAGGAGCCAATATGAGCATCCAGGTTCCGCTATTGGTTATTGACTGGAAACAGTTCTAGGTCATGTCTACATAGTTCTCGAACCCGTAGGGTTCGCACGCTTAACGTTAAGATGACAGTTATATTATGAGTTTATGAGTTTTGATGTACCGAAGGTTGTTCGGAGTCCCGGATGTGATCACGGACATGAAGAGGAGTCTCAAAATGGCCGAGACATAAAGATTGATATATTGGACGACTATATTCGGACACCAGAATAGTTTCGGGGGTTATTGAATATATATCGGAGTACCGGGGGTTACCGGAACCCCTCCCTCGGGAACTAATGGGCCTTGTTGGGCCCTAGTGGAGAGAGAGAGAGAGGGGCCGGCCAGGGCAAGAGGCACGCCCCCTTCCCTTGAGTCCGAATAGGACAAGGAAGGGGGGGGGGGCGGCGCCCCCCTTGCCTTTCCCCTCTCCCACTCCTTCCTTCCCCTCCTTCTTGGACTAGGAAAGGGAGGGGCAAACCTACTTGGAGTAGGTTTCCCCCTCCTAGGGCGCGCCACCCCCTTGGCCATCCCCCTCCTCCTCCCCCCTTTATATACGGAGGAGGAGGGCACCCCATGACAGACAAGTTGATCTTCGTGATCGTTCCTTAGCCGTGTGCGGTGCCCCCCTCCACCATATTCCACCTCGGTCATATCATAGCGGCGCTTAGGCGAAGCCCTGCGTCGGTAGAACATCATCACCGTCACCACGCCGTCGTGTTGACGGAACTCATCCCCGACACCCTGCTGGATCGGAGTCCGGGGATAGTCATCGAGCTGAACTTGTGCTGAACTCGGAGGTGCCATACATTCGGTACTTGGATTGGTCGGATCGTGAAGACGTACGACTACATCAACCGCGTTGTTCTAACGCTTCCGCTTTCGGTCTAAGAGGGTACATGGACAACACTCTCCCCTCTCGTTGCTATGCATCACCATGATCTTGCGTGTGCGTAGGAAATTTTTGAAATTACTACGTTCCCCAATAGTGGCATCCGAGCCTAGGTTGTATGCATTGATGTTATATGCACGAGTAGAACACAAGTGAGTTGTGGGCGATACAAGTCATACTGCTTACCAGCATGTCATACTTTGGTTCGGCGGTATTGTTGGATGAAGCGGCTCGGACCGACATTACGCGTACGCTTACGCGAGACTGGTTTTACCGCCGTGCTTTGCACACAGGTGACTAGCGGGTGTCTGTTTCTCCAACTTTAGTTGAACTGAGTGTGGCTACGCCCGGTCCTTGCGAAGGTTAAAACAGCACTAACTTGACAAACTATCGTTGTGGTTTTGATGCGTAGGTAAGAACGGTTCTTGCTCAGCCGTAGCAGCCACGTAAAATTTGCAACAACAAAGTAGAGGACGTCTAACTTGGCTTTGCAGGGCATGTTGTGATGTGATATGGTCAAGACGTGATGTTATATTTTATTGTATGAGATGATCATGTTTTGTAACCGAGTTATCGGCAACTGGCAGGAGCCATATGGTTGTCGCTTTATTGTATGAAATGCAATCGCCCTGTAATTGCTTTACTTTATCACTAAGCGGTAGCGATAGTCATAGAAGAAATAGTTGGCGAGACGACAACGATGATACGATAGAGATCAAGGTGTCGCGCCGGTGACGTGGTGGTCATTACGGTGCTTCGGAGATGGAGATCACAAGCACAAGATGATGATGGCCATATCATATCACTTATATTGATTGCATGTGATGTTTATCTTTTATGCATCTTATCTTGCTTTGATTGACGGTAGCATTATAAGATGATCTCTCACTAAATTTCAAGATAAAAGTGTTCTCCCTGAGTATGCACCGTTGCCAAAGTTCATCGTGCCCAGACACCACCTGATGATCGGGTGTGATAAGCTCTACGTCCATCTATAACGGGTGCAAGCCAGTTTTGCACACGTACAATACTCGGGTTAAACTTGACGAGCCTAGCATATGCAGATATGGCCTCGGAACACTGAGACCGAAAGGTCGAGCGTGAATCATATAGTAGATATAATCAACATAGTGATGTTCACCATTGAAAACTACTCCATTTCACGTGATGATCGGTTATGGTTTAGTTGATTTGGATCACGTGATCATTTAGATGATTAGAGAGATGTCTATCTAAGTGGGAGTTCTTAAGTAATATGATTAATTGAACTTAAATTTATCATGAACTTAGTACCTGATAGTATTTTGCTTGTCTATGTTTGTTGTAGATAGATGGCTCGTGCTGTTGTTCCGTTGAATTTTAATGCGTTCCTTGAGAAAGCAAAGTTGAAAGATGATGGTAGCAATTACGGACTAGGTCCATAACTTGAGGAT